>CM037151.1:9843513-10023225 GCA_020921065.1 Vaccinium darrowii | reverse complement strand
CCGATACAACTTCCCCCCACAGATGATGTATTGAGAGGCCAACCTCCGAAGAGCGATTTGGTCCTTCTTATCCGTCTCTGCTGGATACTCACCTTTCTCAATAAAGTTCCAAATGTCATGATACCATGGTAGGTCGTCATTTGGTTCATCAACCACCATGACATATTCAAAGACAGGCTTATCCCTTTGCTCAATCGTGATTGGTCTCAGTTTAACTCCATCTGGTATTTCCACCATCGAGGCTAGGGTAGCTAGAGCATCTGCAAACCGATTTTTCAACCGCGGCACATGAGTGAATGTGACCATTTGAAATCACGGAATCAGATCCTCGAGATCTTTATGATAAGGTTTGAGCTTGTCCTCTTTTACCTTCCAATCCCCATTGGCTTGAGACACGGCCAAATTAGAATCACCGACTACCTCCAGTCTCTTGACCCCAATTTCTAAGGCAGCTTCCATTCCGACGATGCATGCTTCGTATTCTGCTTGATTGTTAGTGACGTCAAAGTTTAGTTTGAATGCAAGCGGAATATGTGACCCTTCTGGTGAGACTAGCAATACTCCGATTCCGAACCCTTTCTGATTGGCGGCTCCGTCAAAATACAACACCCAGACGTCGTTGGCTATTGTCATTACATTCTCATCCGGAAATTTGAACTCTACATCATCTGGCCCTTCCACAGGATGGTCTGCTAGGAATTCTGCAACTGCTTTCCCCTTTACTGACTTACGGGTGACGTACTTGATATCGAATTCAGCCAGCATGAGAAACCACCGTGCCAGTTTGCCAGTGAGTGCCGGTTTCTCGAACAAGTATTTAAGAGGATCCATCCCGGAGATCAGCTTTACAGAATAAGCTAGCATGTAGTGTCTAAGCTTTTTGGAAGCCCAAACCAGTGCCCAACAAACTTTTTCTAATGAAGTGTAGCGTTCCTCACACCCCATCATTTTCTTACTGATGTAGTATACGGCTTTTCGCTTCCTCCTTCTCCTTCTTGTGATAGCATGCATCCCATGGCTGATGAAGTGACGGATAAGTATAGAATAAGAGGTTGCCCCAGGATGGGTGGCATTAACACTGGAGGGTTCTGAAGGTACTTCTTGATGGCATCGAAAGCTTTCTGGCACTTATCATCCCATCTGAATGGTACACCTTTCTTTAACAAACAAAACATCGGCTCGCAAGTTGAGGTTAACTTGGCGATGAATCTGCTGATAAATTGAATTTTTCCCAGGAAGCTGCGTATTTCCTTCTCTGTTCGAGGTGGTTCCATTTCCAAGATGGCTTTGATTTTTGACCGATCCACTTCGATTCCTCATGTGGTGATCATGAATCCAAGCATTTTCCCGGCGGTGACCCCAAATGTACACTTCTCGGGATTGAGACGCAATCTGTACTTGCGGATCCTTTCAAAAAGCTTTCGGAGGTTAGGTAGATGCTCTTCCCTTTCCTTGGCTTTGACGATCATGTCATCTACATATACCTCCACTTCCTTGTGAATCATGTCATGTAACAATGTTGTGGCTGCCCTTTGGTAGGTAGACCCTGCATTTTTCAAACCAAACGGCATGACCCTGTAACAGTAGGTGCCCCATTCTGTGGTGAAGGTGGTTTTCTCACGATCTTCTGAAGCCATGAGAATCTGATTGTAACCTGAAAACCCATCCATGAAAGAAAGTAGTGCGTGCCCCGCAGTGTTATCCACTAAAACGTCGATGTGTGGCAAAGGAAAGTCATCTTTTGGACTGGCTTTGTTTAAATCCCTGAAATCCACACAGACTCTGATTTTCCCATTCTTTTTAGGGACGGGAACAATATTCGCAACCCACTGGGGGTATTCTGTTACCATAAGAAAACCTGCATCTATCTGCCGCTGAATCTTTTTCTTGATTTCCAACACCCAATCTGGCCTCATCTTCCTTAGCTTCTGCTTGACAGGCTTTGCATCAGGGTATAATGGGATTCGATGCTCCACAATTTCAGGATCAATACCAGGCATATCTGCGTGTGACCATGCAAAGACATCTTCGAATTCTTTCAGGAGATCTGAGTGGGCCTTAAATTCTTCTGGAGACAATCCGGAGCCAATTTGAAGCATGTGTGGATTATTTTCATCTTTCAAGTTTATCGAAATTACTTCTTCTTTTATAGGCTGAGCATGCCTTTCGTTTTCCCTTTCGATTAGGGATCGGAGTTCTTTCGGAATTTCTTCCTCAAACTCAATCTCTTCATCGTCAGGGTCAACACAATTTATTTCAGATACAACAAGGTAAGCAAAGTTGATTTCATTTATTGCCAAAAAGGGGGCCCCAGGGCATGATACATGAGTGCAGACTCAAACTCAAAAGAGAAGTGATGACTCGGAATGATGACAGACTCATGTTTCGACTCAATGCTGGACTCAGACTCAGTGCTGGACTCAGACTCAGACTCAGAATCAATGCCATTGTAAATGATCTTAGGTACAAATGTGCAATTTTTATAAGTTCCACAGGCATCAATAATGAGTGCAGTGACATCCTCCAGAGCTTCCTGACCCAGCATCATCAGCTCCATATCTTCAACAGGCTTTAAACCAACGAACGTTGCAGCAGCTTCGTCCTCTCTCATACCTAGCGGATTCCCCTCCCCAAACAGCGATAAAAGATTCCCTGAGTCAAGAACTTCAATCCAGTCAACATGGAGTATTTTAGCCGGTTCTTTCCATTCTTTTGTCTCATCATCGCTCTCCCAGGTGTTGTCAACAAAGATTTCGAATCCTGGCAGCTTGGATTTTGTTTCCATGTCCCAGAATGGCTCTGCGTCCCCCTGATAAGTAGCTTCTGAAGCTTTTACGAACTGGATAGGCCCTTTCTCTGCACAAGCCTGTACTCTCTTATGATGACCAGATTTGTTGTCAGTTAATTCATAACCAAGGCCGAAACGGTGATTGTTTGTTAGAAATTTAGGGAATTCTTCAACTCCTTGATTGTTGCGACCAAGCCC
The DNA here is from genome assembly GCA_020921065.1 of Vaccinium darrowii. Taxonomy (NCBI): domain Eukaryota; kingdom Viridiplantae; phylum Streptophyta; class Magnoliopsida; order Ericales; family Ericaceae; genus Vaccinium; species Vaccinium darrowii. The sequence continues at coordinate 10,020,239 of CM037151.1, read as the reverse complement.
TAGGCCGGGCAAATACTCCATTTTCAGCATCATGTCCAAGGCCGTTGATCTTATCGAGAAATCTTCGTCCATCTTGATAGTAAATACACCGTCAGAAGTATAAAAGGAAAATCCTCCGAGAGTGATATCTTCCTCTCCGTGGGCAATCTCAAGTAGGGAAGCATTATCGGGGACATGTGGACGAATTCCAGAATCTCCATAGATGGTCAAGGTTCCTGTGGCCAACCCGAGCTGAACTTTTTGGTGTAGAGAGGAAGGCACAACCATGATGTCTAATCGATGGAGCCATGGCCTACCTAGCAGCAGGTTGAATGATGAGGGAATGTCGAGCACATGAAACTCAACACTAGTCTTGAAATCTTCGATCATTATCTCCATCTGGATTGTCCCAACCACGTCTCGGCGAGTATTGTCATAGGCACGCATTCCAAGGTTTGATGGCTGGAAATCCTTGTTCTTGAAACCCAAACAATAAGCTGTACGCAGGGGACAGACATTCAAGGCAGATCCATTATCTAGTAGCACAACCGGGACCCATTTTTCCATGCATTTCAGGTGATGTGCAATGGCTTGTTGTGACCAGCTCCTTCTGGCGGCAGATCCTTTTCAGTTAAGACTACGACATGCTTTGCGCGGGTTGGTGTAAGCAGAGCTATCGTTGTTTCTGGAGGAGTGTCTGGTGTCACTTCCATGTTTGACAGAGCTTTGATTAGCTTTTGACGGTGTTCTCGAGATGAAGAGAGTAACCCCCAAATAGACACTGTGGCTGGGGTTCGTTCAAGTTGCTTTTGAATTGGATCATTTGTTACTGGGGGATTCTTCGGAGGAGGCCTAGCAGCGGAATTCTGCTGAATGATGACTTCTGGATGGTCAAAAATCGTGTCCTCGAGAATGGAATCATCCCAAGCGAAATCTCCTGTTGCAACATGGTTGGAGGGATTCCCACCTTGGAGGTGGGCTGGTTGGTAGATTCGACCGCTTCTGGTTATTCGGTTGGCCATTTCTTCCCATAACCCCTGATTTTCACCCCAGAAATTCGTGTATTATTCATTAACTTTCCGTTTGCCGGCCCTGATGGCTTCCCTTTTCTGCATGGTTTCTTGATCTTCAGTCCAGAAATTCATCAGATCACTTCTGGCCCTTTGTTCTTTGATTTCAACCGTTTCCATTTTTGTCTGGAGGTTATCTACTTCGGAGTTTTGCCAAAAGGACGGATCCAACATGGCTTTGTTGACAGTCCACACCTCATCATTGCTTACTCGGATATCAACCACTGCTTCTTCATCCCAAATGGTAGCCATAGGGTCAGTGACCAGTACTGATACATCGGATGACGGCGAGAATGGAACTGACGGCTGAGGTAAAGATCCGTCACTGATGTATGCCTGTGGGAGCCAATCTTGGTTTCCGAAGGCGGCTTCTATGATAGAACGACCTTCTTCTCTGAAATGCACGAGTGGTGAGACATGATCCACAGGATGCCTGTCTGGAGTCAATACTTCTCCTAGAGGATTTGTATTTCTTTCTTCTTTGCCTTGTTCGGAAATGCTTCTTGTTGTATCGATCTGATAGACATAGGAATTTTCTGTAATAGGCTCATCAAGGAATTCGGGGACGATGAATTGGCTTGGGTCCCCAGAGATTAGCAAAGAACCGAACAATGCTTGCCGGGATTCCTCTCAATCTTGATCGCTCAGGGACCATTCTTCATCCTCCCCAATGTCACTCCATCTTGGGTTTTGCATTGTACTGGCATATGAAAGGAAATCGATCTCAAGATCTTCTGGCAGGGGGACAACAGGTTTTGGTTCAGTAACTGCGATGATGTAGAGGCTAGGGTCAAATTTGGCGAAGGTAAGGTCTTTTGCAGTGGGGATGAAGGATATCTGGCCGATTTGGGTGTTTTACTTATGATTAGGCAAAGGATTGGAAATGGTGTTAGGCTTTTGGTTAGGAAGTGGAAGGGTTCCGTCGTCCACAAGATCTTGGACTTTATGTTTGAGACGGATGCAGTTATTGGTATGATGGCCAGGCATCTGGTGGTAGGCACAATAGGTGTTTGGGTTATGGTTAGGAGGAAGCTCTTTGGGTGGCTCTCGAGGTTCGAGTGGCTGGATGAGGTTTTTGTCAAGGAGTTTTTTGTACACTGTGACGAGGGGAAAGGGGAGTGGATGGAATACTCTTCTTGGTGGGGGAGCTGTTTGCTGGGACTGTGACTGGGTTGCAATCTGGTTAACTGGTTCGGCTTTGGCTGGTTTGGGGTTGGAGGAGCTTGCTTGGTTTTGGTTGTAATTGTTAGGTCCAAACAAGGCGTTGCTGTTGCCAGAATAAACTCGTCTAGGTTTAGGGGTAGATTCACCTTTTTCAAATATGCCGCTTCGAAGAGCATCTTCAACTACTTGGCCGGCTTCATAGAAGGTTTTGAAATCAGCGGTAGTCTGAAAGACCACCAAGTGCTTGGCAAAATCTGGTTCTAGATTCCTTGTGATAATTCTCATCTGTTCCTTTTCTGAAGGTCGTTCCATCATCTGAGAGGCTTTTCCTCTCCATCTCTTAACAAAGTCAGCAAAGGATTCATTCTTCCCTATCTTAGTTGACTCCAACTCCCGGACAGTCATTTCAAGCTGAATGTTGTAGTTGTATTGGGCGACAAAGGCTGCCCCAATATCTTCCCATGTCTTCTTCTTGGAGATGTCCAGATTCAGAAACCAGCGAAGTGCAGGCCCAGTTAGAGTTTGTTGAAACATCTGGCCCATCGCATCTTTTCCAACGTCGTACATGGACAAAGTGCCCACATATGTCTGCAGATGAGCTTTCGGGTCACCACTGCCATCAAACTTGTCCCAATCCATCGGTTTGAACTTGTCGGGGAGCTTTGCATCTGGGAAAAGGCATAATTTCTCCATATCAATCCCTGTAGCTGCTATTTTCTCCTGTTTCTGAACAGACTCCTCAAGCTTAGCTAGCTTGGTTAATACTGACTCCATGTTCCGACTGCTTGAGTCTCCGGCTGGTGGAGGGATTTGAGCAGTCAGTTTCTGGATCATGAGCATCATCTGGGCCATCTGCTTGGCGTTGTTGGTTTTCTGTTCCTCTAAAGCATCCTTGAGGAGCTGAATTTCTCCTTTTTCTTCTTCCATAGCTGAGCTCCCGGTTGACTGTTCTGTTCTTGACTCAGTTCGAACCAATCACTGTTCGGGGGTTCGAGTCCAACTCGGTATGAGGTTTTTCTTCTTCTTGCCAATGGTTGATACTGATGAAATGTACAAATGGAACTCAGGGGTGCAGTGTGTAGTGTATTCGCAAAATGGAAAAGAGTGTATGTACAAGAAGATGATGCATGATGCATGAAAGGATTGCCCCAATTTCTCTCTTATTTTGTCGGATATATTCAAATTCCCATGGTCTATGAAAACAACGGCCGGACCGGAGGTTGCCTACGTATCCTCATGGAGAGGAATCAGGCCGTAACGTAGTTCGGGACTACAAATTTGGCTCTTTTTCTCAAAAGATCTTTTCATTAAAAGCAAGGAATTTTTACAAACTGACATAACGACTGACTCGACAACAGACTCGATAATCAAACGACAACAGACTCGATAATCAAAGGTGCTAAGAATCACAAGCTGGCTTGATTCTTCAAAAGAAGCCTTGCTGGCTGGATTAAGTCGGTGGATATTCACATCTGGCAACAAATTCGATAATTAAACTGCAACAGACTCGATAACAGACAAGAACCACAGACTGACTTGATTCTTCAAAAGAAACCCTTCTTGGCTTGATTTGTTCATTGCATGACTACTTCTGGCTTTACAAGCCGTTCTTAAGAGGATGGATGATTTGGAGATGTTGACCCTGCAGAGGATCCTGTTTCATCAACTTTCCCTTTTCCCTTGGGGTCTTCCTTCTTCTCCCATTTAGCCTGATCCTTGAGCTGCTGTGGGGTCTTGCCATTGTTATTGAGAAGGCAATCTGCAAAGCACACATCACATTCGCATTCGTCCCAATACTTGTGGCCCGTGACTGGGTCTTCAAAGTAGTAGACAGGCTGACCGTTGGCATCAAAGTATTTCACAGGTGGCATGGTTGTGAGCTTTCCGTCATCTTGCTCCATCATCAAGGTGATCTTTTCTGGCATTGGTTCCGGCTCTTCCGGGAAGCAGAATTTCCATCCTTCATTTGCATCCCATTGGAGAGACACACCTGGCAAGTTGGCTTCGGCCAACAAACTGAGTTTCTGATCGAGATCTTCCCCCATATGGTCTTCTATGTTGAGCTTCCCTGGCTGAGGCTCCTCTGGTTTGCATGGAGGTTGCTCGGGCAGAACTTCCTCGATTATCCACACGGGCGCCCCTTGGTGGGTGGTGAGGGTGGACTTCAATCGCTTGTAAGGTCCTCCAGACATGATGACTCTACCATAAAGGAAATGCGTATTTCATCTTGGGAAACAGAGCCAGTTGTAGCATTTTGTTTTTTTGTGATTTTGATTTTGTGAATTTTTTTTGATGAGGAATTATCGTATATCCAATGAAATGCGTGCGATTGTCAGGGCAATCCTTATGTAATGACCTAAGGCAAAGTTATCCTATGCATGTATGCAAGATGGAGACAATATGCACATGGAGTGATATATACAAAAATGGATGAACAGTTGATAAGTAAATAAGATGGACAATTAACAGATAAACAGATAAACAGATAACAGGATAATCAGGTAAACAGGATATAACAGATAGTCCTACCCTGTGGATCCCTGTCCTAAGTTGGAAAGTACTACGGTTTACTATATGCAAAGGCCGGGTTTTGGTTAAAGGGGTTCCCTAGACTAGAGTCAATATTTGCCTCCCAGTGCCAAGTGTACTGCATGGCAAAGGTCAAACGGCAGGCTGACTCATCATCGTCCGAGGTTGCCGAGAATCTTGGGATGTCCTAACACCGGCAAGCCGGGTAGGGTAACCAAGACGCAACGGCGGGGTTTATCCAACATCGATGCACGTGCAATGCAAAAGTTTCGATAATAAAATATTTTCAAAAAAATCCCACAAATTATTTTTCAAGTTTGGCTCACCAATAAATTAGTTTTTATTTTGAAATTTTACACAAGCAAACAACCGGGAAAGCTCCAGTCCGGATTGGTCGGGCGTAGCCCTGTTAATGCACCATTCCTTTCTCGATCACGCGGGGCGTGTTCGTTTTTGTCAAGCTTTCAGGGGTCGTTTTACTAGTGTAAAATTCCAAAAATAAAAATTAATTTAAACATCCCCAGTAGAGTCGCCATTTTGTGGACGGTGAAATCCACGCGGCTCGCTCGAAGGTTGGGATATGAAAACGAAAAAAAAATGTGAGTCGCCACCCGGGGTTTAAGTTTAGAAAATGTTTGGTACCCGAGAAACCGTTTTAAGAATAACTGTTGACTCTCATGCCGTTTTGGGAAAAGGGTTTGATCTGCGAAAAGATTCTTTTTGGATTCGGAAGCCAGATTACGCACGGGGAAGGTTTTATTAAAGAGCACCCCACTCGCCCGGGAGATTCCCGGTCTCTACTAAATAATTTGTGGGATTTTTATAGAAAACATTTTATAAAAAACCTTGACAATTAAACAAGCAAAATAAAAATAAATAAATTAAAACCATAACAGAAATAAAATTTAAACAAAGAGGACTAAATAGTAATAGCAAGAAAATACAGGGTGGAAAAGTGTAATAAACAAAAAAATTGCAGAAAAATAACAGTGAAATAGGGTACGAACAGAGGAAAAACAGAGGAAATTTTTTTATTTAAACGGGAGCCGCGCGGCTCCTACACAGGAGCCGTGCGGCCTGCACTACAAGCCGCGCTGCTTGTATACAACCCTATTTTCAAAAATTTAATTTCAGGACCAGTGAGTCCAAAACCCGTTCAAAACTTGATTTTCTTCTTCAAATCTACTCCAAATAAGTTGTTTTTGTTTGTAAACAAGTTATTGAAGTGAAACTTATTTCCGGTACGGATCGTACCGTGCGTTTATCGAGAAAAATCGCCCTGTACGGCTCCGAAAAGCCGGTTTTTGTTTCGAAAATGGTATACCGAGTTAACATACGGTTGTTGAAACCGTTATTAACTCGGGGATGCCCTTGGAGAGCCACGATTTGAAAATCGAACTTTTGAAAACGATTTATACCTTTCTGGAACTCGAAACAGAGGTTGAAAACTTCGGATTCTTCGGGTTTAAACTTGTGGGATCGAGATTTGGTATGAATGGGAATGGTATAGGGGAGTCGAAATGGAGTGGAAGGTGTGAAGTTTCGGGAAGTTTACTGGCGGTTTTTAATGAGAATTTTGCCGAAAAATCGTACGGAAATTCTCTCGGGGTGTGATTTTCGGTCCGTTTGAGAGGAAGGAAATGGCCTCTATTTATAACCGGATTTGAAGGAATAAAAATGATGATATTTGATAGGCGCATGGGAGGCTTGCTTGCGAGCGCCTAAGTAGGGGGTTTTTAGCATGTTAGACGTGCGTTTTGAGCCTTATTTTCCAATTGATATGTGCACGTGGTATTTTTGGTGTTGAAAGGGATTTGCAGGTATTTGAGGGGCGAAAGTGTGATTTTGATGCGTTGGAAGGGCATGCACGTCGATCAGGAGTTGAAGGCGAGCGGATTTTGCATGGAAGTGATTAAAACCCGTCGGGAGCGCTACCCCAATTCCTTGGAGCGCTCAAAGTGGGCACATGAAGGTGCAAAAACTGAACAGAAAGTTCTTGAGCGCTACACCAGAAAGGGTGTAGCGCTACCGGTTCATTATTGGGCTACGGTCAACGCGAGGAGGCATGGTCAACGCACGGCATAAGGGGTTCGGTAGCGCTACTGGGATTTCAGTGTAGCGCTACCGGATGGCTATCTGGGCTCACTAAACGGTGCCGTTCGGTTATTTCGCGTAAATAGTTTCCGAATTTCGTTAGATTTTCAGGAGGATTATTAGGATTAGTGTATATACTTATGTTTTAACCCAGATTAGGGTTCCACGACTTTTACTTAGGTTTTAGCTTTTCAAGTTTTCGGCTATAGATCTCGTATTCCTTGTTCAGCGTTTCGTTTTCAAGATTCTCAACGTGGATTGACGTTCTTCTTTCATTAGTCAAGATTATTTTCGTTGCGCAATCTTCGGTACTACTTTCTGTTATTATTTTCATTGTTTAATCATGTTTAGATCTAGGGTTCGTGTTATTCTTGCTGCGTTTTTAATAATGAGTGAGTAGTCGTATTGAGTGCGACCGTGGGACGAAGGTGTCCCGTGGCTAGGCTAATTTATGTTCCACCTCGGTGCCGAATCATTTTAATTAATGCGCAATTTTTGAATACGGAAGTTTTTCTAGCAAACAAACCCGGGCATTGCCAATTCCAAATGCGCGGAGTAATTGGTGACAAGTGGTGCGCATTTGTTGGAAACTATTTCTCATATTTTTAAATCTATTAATAGAATAATTGTGGCCCAAGTGAATGTGAATTAGACTGGCTGCGGACACCGTAGTGCCCACGGCTGTGCTCTCCTTTTTAAATTCAGAGTCCAGTAGTTAAATCCGTTTAATTTAGTTAATTAATTAAATCATTTGAGCAAGGGGTGGCTACCTGAGAGCCAATTACAAACGTAGAGCCGACATTGTTTGAGTTAAGCACCGTAGACCGTCTCTGTGGTTCGACTCCGGTACTTTCGGATTTATTGTGCTGCACCGGTCGATAGTCCTACGCTTGGGACGAAATTCTAGTTAATTATTAATCACCCGAACGGTCAAGCATTTTTGGCGCCGTTGCCGGGGACGGTGACGTGTGTTCAAACGGTGTTAGTTTAGTGTTTGTTAAATTTTTAGTTGAGTCATCATAGGTAGAGATAAGCAAGTCGTACGTAAGCCTGATCCTCTCTATTACCGTGATCGTACTAACCGCTTGGTCAGGATAGAGAACAGGTCGAGTCAGTCAGAGTCTTCAAATTCTTCGTCAGAGTCAGTAGAGAGTCGGTCGGAGTCCATTCCCATTAGTGGACTCTACATAGATTTACCTGTCGAGTCAGTTAATTTAAATAATCCGCTTTATCAGTCAGGGTCAGAGTCAGAGTCAGTTTCCGAACCAGAATCTTTTGAAATGGGAGACCAGCAGGTAATTCAACACCCGTCGTTGAGGCAGCACTTGAATCCCGAGAGGACCACTCCTCCCGGGCCGATTGTGTTTCCTCGAGAGACACAGGAGGCACGCAATGCCTTCACTGTAAAACCTGGTGTTCTGAATAGCCTCCCTAACTTCTATGGGAGAGAGTCTGATGATCCGTACGAACATGTGCGAACGTTTGAGGGGTTAGTGCGCAACCTGGCGTCTACTACCCAATACGACAATGCCTGCCTCAAGCTGTTTGAGGCAACTTTAAAAGATGGCGCACTTAGATGGTTCAGAATGCAAAAGCCTCAGTCCTTCACCACATGGGCACATGTGCGTGACGCGTTTTACAGAAAATATTTTTCTGAGGCTAAAACTAATAGTTTAAGGCGTCAAATCCAAGGCTTTAGGCAAGAGAGGGGAGAGTCTTTTGTGAAGGCATGGGAGCGTTTCAAAGATTTGCTCCTAAGAATGCCGCACCCTGGTTTTGAGAAGATACAGTTGGTCGAATTCTTTCACCTGGGTCTCAACGCTGAGACAATCCAGCACATAGAGTATTCGTGTAAAGGGGGCGACTTCTTGTCCAAAACTGCGGATGAGGGTTGGGATTTTCTGGATGACCTAGCAGATAGGCAGAGGGCGTTAGAACCCTTTGATTTTGATCGGTCCGGACCTTCTGGGTCCAATGTTATCCCCGTTACCATACGTGACCAGCGACTCCAGGCCCAGGTTGAAAAGATGGCGCAGAAGCTAGAGGAATTAGAAGTTAGGCAGACTCGTCCAGTGCATGAGGTCAGTATAGAGGAAGTCTGTGTGTGGTGTGAGTGTAAGGGGCACATTGCAACTGCATGCCCCGGATTTTTAGCTGCTAAGGGAGCGAGTCAGAATAATTAGGAAGAGGTAAATGCTGTGAGGAATTGGGACCCATACTCAAATACGTATAACCCGGGATGGAAAGATCACCCCAACTTTGGGTGGTCAGACCCTAGACCCGCAAGTGGAGGTCAAGCGCAACTCCTTGCGCCGCCTCCGCCGCAACCGTTTCATCAGTCCCAAGCACCCAGGCCTCCGCAGGGCCAAGTCATTCCTTACAACTACCAGCCACAGCAAGGCAGGGGGGAGGCCCATCCACTCGTGGTCCGCCCCTAGGTTATGCACAGACTATACCACCCCGTTTTGAGGATTCCATGAATTCCCTAATGCAGTCTCAGCTGACATTTCAGACTGATACCAGGCAGCAAATTGGGGCCCTTACGGCCCAAATGACGCAACTCACTGCGGTGATCAGTCAAATGCAACAGGAGAAGGGTAGGTTTCCGGCCCAAGGTAGTCAGGCAGGTGCCCATTATGTGGGAAATTCTTCAGGTCCCAATGTTCAAGGGCAAAATCAGGAAGAGGCTAAAGCAGTTACCATTCTTAGGAGTGGGAAAACGATTGATAAGACCATTCAGCCAACACTAAGACAGGCTCCACCCCCGGAGCCAGTTATTGAGCCTGAGGTCATTTTTGATACTGCTGAGGTGCCTCGGGAGGAAGTAGAAGAGAGAGAGGAGTCACCTGAAGTGGTGGTGCCTGCAGCTGCAGCCCCCACGACTCCACCACCGCCAGCTGTACCAGTAGCTCCATTTCCCCAACGACTGGCAGTGAGACCCAAGCAAACCATGAACAGCAAAATGATTGAGTTGCTTAATAGGGTTCAATTCCCCATCACCCTGATGGAGGCGATTGAATCTTTCCCCCAGTGTGCTAAGGTATTGAAGGACCTTTGCACACCAAAGCGCAAGAGTCAGAACAACGTGGTTCTGACGGAGCAAGTGAGCTCCATTCTGCAGACTGAGATTCCTGCCAAGTGCAAGGATCCAGGGTGTCCCACCATTCCCATAGCCATAGCAGGTCAGAATTTTGACAAGGCATTGTTGGATTTGGGAGCAAGTGTTAATTTGCTCCCTTATTCAGCATACTTGAGATTGGGCCTAGGCGACCTCAGTGAGACTCCAGTCACTCTACAGTTGGCTGACCGGAGTATTAGAGTGCCCAAGGGAGTGGTAGAGGATGTGTTGATCCAGGTAGGGGAGTTTCAATTTCCTGCTGATTTCATTGTTCTAGACATTAGTCCCGGTCTTGAGGCTTTAGAGAAGACTCCCATCATCTTGGGGCGTCCCTTCCTAGCCACCTCCAATGCTGTTATGAACTGCAAAACTGGCAAGGTCCAGTTATTTGTCGGTGAGGAGAGAATGGAGGTGGATGTTTTCAGTGTCAGTACATTAGAGGATGATGAGGAGGAGTCTGAGGAGTTGTGCCTGATTGACACGTTAGTCCAGGAGCATATTGATACAGTCCTGTATAAGGACCCTTTGGAGGTTGCTCTTACCTCCGAGGAAATATCATTTTTAGACTCAGCGGAGGTTGTGAATTTGTTAGAGTTGCTAGATGTTGAAGAGGTGTGTGGGGTCACTCATAACCCTATGTTTGAACCATTGGGCGACCCTCCGCCCAAGGTTCTCCCGTCATCTGTCCAGCCGCCTAAACCAGAGTTAAAACCTCTACCGGACACGCTTAAGTATGCCTTTTTGAAAGGCAATGATACCTACCCGGTTGTGATCTCCTCATCCCTCGAGGAAGATCAAGAGAGGAAACTGCTAAATTTGTTGAGAGAGCACATGGGCGCGATTGGCTGGACCATAGCGGATTTGCATGGTATAAGCCCAACGGTGTGTACACACCGCATTATTCTTGAGGAGAGTGTAAAGCCTTCTAGGCAACCTCAGCGGCGTCTTAATCCCAACATGAAAGACGTGGTTCGGGCTGAGGTGCTTAAGTTGTTAGATGCGGGTATCATTTACCCAGTTGCCCATAGTGAGTGGGTGAGCCCAGTGCAGGTGGTGCCTAAGAAGGCAGGAGTGACCGTTGTGACCAACGATGAGGGAGTTTTAGTGCCGACCCGAGTTCCCACAGGATGGAGAGTTTGCATAGACTACCGGAAGCTGAATGCGAGCACCCGGAAAGACCACTTCCCTCTTCCTTTCATTGATCAGATTTTAGAGAGGGTAGCGGGTCGGGCCTTTTATTGCTTTTTGGATGGGTATTCGGGGTATAACCAGATTGAGGTCGCATTAGAGGACCAGGAAAAGACCACCTTCACATGTCCATATGGAACCTATGCTTACCGTCGCATGCCCTTTGGGTTGTGCACACTACTACGAAAATGTATAAAGATCACGCCTCAAAAATAAGAAAGATCTCAGTTTTTGTAAAACCGTGATTAAAAAATAAGAGTTAGATTTTTTATCACGGTTAAGTACATAAACCGAGATGAAAGACAGTTTTAATCTCGGTCATCTTTGAAACGTGATTGAAAATAGTAATAAAATTAAGCTTTAATCTCAGTTATTTAAAAAGTGTGATTGTAAGTAAGAGTTTTAATCTCAGTCATTTAAAAAGTGTGATTGTAAGTAAGGTGAGATAATTTCATTTTTATTTTTAATCACGTTTTATAGATGACCAAGATTAAAACTGTATTTCATCTCGGTTTATGTACTTAACCGTGATAAAAAATCTAACTCTAATTTTTATATCACGTTTTTACAAAAACTAAGATCTTTCTTATTTTTTTTTGTCTTGTTAAAGAAAGCTCAGAATGTGATGGATATTGGAGAACGGTTGGGAGTAAAATTTTATGGGGAGAAAAGTTTCAATTTGATGAAAATTATTGAGTTGGAGGATCATAATTATGCTGAGAAAGAGAAGAGGGATTTAGATGTTTTGATGGAAGGAAATTTTGTTGAATTGGGAGATGGGACATCCCTTTTAAACCAAAAAAAAATATTGTTGTCAGAAACTTATAGAATATGAACAAAAAAAATTATTTTTGTAGCCAAAAATTAAATTTTCTCAAACAAGATTGGAAACTATAAGCGTACATAAAGCCTAGAAAATCATAGTCAATGTTCAAGAAACTAATATGGGCAAGTGAAAGACCTACAAAAACTATTATATATATTAAATAATTCAACAATATAATGAAATGCATAATTGGTGGGGTGGATAGGTGTTGCTTGTCTTGTGCAAGAGGTCAAAGGATCAAATCTAGATGGAAGCAAGGTTTGCAAGATAAGGTGATTTTTGGATGCCTATATTAGGGAGGAAATTTTTTTCATCACGGTTTTTTTTCATTTTTTAATCATGGTTTTACTAAAAACTGAGATCTTTTCTCTATAAACAATCACGGTTTTTAGGAAAAACTGAGATGTTATATTCTCGAAGATCACAGTTTTTTGTTTTGTTTTAATCACAGTTTTTCATGAGTTTTTATCACTGTCTAAAAGCGTGATTGAAAGATGGAGACTTTTAATCACACTAGGTAAGATCACGGTTTTTCAACCGAGATTGAAAGTAAAAGATCACACCAAAAGACCGTGATCTTTATGCCTTTTTGTAGTAGTGGCAATGCACCTGGTACCTTTTCCAGGTGCATGATGGGAATTTTTAGCGACATGGTGGAAAGGATAGTAGAGGTGTTCATGGATGATTTTTCGGTTTTCGGAGATTCATTCGATGGATGCCTCGAAAATTTGGGAAAAGTTTTACAGAGGTGTGAGGAGAAGCACTTGGTGCTAAATTGGGAGAAGTGCCACTTCATGGTTACCCAAGGAATCGTGTTGGGACACATTGTGTCCTCTAAGGGTATTGAGGTGGACAAGGCCAAAATAGATTTAATCCGAAATCTCCCAACACCTAAGTCTGTTAAGGATGTGCGTTCATTTCTGGGACACGCTAGTTTCTACCGGCGGTTCATTAAAGACTTCAGTGCTATCTCCCGTCCGTTGTGTCAGTTGTTAGCAAGGGACACACCTTTTGTGTGGTCCGATGCTTGTGAGGGGGCATTTCAGATGTTAAAGCGGAGTCTCACAACTCCGCCGATTGTGCAGTCCCCGGATTAGAGTCTTCCCTTTGAGTTGATGTGTGATGCTTCTGACTATGCAGTCGGAGCTGTTTTAGGGCAGAGGAGAGGGAAAGACCCATGTGTGATCTACTACGCTAGTAAGACATTGAATGAGGCGCAGATGAACTACACCACCACCGAGAAGGAGTTGTTAGCGGTGGTGTTTGCTTTAGATAAGTTTCGGTCCTACCTGGTAGGTTCGCAGATCACGGTTTTTACCGATCATGCGGCCCTAAAGTACTTAATGACTAAGAAGGACGCGAAAGCTCGCCTCATTCGGTGGATTCTGCTGCTGCAAGAATTCCACCTGATTATCAAGGATAAAAAAGGGGTAGAGAATGTAGTGGCTGACCATCTGTCTCGTCTAGAATTCGAGGACCCCACCTCGAATCTTCCCATTAGAGATTCTTTTCCGGATGAGCAGTTGTTCGCCGCTAATGAGTGCCCGTGGTATGCTGATATTGCCAATTATTTGGTAACTGGGCAGATTCCCCCCCATTGGTCTACCAAGAGAAGCAGCGATTTTTGAGGAGTGTCCGACAGTATATATTCGATGACCCATATTTGTTTAAGTACTGTGCGGACCAGATTGTGCGTAGATGTGTCCCCGAATTTGATCAGAAGGGGATTATAGAGTTCTGTCATAGCGAGGCGTGTGGTGGTCACTTCTCTGCGAAGAAGACCACCGCCAAGATTTTACAGTGTGGATTCTGGTGGCCTGATATGTTTAAGCTCGTTCATGCATTCTGTAGGTCATGCGACCGTTGCCAAAAGCTTGGCAAATTGTCTTCACGTCAGGAGATGCCCCTCCGGCCCATTCTTGTGCTAGAGGTTTTCGATTGTTGGGGCATTGACTTTATGGGTCCATTACCTATGTCTCATGGTTACGAGTATATTTTGGTAGCGGTGGACTATGTGTCCAAGTGGGTAGAGGCGATACCCACTAAGTCTATGGAGTCGCGAGTCGTGCTAGAGTTCATTAAGTCTAATATTTTGCCGAGGTTTGGCGTGCCACGCGCCATTATCTCTGATCAGGGCACGCACTTCACAAGTCGGTCGTTTGAAAAGTTAATGGGGGAGTATAGAGTCACTCACAAGGTGTCCACTTCGTACCACCCCCAAACTAATGGGCAGGCCGAGTTAGCAAATAGAGAGGGCAAGCGCAGATTTAGCTGATAGGCAGCGCCACATGGAGGCACGGCTCTCGGGTCAGGATCCGGGACCTTTCCAGCCTAGGCAGTGGCCGGAGTTGGAGGTGAGTGATGACTTTGCAGATCCGCCAGTGGAGGAGGAGCAGTCTGATGCGGAGTTCGGAGGTGATGATTGAGCATGAGTTGGACACGGGTGGACTGGGGGTGTTGCGTTTATGTTTTGTTATGTGTTTAAGTTGTTGGGAACTATGACATTTCGTATGTTTGTTTATGTCGGTGGTGCGACTGTGTGTGTGGTCGGTGGTTATGTCGAACTTTATTTGTGTTGTTTTGTAGGATGTTAAACTTGAGTTGTTATTATGTGATATTTGTGGTTGTGTTTATTTGTGTGGGTGACGGCCAGTCTGGGTAGATTGACCATGAGCTTTTATATAGGCCGTCGCCCTTTGCATGTTGCCCTTTTATCTTGTTAACCGCGGTCATTACAAGCTTAACAAAGCCCTTAGTTGACCCGATGCACGTCGTTTGACTCTCTTGCATGCATGTGTTATATTCAGATTATGAATGTGTGGTCTCTTGATTCGTGAGCTTTCATTGCATATCTTGGCGTTGATTTGACTGGCATGTGGTGATTTTGTTCAATCCACGTTGTTCGCCAGGCGCCTCACATGGGATGTAGAGTGTTTCGGTGAGTTTGAGCGATATTGTGGCACGTGGGAGCATTCTATTTCGAACCGTGTTGAGGAATGGAATTATTTGAATTTTTGTTGGAGCATGCATGCGACCGAGTTGTGGGTAACTAAGAGACTATGTTTTAATTGTTCATTCGATGTTATACAGGTTGCATAACCCTCGTATCCCTTATTGAGTAGTTGTGTTGTTTTTATTATTCTTGTTTCGTTCGTTACTAGGGACTAGCAACGCTCAAGTTGGGGGATGTAATAGGCGCGTGGGAGGCTTGCTTGCGAGCGCCTAAGTAGGGGGTTTTTGGCATGTTAGACGTGCGTTTTGAGCCTTATTTTCCAATTGATATGTGCACGTGGTATTTTTGGTGTTGAAAGGGATTTGCAGGTATTTGAGGGGCGAAAGTGTGATTTTGATGCGTTGGAAGGGCATGCACTTCGATCAGGAGTTGAAGGCGAGCGGATTTTGCATGGAAGTGATTAAAACCCGTCGGGAGCGCTACCCCAATTCCTTGGAGCGCTCAAAGTGGGCACATGAAGGTGCAAAAACTGAACAGAAAGTTCTTGAGCGCTACACCAGAAAGGGTGTAGCGCTACCGGTTCATTATTGGGCTACGGTCAACGCGAGGAGGCATGGTCAATGCACGGCATAAGGGGTTCGGTAGCGCTACTGGGATTTCAGTGTAGCGCTACCGGATGGCTATCTGGGCTCACTAAACGGTGCCGTTCGGTTATTTCGCGTAAATAGTTTCCGAATTTCGTTAGATTTTCAGGAGGATTATTAGGATTAGTGTATATACTTATGTTTTAACCCAGATTAGGGTTCCACGACTTTTACTTAGGTTTTAGCTTTTCAAGTTTTCGGCTATAGATCTCGTATTCCTTGTTCAGCGTTTCGTTTTCAAGATTCTCAACATGGATTGACGTTCTTCTTTCATTAATCAAGATTATTTTCGTTGCGCAATCTTCGGTACTACTTTCTGTTATTATTTTCATTGTTTAATCATGTTTAGATCTAGGGTTCGTGTTATTCTTGCTGCGTTTTTAATAATGAGTGAGTAGTCGTATTGAGTGCGACCGCGTGACGAAGGTGTCCCGTGGCTAGGCTAATTTATGTTCCACCTCGGTGCCGAATCATTTTAATTAATGCGCAATTTTTGAATACGGAAGTTTTTCTAGCAAACAAACCCGGGCATTGCCAATTCCAAATGCGCGGAGTAATTGGTGACAAGTGGTGCGCATTTGTTGGAAACTATTTCTCATATTTTTAAATCTATTAATAGAATAATTGTGGCCCGAGTGAATGTGAATTAGACTGGCTGCGGACACCGTAGTGCCCACGGCTGTGCTCTCCTTTTTAAATTCAGAGTCCAGTAGTTAAATTCGTTTAATTTAGTTAATTAATTAAATCATTTGAGCAAGGGGTGGCTACCTGAGAGCCAATTACAAACGTAGAGCCGACATTGTTTGAGTTAAGCACCGTAGACCGTCTCTGTGGTTCGACTCCGGTACTTCCGGATTTATTGTGCTGCACCGGTCGATAGTCCTACGCTTGGGACGAAATTCTAGTTAATTATTAATCACCCGAACGGTCAAGCAATATTCAGCGGTGGTTTGATGATGATATTCGGCGGCGGTTCGATGATGATATTCCTGAACGTCTGGTGTTAGGAATTTTTCAGAGGATAACAACACCAGCCGTGCGGCTTCCAGGGGGGAGCCGTGAGGCTTGTAGGGGGGAGCCGCCTGGCTCGTATGGCAAGGGATAAGCCGTACGGCTTGAGATAGAAGCCGTGCAGCCTGTGTGGCCAAGTTCTCACTTTTCTGGACAAGTTCCAAGGTATTTTGATCGTTCATTCGTCATCGGACATGCACGGGTATCCAAAATTGGGGTGTCTACACCTCCGGCTGCAACATGATTCTTATTCTCCTTTTAAGAATTTAGATTGCCGTACTTTGGTTTGTTTAGCTAGACGGCTCCGGACATTATGGAATTTGACAGCAAAACTTCGGCTTGCTCCGTGCTTCGTGTATTTGTTTGGGGAATGATCACTTTGTTAATGCGGATTCTTTCACCATAGGTACCCCTACTTCGGGTTAGGTCACAAGAATACCCCAGGCCTAAGCCGGATCATAAAAGTCAGTAAAAAATTATGAAACAGAATGCATTAACATTGAATACCCTCATTATAGGGCCGATGGTTCAGTAAAACCAAGCTGATTCATGCTTATCTGACTAAGAGCAAAACTACTATTGAAGTCGTGGCATTGTTTGGGACGACCAAATGGTAAAAATATTGTTGGTCCTCTGGGATCTGCCCGAGGCAAATCGCCGAGGTGGCTTTGAACCATTGGTGGGGTTTGTAACGAACATTTAAATGCTAGCCAAAGTTATTGGTATTAAACCGAGGCGCAAAATGGTCATTAGATTGTCAGTCATCTAAGCGAAAACACTCGAAAAATTTGGCCAAGAAATTTGAAACCGAGTGGTATGACCAAACCGACAACAACAATCAAGAAGACACAAAAAAATAATGCAAAATCAATAATTGGAACTATAATTGGGAAATAGATCAATAAAGCACTGATAAAAATGGAAGGAAATACAATCGAATCTACCTCAATTTTACAGTCAAAGCTAAAATCTAACCGCAGTTCATGCTTCGCAACGTAGAGGGAGTCATTTTATTAAGAGCAATCAGCTGCTTCTGAAAATCGCAGGAAATGTATTCAACACCGTAGAGCTCCTCAATTAAGGAATGTGTGGAGAATTTTTTTGGGTAAACTGATGTCAATAAACTTTTCAGCAGAAAGTGACATCCATGAGAGAGTTTTTGCACTGCCATGAGTTCCTGCTTCTGTGATCATAGTTTGGTCGGGTGTTGGTTTAAGTTTGTTCAGGGCCATTAGTTCCTGTATGAGGTTTGTTGCAATGAAATTAATACCAATGAAAATCTGCACAATCAATTTAGGACAAATTAAATCTAGCCTCAGAATTCTCAACATATTTTTAATAACAGTCCAATACCATCATATATCCATATATGTATATATGTGTGTGTATAGTTTCCCATGCACACATAAAGATAAGAGATCGATCAGTATGGAAAATATATGAGAATTTACAGTAATATGGCAACGTTTTCTGCCTGGTTTTCCATTTGATAAAATAAGAATTCCGTAAAATCAATGGATTGATTTTAGCAAATGAAGAAACCATTTGCTAAAATCAATGGATTGATAATCACATTCACATTTCAAGCCATTACTTCATCACAATACAAACAAGATACTGATTATCTTAAAGCTAATAATTTCATTGGTCATGTTTAGCTCTTTCAACTTCATTGAGACATTTTAATTAATGGATTTATGCAAATACAAATCATCTATTGCACTTCATTGATGACATCAAATATAAATCGTATAATCGATCGCTACATAAACTAGTCAATATGTATAAAAAAAACGAGCGACTAATATCAACGTAACAAGAGAAAATATAGCGGCTGTGTATCCTATCATTTCAAAAATTACTTCACAAATTCTCAAACCAAAGTACACCAATTTTATTGTTATCAAACTCACATATTTTCCTTTTGTTGACACCTAAATTTGGCATTTTTTATTAAACCGCCACGTGGCATAAAAAATCACGCAACAACGAATGAATTTTGCCGAGTTGTGGACACTTGGCAGCATGAGATGTGGACAGGAAATGCAAGAGTAGGGATTTGGTCGGTTGAAGCTGCCTATAAATACCCCATTTGAAGACTAAAAATGGGTTCACAGTGTTAAAAAAAGGTAATTTGTAATCTAGAAATATCTAAGTAAAAAAATAATAATATCTAGAGTTTCTAGAAAGTCTAGAACCTAAATAAAATAATAATTCAAGGGAGATTTTTTGTATTAGAAATATGATCAAAATCTAGAGATCTCCCGAGATGTATGAGTCGGTAAAGTCAAGAGTATTCTAGACTAGTGTATGTCGGTCAATGAGCTAGAATTGTGTCGGTTATGTGCTCTATAAATAGAGCCTTGTATTCCCTGTGTACTTGATGTGTACTTGAGTGAAGAAATAAGACAAAGCATTCAAAAGTCCTTTCTACTCTCTCCGAAAAAGCAATCTGCCAAACCATTACTAAAAGTCTCCACTACAACCTCTTTTATTACACCTCTAGTCCCTCCTTTTCCAATAACTCCAATTATCTCCCTAACTTTCCTCCTACTTTAAACTAGCACCCCAACAATTTTGGTATCAGAGCCGGAACCCCAAATACATCATTGTCCTCCTAACTCTTATCTACCATGGAAGCCAACTCCTCCACTTTCAACTATGCACAAACTCTCATCCCTATATTTGAGGGAGAGAACTATGATTATTGGAGCATTCAAATGAAGACTCTATTCATCTCACAAGACTTGTGGGATCTTGTTGAAAGCGGATACGAGGCACCGGCAAATGACGAAGAAGAAGCAACTTGGACGGAAGCAAGGAAGAAGAAGTTCAAGGAGAACAAGAAGAGAGATGCATTGGCACTACTCAACATTCAACGTGGGGTAAGCAAATCGATCTTTCCAAGAATTTTGGGTGCAAAAACTTCAAAAGAAGCATGGGAGACACTAAAAGTTGAATATCAAGGTTATGATAAGGTTATCTCCATTAAACTTCAAACACTTTGGAGAGATTTTGACAATCTAGCAATGAAGGAAAATGAATCTGTTCAAACATTCTTTTCCCGAGTTGCTGGAATTGTCAATCAAATTCGAAGTTATGGAGATACCCTTACAGACAAAAGAATCGTCGAAAAAGTTTTAAGAAGTTTGCCTCCAAAGTTTGAGCATATTGTCGCCGCTATCGAAGAATCCAAGGATTTATCTAAACTTACTCGACATGAACTAATGAGTTCTCTCGAGGCGCATGAACAAAGAATGAGCAGGTTCACAAATCAATCCTTCGAGCAAGCATTTCAAAGCAAAATCTACTTTGGAGGAAAGAATCAAGCAAGTCAAGAGAAGGGCTCATCTCGAGGAGGCACCAATGGAAAAGGACGTGGAGGCCAAAATACATTTCAAGCTCGGAACAAAGGAAAAGGATACGACAATCAAAGGAATCCTAATGGCGGTAACTCTAACTCCTCTTGCATTATTTGCAAAAAAAACAAATCATGCATCCAAGGATTGCAGATTTAAATGCAAGAGATGCAAAGTTCCCAATCATTCCGGTCGTGATTGTTGGTTCAATCATGAAAAAAGCAAAGCTAATTTTTCGGAAGAAAATGAAGCAGAACAATTATTCTCTTGCATGAATGCTCAAGAAGAATCAGATAACATTTGGTACTTGGATAGTGGATGCAGTAATCATATGACAGGTGATCGGAAAAAGTTTGTGCAGCTTGATGAAAAAGTCTCTTCACAAGTAAAGCTGGGAGATGGGAAGCTGCAAAATGTTGAAGGAAAAGGAGTGATCGCAGTCTACACAAAGGGAGGTAACAAAAGATTAATTTCTGATGTCCTTTATGTTCCCGGGCTTACTCAAAATTTACTAAGTGTGGGGCAATTATTGCAAAAGGATTATGCACTTAAATTCGATAATGGTGAGTGCATAATTGTTGACAAAAAGAAAAATTTTACGGTGGCCAAAGTCAAAATGACTCCAAATAAAATTTTTCCATTAATGATGCCACTTAATGAAAATTTTGCCCTTAAAGGAGAAAAAGTTGATGACTCATATTTGTGGCATCTAAGATATGGCCACTTAAATTACAAGGGCATGAGGTTGCTTAAGGAGAAAAATATGGTGAAAGGGCTACCAAATATTGATAAAATTGATAAAGTTTGTGAAGGGTGCATATATGGGAAAATGCATAGACTCCCATTTCCAAAGTTTGCTTGGAGAGCAAAAGCGCCTTTGGAATTGGTGCATTCTGATATTTTTGGCCCTACCAGAACACCATCCCTTGGAGGAAAAAGATATTTTCTCCTATTTGTTGATGATTATACAAGGATGATGTGGCTTTATATCCTTGAAAAGAAATCAGAAGCCTTTCCTGTATTTCTCAAGTTTCAAGCCTTGGTGGAGAGACAAAGTGGAAGACTAATAAAGACACTTCGGACGGATCGTGGTGGTGAATACATCTACACTCCGTTCTTGGAGTATTGCAAGGAAAAAGGAATCAAGAGGCAACTTACAGTCCGGAAAACACCTCAGCAAAATGGAGTAGCAGAGCGGAAGAACCGCACCATTGCAGAGATGGCTCGAAGCATGCTCAAAGGCAAAGGCTTACCAAACACATTCTGGGCTGAAGCTGTCAACACTGCTGTGTTCATCCTCAACCGATCTCCCACAAAGGCGGTACGAAACAAAACACCATATGAGGCATGGTATAAAGAGAAGCCACAGGTACATTTTCTCAAGATTTTTGGATGCTTAGCATATGCATTAGTTCCCTCAGAACAAAGGGAAAAATTTGACGAAAAAGGAGAGAAGTATATTTTCATTGGATATAGTGACGAGTCCAAGGGATATCGTCTCTATAATCCAAGCACAAATAAATTTGTGGTTTCTCGAGATGTGATATTCGATGAAGCTGCTGCATGGAAATGGGAGGACAATTCCTTCCAAAAGCAAAAGTTTTTTGAGCCTTTTGATGCAGGAGATGAGCAAGAAACTTCTACTCCGGACCCAAGTCCAAGCCAAAGTCCGCAAACCGGTCCAGAGAGCTCATCAGAGGATCTCAATCCAACGAGAAAGGTACGCTCCTTACGAGACATATATGAGTCGTGTGATTTTGCCTTCTTCACTTGTGAACCACAGAACTTTGAAGAAGCTGCAAGTGAAAAAATATGGAAAAAGGCGATGGACGAGGAAATTGCAACCATTGAGAAAAATCACACATGGGATCTCGTGGAGCTGCCGAAAGACAAAGACGTAATTGGGTTCAAATGGGTCTACAAGGCGAAATATAAAGAAGCTGAAAATCCAGTCTTTCACGACAGGACAAAGCATATTGAGCTCCGACATCACTTTATTAGAGACATGGTACAGAATGGAGAAATTCTGCTCGAGTTTTTCAATACGAAGGAGCAGCTTGCTGACTTTATGACCAAAGCAATGGCAGCAGAAAAATTCTCTCAAATTCATTGAGTTATGAAGATTACAAATTAAGGAGGAGTGTTAAAAAAAGGTAATTTGTAATCTAGAAATATCTAAGTAAAAAAATAATAATATCTAGAGTTTCTAGAAAGTCTAGAACCTAAATAAAATAATAATTCAAGGGAGATTTTTTGTATTAGAAATATGATCAAAATCTAGAGATCTCCCGAGATGTATGAGTCGGTAAAGTCAAGAGTATTCTAGACTAGTGTATGTCGGTCAATGAGCTAGAATTGTGTCGGTTATGTGCTCTATAAATAGAGCCTTGTATTCCCTGTGTACTTGATGTGTACTTGAGTGAAGAAATAAGACAAAGCATTCAAAAGTCCTTTCTACTCTCTCCGAAAAAGCAATCTGCCAAACCATTACTAAAAGTCTCCACTACAACCTCTTTTATTACACCTCTAGTCCCTCCTTTTCCAATAACTCCAATTATCTCCCTAACTTTCCTCCTACTTTAAACTAGCACCCCAACACACAGTATTCACACCCCACAAAGCCCAGCGCTTCCTTCATCAAATTATCTTCGTTTTGGCTCCGGCCAAATTTATCTTATTAGCATGTTTACTTAGGTTCCAACACCACAAAGCATCAAATTATCTTCGTTTTGGCTCCGGCCAAATTTATTTTATTAGCATGTTTACTTAGGTTCCAACACCACAAAGCCCAGCGCTTCTCTCCAATTTATCTTTACATTTCCAGCAAATCTCTTTACATTTTATCCCATTTTACTCAATCCGTTGAGTAAATGTTTATCTTTTTCCAGCCTATCCTAGTTTATCCCATTTTTTCCTTCAGTCCATTTACATTTACAGCAAATGTATCTTGAAATTTCCTTTTCATTTTTTTGTCCTAGTACGCCATTCAACTTTGTTAATCCGATTTAATGAAGTTGATTTTAGTTTGATTCTTATCTTTTCTCACACGGTTGGGAAATTTTACGTCCTCGATCGCACCGAGGCAAACCACGAACCATCATTCGGATTCGCCCTTCGGCCGAACACAATCGCTACAATTAGAAGTCAGGAAAAGGCGCGCAGCCCATTTCCACGTTAGACGTCGACAAGTCCTGGCACGTACGTGACACCGCCGGCGCCATTGAGTTTTTCCCAAAAACGGGGAAACACTTTTTTATCCAAACTATTCAGTTTATGTAACATTACATATCAAGCGAAAACCACACTGATTGCAAGGTACAAGGGTAACTCCCTGATTGTTATAATTTTTCTTTGGTAGGTGTATTTACCATTTTCCTACACTTACTGAACCGATTTGAAGTATAGAATGAAAAAAAGGGTAGTTCCATTTGGTCGTGACTTGCTACGTGCCTTTCAATAGGAGTTTCCGCAACAGAGTTTGAGTTTCGCTTTCTTGCGTCAGTGAAGAGTGAGGAGCTTTTATTGCTAGGGTAGTTTTAGCTAATAAAGTTCTTTCTTGGAGCCTGAAACCAAACAAGCAAGTCTTGCCCCTTACCTTTCAAGATACTGAATATATGTCTCTGTCTCTCGGTCGGTCTGGTTGCTAAGGGACAATGCGATATTGAATCTCTTTCTTTCCAGGTCAGTATTATAGACTAAACTAAGACTAAAGTAAGTATCAATAAGCGAGCGAAGGGACTAAGTAGCTCAAAGAGGAATGAGCCGAGTGAAGCCTTTAGAATCTGGTGAGGGTGGATCATGTGGTTGATATGTTTACCGAGGGAACTAAAGAAAAGAAGCTGTTGACAGGCTATCTGGTATCGGATCAAATTCCAGATCAGGAGAGAGAATACATACTTGCACACGGCACTTCTTCTTAGGGTGAGTAGTATAGATGAGGGAGTGAAAATAGAAAGTGAAGGGTAGAAAAGGTACAAATACTTTTGAAAATTCAAACGAAAAGGAAAGAATTGTGGAGGAGAAGGTGGGATTCGGAGTGAGAGAGACATGGGGCAGTCTAAAGAAGAAAAGAAATAGAAGTGATTTTTTTTTTTTTTTGAAATTAATCCTAGCCGTTGCTTAAGTTACTCTTGAAACAGAAATGCAACTCTTGGAAACAAAAATAGATAGTTTAGATTTATAGAAGCTCTAAACACTCTCTAATGGAAAGCTTAAGATTTATAAATGATTGAAAAACTGCTCTTCCTCTACTATATAGATACATAGAGAAGGAAAGGTGAATGGTGGATTGAAGTGGTACGTGGGAGGTGGAGAAAGGTGGATGGTGGAGATCAAGGTTTTAAATATTGGTTTCGTGATATGTAAGTAACGGTTTTGAGTGTAGCGATTTTGGTAGTATCGAACGTTACTTAACAAGAACCTGGTGTAGCGGTCATGAATTTTAATTTTTTTTTTTTATAAAGATAATTTAAATTGCTTAAATAACCAGTAACGGTTGAGGATTGGCCGTAACGGTCGTGAACCGGATGCGGACCAATACGTAATGGGAACCGATCTATACGCATGCATTTTTTCCTCTCACTGGTATACCAGAGTGTAATGGTATCGGAGAGGCCAAAAACCGTTACATAACGGCCGATACATTAGTTAACAATCGGTATTTAAAACCATGGTGGAGACTGAAGAAGGGGAGGTGGAGAAAGGTTGATGGTGGAAATGGAAGTTGATGGGACTTCACAAGCAGGGCTAGCCTAAGGTATTTAGGTGCCCTAGGCTTAATTTAAAAATTGTGTTCTAAAAATTTTCGTGTTTTTCGACGGAACTTTCTACATTTTTGTTGCTTGAAAAAAACAAATTAAAGATCTCAAAAGTAAAATAGAATAATTAAACCATCTTCTTTTATTGCGTGGTTGAGGACCACTTAGAACCACTTTCATTTTTTGATGGAAACCTGAATGAGGAAAAGAAATAGTAGGTATTGAATCTCCGTGCGACATTGAGAATTTGTCGTGTAATGATAATGTAAGTGCAGGCACCAACTTTAAACACTCCCTCCAAATTTTAGCCCATGAAAATTTGTGTACTTTTCATTTAAAATACAATATTTTTATCCCTAGTTTTTTTTTTTAATTTTTATCTCAATTCCTTAAATTAGTGTGGAAAAATAAAAATATAAAAAAATCGGCCCTGTTTTTTGAAGTATTTTAACACAATGAGCTCTATGTCTCTATGTGAGGTGATAATGAGAGGAGGGAGCCACAAAGACTCCAAAGTCAAGAGACCAAGCAGAGGTAACGATGTCGATAGTTATAGTGAGTGGTAGTCATCCGGCATTGAACGTTACGTTGTAATCGTACAGCAACGCGGATCGTAGACTTTCGGTCTTTTGTCCTTAACCATCAGTCCATCACTATTTTTCATCACCGTGTGTTTCGAATCTGGTCTCAGATACGACTGGAGAACGTAGCTAAAGAGCTGTCAATCGTGTTTCCACAATATTGAACAATCAGTTTCGATCAAAGGAGTCTTCATACTTCGCAAAGCAGAGGTACCGGATACACTAGTAACAGTGGCAGAATCAGTATTAAGGGTCATAGGGGGCCGAGTTATAGAAGAAATTAAAATATTCATCATCAAATATTTGTTTATTCATTACGAACAAATAAGTAAAAAAACAACTATTAATATTTTTGCATTCGATAGGCTAAAATACATTTTTCAAGATTGATCATCCATTAAAATAGAACAAAAGTAGCTTAATAATCTATCAAAATACAAGCCGACGTGTTCTCAAATCTCAGAAATCATCTATGATTTCGGAAATATCCATTGAGAGTTTGGAAAATCATCCACTGAAACTTGGGAGATCTTAACCGATGAATTTTTTTTTTTAAAAGTGTGGGATGGCCAGGGCCCACCCCGGCCCTACTCTCCCTCCGCCCTTGGGTGGTGACCCTAGGAAGTATTTTTTCTTTTTAAAATTTGTTTTAGTTTTTCTGTACGTGAAACCTTTTTCCCTTGCATGAAGGTCTTTCTCCCTTTTTTTTTTTTTAAATTCAATTGTAATCCGATTTTATTCTTTTTTTATTTTTTTGAAAAGAATCCGATTTTGTTTACTACCACAATTCTATGTTAAGTCACCAAATCAACGATATCATGTTTTGACGGGCCTTCATTACATGCGGATTTCATTTCCGCTTTCCTTATTGTAGTAATTGACCTCCTTATTGTAGTAATTCACCACAAATCTGAACACGTAAGGGCATAAATAATGGGCTCCCTAAAAAATAGTTCCTAAGTTTTTTTTTTTTTGCACGAAAAAAAGAAATTTTATTGATCCATAAAAACAAATACAATAGAGAAAGGCATCACAACGAGAGGGAAACATCCCAACTAGGTTGGCACTCAACCCTCTCGACAATCATATGCCAGAAAGCCCCAAGCATGGTTGGCAAGAAGTCAACCAGCCAAGCCAAAATAGCCACAGATCAAAATATCCTTAGATCAAAATATCCATACAAATGGAACTAGAAGCACAAAACACCCTAAACCAATAAAAGAAAAATAAAACGGCATAAGAGCTGATGTATCCTCTTCACTGCATAAGAAACTCTAGAAATACCCAAACATAGGAATGCCTCATCCAGAGAAATTCCAGAATAACCTCTGGAAGAACCACACCATAGATATGAATCTCCAGTAGAACCAACATAGAAGTAAATGTAGGAGCATCTCTAGCAGAACCAAAGGACAAGCAACTAAAGGAGCAGCAGCATATGAAATTCCAGGATATCCAAACCATAGGTGATAATCTCCACAGAACGAAATATAAGGAGTAGCAGCAAATGACATATGAATGGCATCAAATAGTTCCTAAGTTGACTCCTAAGGTATACACATAAGCCTATAATTGGGGTCTATTTTTCACTCCTAGAGCTTGCTTAATTTAGAGAGCATATGTACACGGAATGGGCTAGCAAGAGCATTCTCTATTTTCAAATAAAATCATTTACTTTTGAAAATATCATATTGGAAAAATATTAAAAGGGCTTGGGTTTAGCTAATGGTTTAGGAGCCATGCTTAGGAGCCACCCTTAGAATCATGTATTGGGTGCCCATTAATTGAAGACTATAATTGATCAAATGGCTTGCTAAATTTTAGGAGCCTCACCTAGGAACCATTTTAAGAGACCACTGTGGATGCTCTAACAAGATGTCCGAAACCTAATACAATACCATCATCGATAATTGCGGTGTTTAGGAGGTGATGATTTCTTCTTCATAATAGAAGATTAAAAAAAATTCCAAGGACAGAGTTATGAGCTGCCAAGGAACCTAGGTTTTGAAACTCAGATTAGTATAAAGAAGGTAGGTTTCAAATATAAGTATGGATTCTTAGTTTAGGCAATACTCAAGCGTAAGAACATTATATAATGAAGGTAGGTTTCAAAGATAAGCATCTTGTCTTGATTAGTATATATAATTGCTTATGTTATTAGAGCATCTTGCTATGGTTCATAATATGAACAGTAACTCGTCACAGTTGCCAATCAATTATTTATCGTGTATAGAATATTTTAATGCTTTTAGTTAATCATGCTCCACTTGTTCTCGGAATATTGTCTAAACTACCATAAGGGTTTAGGGTTTTGGGGGGTTTCTTACCAACCAATTGACTATGAGTAATCTCGAAATAATTCATGTATTTCATTGATTATTTTGACAAGACTACCATTAAACATATTTCGGAACATGGTGGATATTTAAATCGACCATGTTTCTAATTCTCAAATCCACTGGCCTTATCATGATTAATTTTGGCAGTATTTTTGTCAAGAAGACAAGTTTATAATAAAATTTCCTAACAAAAACATAATGAATTAGTTTACCATCATTTTTGTTATATGTAATTATATTATAAATGAGCAAAAAATACTATATATTATCTATTATATGTAACTATATTTTGTTGGTTCCTGTGTTGTTTATCTCTGTATCTCCTTTTCCCCTATATATATTATCTATTTCTTTTGCCGATAAAAAAAAAAGTTATATTATGAATTAGGTTAAATAAAGCATGAATCTCTACGTTAAATAGCATAAGAATTCCAATTTAACATTTTGTAAAAGCAAATAAATTATGTATACTGTACAAATCACCTAAAATTGTAAACAAATTAACCATGAGTGAAAAATCATGACATGTATTTACATGAGTAACAAAGGTAAATCTGGATCAAGGGGAGAAAAAGAGATACAAACAAATCTGCGACCTCCAACAAATACGGACATTCATAACTGTAGATGGGTTGACAGTGATATAACACCATGGGGAGAAATCAAGATGATGGTGGGAACGCCATAGGTGGGTCACCCTGGTTTGGACGATGGAAAGGGATAGGAAAGAGAATATGTGGTCTAGAAGTTCGTCAGGTAAATCAATGGTTCCATTTTTTTTCCCTCAGCCATTGGGCTCTTCCTCATCAGAGGCTCTTGATTTAATTGTTTGTTCTTCTTCTAGTGTTTGTAACTTTCTATTGGGTGGGTTCAAACTGTAACTTTCTATTGGGTCGGTTCAAAGTCTGTGTTGTGCACCTAGTGGACAAAACGCGTGTTGTGCGGCCCATTTGGAGCCCACCTCGTTTCACGTTTTTTGATCCATATCGTTCATTTTGTTGATCTTATCGAGTATGAATTTATTCTAAAAGTTCATGTTGATCGGACATCATTAACTATTTGATCAGTGACCATTGAGCTTATTGTTTTGTAGAAATAAATCATGTACAATAGTTCCATTGAATGTTCCACTTTCAAGAAAAAACACTACAAGAAAATACACCAATGGCGACTAGATTGCCTACGCAATGTATTTTTGGTCGGCAAAAGAATGCTTTTGCCGACGCAAAAGTATTTCATGTCGGTAAATACAAACTTTTTGGCGATGGAAATAAATGTGTCGGCAATGTAGTCGGCGAAAGCAAGGTTGGCGGGAAATATTTTCCCGGTAAATTTTTGCCGACGAAAGTTTTTTCTAGCGATGAAATGTGCATCGGCAAAAGTTGAATATTTTGGCGATGACATTTTTGTGTCGGCGATAGTCCTGAAGGGAAACTTTTGGCGACAGAATGTGCATCGCCAAAAGTTAAACTTTAGCCGATGACATCTTTGTGTCGGCAATGATTCCTATATAATATTTATGTATATATACAGTACTATACATGCATTATACAGAACTTAAAAAGTGATTTTTGTCAAAAAAAAAATTTAACTTTCAAAAATCTAAATATATCTATAGTATATGTGTTATTTGTGTGTGTCTATATATATATATCAGGCGGGATCCAGTCAGAGATCCTTGACTTTGCTAAAATACGGACCTCATAGTTCCTAGCCATAGTTTGATGATCCGAACCGTTCACTGTGTTTAAAACATGTTTTTAATGGGTACACATGAGGAATCGGTAAAAAAAAAAAAAAGGGGACCGGAAAAGGCTTGATCCAAACAAAATTGTCATGAATGCGTATATATACTATATATAATAGCCTTTCAAAAAATAGGGGAGTGATTTTTCCACTTCCCTTTTTGATGTCCATACTCTATTTTTTGTTTTCTTAATGTATGTATTTTTTTGTTAAAAGATAAGGAAAAAAAAGAAAAAAAAAGAAAAAAAAAAAGTGTGAAAATAAATTTCCAAAAACAAGTATATAATTTATATAACATTATACATGATGTAAGTAGGCATATACACTAGATATAAGTATGTATAATGTATCTAGTGTATATAGTGTATATGTAAGTTATATATTAGATATTGGAGTAATATTAACAAAGATTAAGTTGGTGCAGTTGGTAGACACATGGTAATGTAGAGTTAGATACCAGAGGTCTCGAGTTCGAAACATGGGGCGCGCACAAGTTCAACACTAGTAGATTTTGTTTATTTAAATTGACTGTTGCCGACTCAAAAATCTTGTCGGCAAAAGTGTTACACTACCAGATTTTAGAACTCCATTTACCGACGCACTACCATTTGCCGACAAGTTTTGCCGACGCAAAATCGCATCGCTAAAACTATACTTTTGCCGACACGTCAAAATTTCACGTCGGGAAACCTCTTTCCCGACATATCAACGGCGACGACATGCCGACACAAAATTTTTTATCGGCGAAAACCTTTGCCGACACAAATGTACTTCTGCCGATGCATTTCGTTGTGTCGCCGAATCTGCATTTTCTTGTAGTGAAATACAGTCTAAAAATATAGTTAAAGATCTCCGATCAATATGAATTTTTTACGAGGACCACATACTCGACGAGAAGAGCAAAATGAACAATTCGTCTAAAAAATAGGACTCGAGGTCGGTCCCAAATGGGTCGCATAGTAAGCGAGTTGTGCACCCTTGACCCTTATTGGGTGGTTATATGGGTGTAATTCAATTAGGTTTTACAGGGAAATGGGTATAAAGGTATTGATGGATTTTTTCAAATTTCAAGATAAAGAACATATTATAATTTAAACCACCTAGGACGAGGACTTAAGTAGGGTAAACATGATTACATAAAAAAGTTTTCATTTTTCCATAAGAAATTCGGAATGTCATTCGGTAGCTTTCACTTGTCAAAACAAATTGATGCGGAAAAATAGTTCTTGAGAAACTATTAGTAAAGTGAAGTAAAAGAAAATGAAAAGCTTTTTTCTGCAAGTGTTCATTTCACAAAGCAATAGTTTAATTGTATAAGAAATGATTTCAAGAACAAGATTCTTACAAAATCTTGTCTTTTCTGCTGGATCAGTTATGAGGCAAAAACTAATCCAAATGGAAAAGTTAGAGATGTAGGTGCCACAATATTTTTGCTAACAAAACAACCACCAAATGCACACAAATTAGACGTTTCTCATACTTTCCTTTGCTTTCCTTTCAAACGAACGGACCTTCCGGGAGGCCATGTGATAATTACTTGTAACGTTTTGCCTGGTTAAAATTCAGGATTCGGGTGGATGATGCCACTTGATTTTTATGAATGTATTGCCATATATAGTATCAAATGAGAACAATCTGCACAGTGAATGCAGGAATTTCAGGTCTCAAAAAATAGGAAAAAATTAAATTAGATGAATATTTACAGCGTCAACATAGTCAAGAGCCCCATTTAGATTTAGGGAGCCGATAATGCCACAAAGATTTTTTTGTACTGCCACGACTAATCAATGCACTCATTGACAAAGTGACCCCTTTGTCCTTCGCTCTCTGGAGATGTCAGGGCGCCCTTCAATTTATTCATCCCAAATCCAGATTAAAATTCTAAACACAAACCTCAAAAAACCATTGCCCAAAAAAGTATCAACGGCTAGTTTTAGCTCAAGAAAACAAAAACATCGACTCTCCTGGAATTAAGAATCAAAGCCCATGTGTTTAGCTATCATAAATCTGAAATTGAGCATTATGGTTGTCTTCAAATCACAAAATGTATCACCTGCAACAAAAAATTTTAATTTAGCTCAGTGATTATATATAACTACCACAAAAAATGTACCCAAAAAAAAAAAAACTTGACCTCAAGTCATCAAGCACATCCACAGTACTCCCACAGCCGTCAAGAGTAAGTATATGATTGGAATTGATCGCATTTGCCTCACTTTTGCCCTTGCATGTTCGACTATTATGACCAACACCTCTATAAATGCTACTCTTTTGTGTTGCATCCACAATCACAAATTTTGAAGTTCAGAATGAAGCAAACAAGAAATCTGAAAAACTTAGCAGCTCTACAGGTAGAAGCATGAATTTTACCAGTAGAAACATGATTAGTCTGCCCTTTGAAGCCTTTCAAGTTTCTACTTGTAGAAGATTTGATTCTCCAGGTAATTAAAACCGCTTTTTCGGATTAAAAAGTTGACCAAGTCTTAGGGAGTTGCTTTGATAATATCATGACCATAATTATAAGCCAAACTTAGGAAATATTCTTCATTCTCATCACTACCTCCCTTAGTTCCCTTGTAGCCTTTAGCATAATTTTCCCTCGCTTTTGGATAATTTCATCTACTTATTTTTGTCGGTGTCCTTTTTTTTTTCTTTTTTTTTTCCGGTGTGTAAGCTGTTAGTAGTTGGAAAACCATTGGGTGTTTCATGATGGGTTATAGTTGATTTTGATGTGGTTATTTAATTCAGTTTAATTAGGAAGAGAATAACAAAATGAACAAAAGAGAAAAAAAAATACTCAAAAACAATTTCAAAAAAATTCTCATGAACTACTATTAGTAAAATTCTCACAAAAAAATTCTCATGAACAACTATTAGTAAAATTTTCTAGACTTACCTATATCTCTCTTTGCATAAGTGTTTTTAAAAAGGAAAATTCAAAAAAAGAAACATAATTTATATTATAAAATATTAATAATCAAGCAGCTCATCCTGACAACAATGAGCAATCGACACATACCGTGCCACTATATTACAAAAGGTTGAATTACCTATTACAAAAGGTTGAATATCTGCCAACTTGCCATTATATTACAAAAAAGGGTCGTTCTTCGACAAAGACATGGTATAGGAGTTAATCATGGAAATAGGATACAAACTAATTTTTTAATGTCAAGAAAACAAATCACCTACACATTCCAAAAATGCCCCTGTTAGCCCACGAAAGTGCCTAAAACCCTACGAAAGTGCCTAAACCCCCAAACCTAATGAAAGTGCCTAAACCTAAACTCTAGGGTACCCTACCCTATGAAAATGCTTAAAACCCTAGGGTACCCTATAAAAGTGCCTAAAATCCTAGGGTACCCTGCCTAAAATACTAAGATATCCTATGTAAGTGTCTAAACCATAAAAACTAGGGGTGTACAAGAAAACCGAAAAAACCGTGAAACCGGACCAAACGGACCAAACCGGCCTATTTGGATTGGTTCTCTGGTTAAATGGATTGGTTCTGGTTCTAAAAAAATGAGAACCGGATATTTTGGTTTGGTCCCTAGTTTCATAATTAGGAACCGTGGTTTGAACCGAACCGGTCTATATATATAAGTATAATATAATATAATATATACACTCATATATACCTACACACACTTGATAATTTTGCTAGCTTTAAGTTTTAGCATTGCATCTGCCATTTATATCAATAATGATATACGAGAGTACTCTAATAGTTGTTTTAGTTATTGTTGGAATTCTTAATTTATTTGTGGGTTGGCTAAGTGGTAGTAGTTTTACGAAGAAATTACAATAATTTTGTCGACTATTTTTTTGGGCAATATTTGAATGCTAACATGGTTTAGAACCGGAAACCAAACCAAACCGGACCGGTCTAATGGTTTGGTGTGGTTTGGTTCTATATGTGTAACGGTCTGGTTATGGTTCTCAATTTTCTGGAACCGTTAGATATGGTTTGGTCCCCGGATTTCTATAAAACCGGCCCAAACCGAACCATGTACACCCCTAATAAAAACCTTATAATTGGAAAGTGCACCCTAAGTGTCTAAACCCAAAATGCCTAAACCTAGTATAACCTACCCCAAAGAGCCTAACCCCCTAAAATTGAACCCAATCCCAAAATTAAAGAGACAAAAAATTAATTAAAGTTCCTGACCCACGCATTAGGGGTGCACAAAAAAACAGATATAACTGTTAAACCGATCCGATCTGGACCGAACCGTTCTATTTGGTTAGGTTATGCGGTTCAATGGTTTGGTTATGGTTTTACAAAAATAAGAACCAGTAATTATGGTTTGGTTATTGGTTCTCAATTTAAAAACCACAGTTAGAAGCGAACCGGACCGTATAATATTAATATATATACAATAATATTTCATACGTACATAATGTATCTTAATTTGCTAAGTTAATTTTTTTCTCCAGTGAAGTAGATAATTAAACCTAGCTACAAATCTTCGTAATAATTAATATTGAACTATCTACTATCTAGAAAGTACGAAGTAGATAATTAAACATAGCTAGCTACGAATCTCCATAATAATTAGAAGACACAAAATCTAATCTCAAAATGAACAAAAGAGAAAAAAAATTTCAAAAACAATTCTCTTGAACTACTATTTGTAAAATTCTCATGAAAAAATTCTCATGAACTACTATTAGTAAAATTCTCATGAACTATTATTAGTAAAATTTTCTAGAGTTACCAATATCTCTCTTTGGATAAGTGTTTTTAAAAAAAAATCCAAAAAAAGAAACATAATTTATATTATAAAAAATTAATAATAAAGCAGCTCATCCTGACAACAATGAGCAATCGGCACATATCATGCCACTATATTACAAAAAGTTGAATTACCTAATACAAAAGGCAGAATATCTTCCAACTTGCCATTATATTACAAAAAATGGCCTTTCTTCGACAAGGACATGGTATAGGAGTTAATCATGGAAATAGGATACAAACTAATTTTTTAATGCCAAAAGAACAAATCACCTACACATTCCAAAAATGCCCCTGTTTGCCCAAGAAAGTGCCTAAAACCCTACGAAAGTTCCTAAACCCCCAAACCTATTGAAAGTGCCTAAACCTAAGCTCTAGGGTACCCTATGAAAGTGCTTAAAACCCCACGATACCCTATAAAAGTGTTTAAAACCCTATGGTACCCTGCCTAAAATACCAAGGTATCCTATGAAAGTGTCTAAACCACAAAAACCCTATAATTGGAAAGTGCACTCTTAGTGTCTAAACCCAAAATGCGTAAACCTAGTATAACCTACCCCAAAGAGTCTAACACCCTAAAATCGAACCCAATCCCAAAATTAAAGAGACAAAAAATTAATTAAAGTGCCTGACCCACGCATTAGGGGTGCTCAAAAAAACCGGTATAACTGTTAAACCGATCCGATCTGGATCGAACCGTTCTATTTGGTTACGCTATGCGGTTCAATGTTCTGGTTATAGTTTAAAAAAATAAGAGCTAGTAATTATGGTTTGGTTATTGGTTCTCAATTTAAAAACCACAGTTAGAACCGAACCGGACCGTATAATATTAATATATATACATTAATATTTCATACGTACATAATGTATCTTAATTTGCTAAGTTAATTTTTTTCTCCAGTGAAGTAGATAATTAAACCTAGCTACAAATCTTCGTAATAATTAATATTGAACTATCTACTATCTAGAAAGTACGAAGTAGATAATTAAACCTAGCTAGCTGCGAATCTTCATAATAATTAGAAGAGACAAAAAAAAATCTCAAAATGAACAAAAGAGAAAAAAAATTCTCAAAAAAAATTCTCTTGAACTACTATTTGTAAAATTGTCATGAAAAATTTCTCGTGAACTACTATTAGTAAAATTCTCATGAACTACTATTAGTAAAATTTTCTAGAGTTACCAATATCTCTCTTTGGATAAGTGTTTGTAAAAAAAAATTCAAAAAAAGAAACATAATTTATATTATAAAAAATTAATAATAAAGCAGCTCATCCTGACAACAATGAGCAATCGGCACATATCATGCCACTATATTACAAAAAGTTGAATTACCTAATACAAAAGGCAGAATATCTTCCAACTTGCCATTATATTACAAAAAATGGCCTTTCTTCGACAAGGACATGGTATAGGAGTTAATCATGGAAATAGGATACAAACTAATTTTTTAATGCCAAAAGAACAAAGCACCTACACATTCCAAAAATGCCCCTGTTTGCCCAAGAAAGTGCCTAAAACCCTACGAAAGTTCCTAAACCCCCAAACCTATTGAAAGTGCCTAAACCTAAGCTCTAGGGTACCCTATGAAAGTGCTTAAAACCCCACGATACCCTATAAAAGTGTCTAAAACCCTATGGTACCCTGCCTAAAATACCAAGGTATCCTATGAAAGTGTCTAAACCACAAAAACCCTATAATTGGAAAGTGCACTCTTAGTGTCTAAACCCAAAATGCGTAAACCTAGTATAACCTACCCCAAAGAGTCTAACACCCTAAAATCGAACCCAATCCCAAAATTAAAGAGACAAAAAATTAATTAAAGTGCCTGACCCACGCATTAGGGGTGCTCAAAAAAACCGGTATAACTGTTAAACCGATCCGATCTGGATCGAACCGTTCTATTTGGTTACGCTATGCGGTTCAATGTTCTGGTTATAGTTTAAAAAAATAAGAGCTAGTAATTATGGTTTGGTTATTGGTTCTCAATTTAAAAACCACAGTTAGAACCGAACCGGACCGTATAATATTAATATATATACATTAATATTTCATACGTACATAATGTATCTTAATTTGCTAAGTTAATTTTTTTCTCCAGTGAAGTAGATAATTAAACCTAGCTACAAATCTTCGTAATAATTAATATTGAACTATCTACTATCTAGAAAGTACGAAGTAGATAATTAAACCTAGCTAGCTGCGAATCTTCATAATAATTAGAAGAGACAAAAAAAAATCTCAAAATGAACAAAAGAGAAAAAAAATTCTCAAAAAAAATTCTCTTGAACTACTATTTGTAAAATTGTCATGAAAAATTTCTCGTGAACTACTATTAGTAAAATTCTCATGAACTACTATTAGTAAAATTTTCTAGAGTTACCAATATCTCTCTTTGGATAAGTGTTTTTAAAAAAAAATTCAAAAAAAGAAACATAATTTATATTATAAAAAATTAATAATAAAGCAGCTCATCCTGACAACAATGAGCAATCGGCACATATCATGCCACTATATTACAAAAAGTTGAATTACCTAATACAAAAGGCAGAATATCTTCCAACTTGCCATTATATTACAAAAAATGGCCTTTCTTCGACAAGGACATGGTATAGGAGTTAATCATGGAAATAGGATACAAACTAATTTTTTAATGCCAAAAGAACAAATCACCTACACATTCCAAAAATGCCCCTGTTTGCCCAAGAAAGTGCCTAAAACCCTACGAAAGTTCCTAAACCCCCAAACCTATTGAAAGTGCCTAAACCTAAGCTCTAGGGTACCCTATGAAAGTGCTTAAAACCCCACGATACCCTATAAAAGTGTCTAAAACCCTATGGTACCCTGCCTAAAATACCAAGGTATCCTATGAAAGTGTCTAAACCACAAAAACCCTATAATTGGAAAGTGCACTCTTAGTGTCTAAACCCAAAATGCGTAAACCTAGTATAACCTACCCCAAAGAGTCTAACACCCTAAAATCGAACCCAATCCCAAAATTAAAGAGACAAAAAATTAATTAAAGTGCCTGACCCACGCATTAGGGGTGCTCAAAAAAACCGGTATAACTGTTAAACCGATCCGATCTGGATCGAACCGTTCTATTTGGTTACGCTATGCGGTTCAATGTTCTGGTTATAGTTTAAAAAAATAAGAGCTAGTAATTATGGTTTGGTTATTGGTTCTCAATTTAAAAACCACAGTTAGAACCGAACCGGACCGTATAATATTAATATATATACATTAATATTTCATACGTACATAATGTATCTAAATTTGCTAAGTTAATTTTTTTCTCCAGTGAAGTAGATAATTAAACCTAGCTACAAATCTTCGTAATAATTAATATTGAACTATCTACTATCTAGAAAGTACGAAGTAGATAATTAAATCTAGCTAGCTACGAATCTTCATAATTATTAGAAGAGACAAAAAAAAATCTCAAAATGAACAAAAGAGAAAAAAAATTCTCAAAAAAAATTCTCTTGAACTACTATTTGTAAAATTGTCATGAAAAATTTCTCGTGAACTACTATTAGTAAAATTCTCATGAACTACTATTAGTAAAATTTTCTAGAGTTACCAATATCTCTCTTTGGATAAGTGTTTTTAAAAAAAAATTCAAAAAAAGAAACATAATTTATATTATAAAAAATTAATAATAAAGCAGCTCATCCTGACAACAATGAGCAATCGGCACATATCATGCCACTATATTACAAAAGGTTGAATTACCTAATACAAAAGGCAGAATATCTTCCAACTTGCCATTATATTACAAAAAATGGCCTTTCTTCGACAAGGACATGGTATAGGAGTTAATCATGGAAATAGGATACAAACTAATTTTTTAATGCCAAAAGAACAAATCACCTACACATTCCAAAAATGCCCCTGTTTGCCCAAGAAAGTGCCTAAAACCCTACGAAAGTTCCTAAACCCCCAAACCTATTGAAAGTGCCTAAACCTAAGCTCTAGGGTACCCTATGAAAGTGCTTAAAACCCCACGATACCCTATAAAAGTGTCTAAAACCCTATGGTACCCTGCCTAAAATACCAAGGTATCCTATGAAAGTGTCTAAACCACAAAAACCCTATAATTGGAAAGTGCACTCTTAGTGTCTAAACCCAAAATGCGTAAACCTAGTATAACCTACCCCAAAGAGTCTAACACCCTAAAATCAAACCCAATCCCAAAATTAAAGAGACAAAAAATTAATAAAAGTGCCTGACCCACGCATTAGGGGTGCTCAAAAAAACCGGTATAACTGTTAAACCGATCCGATCTGGATCGAACCGTTCTATTTGGTTAGGCTATGTGGTTCAATGTTCTGGTTATAGTTTAAAAAAATAAGAGCTAGTAATTATGGTTTGGTTATTGGTTCTCAATTTAAAAACCACAGTTAGAACCGAACCGGACCGTATAATATTAATATATATACATTAATATTTCATACGTACATAATGTATCTTAATTTGCTAAGTTAATTTTTTTCTCCAGTGAAGTAGATAATTAAACCTAGCTACAAATCTTCGTAATAATTAATATTGAACTATCTACTATCTAGAAAGTACGAAGTAGATAATTAAACCTAGCTAGCTGCGAATCTTCATAATAATTAGAAGAGACAAAAAAAAATCTCAAAATGAACAAAAGAGAAAAAAAATTCTCAAAAAAAATTCTCTTGAACTACTATTTGTAAAATTGTCATGAAAAATTTCTCGTGAACTACTATTAGTAAAATTCTCATGAACTACTATTAGTAAAATTTTCTAGAGTTACCAATATCTCTCTTTGGATAAGTGTTTTTAAAAAAAAATTCAAAAAAAGAAACATAATTTATATTATAAAAAATTAATAATAAAGCAGCTCACCCTGACAACAATGAGCAATCGGCACATATCATGCCACTATATTACAAAAGGTTGAATTATCTAATACAAAAGGCAGAATATCTTCCAACTTGCCATTATATTACAAAAAATGGCCTTTCTTCGACAAGGACATGGTATAGGAGTTAATCATGGAAATAGGATACAAACTAATTTTTTAATGCCAAAAGAACAAATCACCTACACATTCCAAAAATGCCCCTGTTAGCCCAAGAAAGTGCGTAAAACCCTACGAAAGTTCCTAAACCCCCAAACCTATTGAAAGTGCCTAAACCACAGCTGTAGGATACCCTATGAAAGTGCTTAAAACCCCACAATACCCTATAAAAGTGTCTAAAACCCTATGGTACCCTGCCTAAAATACCAAGGTATCCTATGAAATTGTCTAAACCACAAAAACCCTATAATTGGAAAGTGCACTCTTAGTTTCTAAACCCAAAATGCCTAAACCTAGTATAACCTACCCCAAAGAGCCTAACCCCCAAAAATTGAACCCAATCCCAAAATTAAAGAGACAAAAAATTAATTAAAGTGCCTGACCCACGCATTAGGGGTGCTCAAAAAAACCGGTACAACTGTTAAACCGATCCGATCTGGATTGAACCGTTCTATTTGGTTAGGCTATGCGGTTCAATGTTCTGGTTATAGTTTAAAAAAATAAGAGCTAGCAATTATGGTTTGGTTATTGGTTCTCAATTTAAAAACCACAGTTAAAACCGAACCGGACCGTATAATATTAATATATATACATTAATATTTCACACGTACATAATGTATCTTAATTTGGTAAGTTAATTTTTTTCTCCGGAAGTAGATAATTAAACCCAGCTACAAATCTTCGTAATAATTAATATTGAACTATTTACTATCTAGAAAGTACAAAGTAGATAATTAAGCCTACCTAGCTACGAATCTTCATAATAATTAGAAGAGGAAAAATCTAATCTCAAAATGAACAAAAGAGAAAAAAAATTCTCAAAAAAAATTTCAAAAATAATTCTCGTGAACTACTATTAGTAAAATTCTCATGAAAAAATTCTCATGAACTACTAATAGTAAAATTTTCTTGACTTACCTATATCTCTCTTTGGGTAAGTGTTTTTAAAAAAAATTCAAAAAAAGAAACATAATTTATATTATAAAAAATTAATAATAAAGCAGCTCATTCTGACAACAATGAGCAATCGGCACATATCGTGCCACTATATTACAAAAGGTTGAATTACCTATTACAAAAGGCAGAGTATCTGCCAACTTGCCATTATATTACAAAAAACGGTTTTTCTTCGACAAGGACAAAGCGCCTACGCATGGAAATAGGATACAATCTAATTTTTTAATGCCTAAAGAACAAAGCGCCTACGCATTCCAAAAATGCCCCTGTTAGCCCACGAAAGTGCCCAAAACCCTACGAAAGTGCGTAAACCCCCAAACCTAATGAAAGTGCCTCAACCTAAACTCTAGGGTACCCTATGAAAGTGCTTAGAGCCCTAGGGTACCCTATAAAAGTGCCTAAAACCCTATGGTACCCTGCCTAAAATACCCAGTTATCCTATGAAAGTGTCTAAACCACAAAAACCCTATAATTGGAAAGTGCACTCTTAGTGTCTAAACCCAAAATGCCTAAACCTAGTATAACCTACCGCAAAGATCCTAACCCCCTAAAATTGAACCCAATCCCAAAATTAAAGGGACAAAAAATTAATTAAAGTGCCTGACCCACGCATTAGGGGTGCTCAAAAAAATCGATATAACATTTAAACCGATCCAATCTGGACCGAACCGTTCTATTTGGTTAGGTTATGCGGTTCAATGTTCTGGTTATGGTTTAAAAAAATAAGAGCCAGTAATTATGGTTTGGTTATTGGTTGTCAATTTAAAAACCACTGTTAAACCCGAACCGGACTGTATAATATTAATATATATACATTAATATTTCATACGTACGAAATTTATCATAATTTGGTAAGTTAATTTTTTTCTCAAGTGAAGTAGATAATTAATCCTAGCTACAAATCTTCATAATAATTAATATTGAACTATCTACTATCTAGAAAGTACGGAGTAGATAAATAAACCTCACTAGCTACAAATCTTCATAATAATTAGAAGAGACACAATCTAATCTCAAATTGGACAAAAGAGAAAAAAAAATCTCAAAAAAAATTTAATGAACTACTATTAGTAAAATTCTCTTGAAAAAATTCTCAAGAACTACTATGAGTAAAATTTTCTAGACTTACCTATATCTCTCTTTGGATAAGTGTTTTTAAAAAAAAAATCAAAAAAACAAACATAATTTATATTATAAAAAATTAATAATAAAGCAGCTCAACCTGACAACAATGAGCAATCGGCACATATCGTGCCACTATATCTGCCAACTCACCATTATATTACGAAAAAGGGTCTTTTTTCAACAAGGACATGGTATAAGAGTTAATCATGGAAATAGGATACAAACTAATTTTTTAAAGCAAAAAGAACAAATCACCTACGCATTCCAAAAATGCCCCTGTTAGCCCACGAAAGTTCCTAAAATCCTACGAAAGTGCCTAAACCCCCAAACCTAATGAAAGTGCCTAAACCTAAACTCTAGGGTACCCCACCCTATGAAAATGCTTAAAACCCTAGGGTACCCTATAAAAATGCCTAAAACCATAGGGTACCCTGCCTAAAATACTAAGGTATCCTATGAAAGTGTCTAAACCACAAAAACCCTATAATTGGAAAGTGCAACCTAAGTGTCTAAACCCAAAATGCCTAAACCTAGTATAACCTACTCCAAAGAGCCTAACCTCCTAAAATTGAACCCAATCCCAAAATTAAAGAGACAAAAAATTAATTGAAGTGCCTGACCCACGCATTAGGGGTGCACAAAAAAATCGATATAACTGTTAAACCGATCCGATCTGGACCGAACCGTTCTATTTGGTTAGGTTATGCGGTTCAATGGTCTACTTATGGTTTAAAAAAATAAGAACCAGTAATTATGGTTTTGTTATTGGTTCTCAATTTAAAAACCACAGTTAGAACCGAACCGGACCGTATAATATTAATATATATACATTAATATTCCATACGTACATAATGTATCTTAATTTGGTAAATTAATTTTTTTCTCCAGTGAAGTAGATAATTAAACCTAGCTACAAATCTTCACAATAATTAATATTGAACTATCCACTATCTAGAAAAGTACGGAGTAGATAATTAAACCTGGCTAGCTACGAATCTTCATAATAAGTAGAAGAGACAAAATCTAATCTTAAAATGAACAAACGAGAAAAAAAAATTCTCAAAAAAATTTTCAAAAAAAATTTAATCAACTGCAATTAGTAAAAATTTCTAGACTTGCCTATAACACTCTTTCGATACGTGTTTTTAAAAAAAAAAATTCAAAAAAAGAAACCTAATTTATATTATAAAAAATTAATAATAAAGCAGCTCATCCTGACAACAATGAGCAATCGGCACATATCGTACCACTAAATTACAAAAGGTTGAATTACCTGTTACAGACGGCACAATATTTGCCAACTTACCATTATATTACAAAAAAGGGCCTCTTTTCAACAAGGACATGGTATAAGAGTTAATCATGGAAATAGGATACAAACTAATTTTTTAAAGCAAAAAGAACAAATCACCTACACATTCCAAAAATGCCCCTGTTAGCCCACGAAAGTTCCTAAAACCCTACGAAAGTGCCTAAACCCCCAAACCTAATGAAAGTGCCTAAACCTAAACTCTAGGGTACCCAACCCTATGAAAATGCTTAAAACCCTAGGGTACCCTATAAAAATGCCTAAAACCATAGGGTACCCTGCCTAAAATACTAAGGTATCCTATGAAAGTGTCTAAACCACAAAAACCCTATAATTGGGAAGTGCAACCTAAGTGTCTAAACCCAAAATGCCTAAACCTAGTATAACCTACTCCAAAGAGCCTAACCGCCTAAAATTGAACCCAATCCCAAAATTAAAGAGACAAAAAATTAATTGAAGTGCCTGACCCACGCATTAGGGGTGCACAAAAAAATCGATATAACTGTTAAACCGATCCGATCTGGACCGAACCGTTCTATTTGGTTAGGTTATGCGGTTCAATGGTCTACTTATGGTTTAAAAAAATAAGAACCAGTAATTATGGTTT
Organism: Vaccinium darrowii; assembly: GCA_020921065.1. Taxonomy (NCBI): domain Eukaryota; kingdom Viridiplantae; phylum Streptophyta; class Magnoliopsida; order Ericales; family Ericaceae; genus Vaccinium; species Vaccinium darrowii. The sequence continues at coordinate 9,977,098 of CM037151.1, read as the reverse complement.
TGTTATTGGTTCTCAATTTAAAAACCACAGTTAGAACCGAACCGGACCGTATAATATTAATATATATACATTAATATTCCATACGTACATAATGTATCTTAATTTGGTAAATTAATTTTTTTCTCCAGTGAAGTAGATAATTAAACCTAGCTACAAATCTTCACAATAATTAATATTGAACTATCCACTATCTAGAAAAGTACGGAGTAGATAATTAAACCTGGCTAGCTACGAATCTTCATAATAATTAGAAGAGACAAAATCTAATCTTAAAATGAACAAACGAGAAAAAAAAATTCTCAAAAAAATTTTCAAAAAAAATTTAATCAACTGCAATTAGTAAAAATTTCTAGACTTGCCTATAACACTCTTTCGATACGTGTTTTTAAAAAAAAAAATTCAAAAAAAGAAACCTAATTTATATTATAAAAAATTAATAATAAAGCAGCTCATCCTGACAACAATGAGCAATCGGCACATATCGTACCACTAAATTACAAAAGGTTGAATTACCTGTTACAGACGGCACAATATTTGCCAACTTACCATTATATTACAAAAAAGGGCCTCTTTTCAACAAGGACATGGTATAAGAGTTAATCATGGAAATAGGATACAAACTAATTTTTTAAAGCAAAAAGAACAAATCACCTACACATTCCAAAAATGCCCCTGTTAGCCCACGAAAGTTCCTAAAACCCTACGAAAGTGCCTAAACCCCCAAACCTAATGAAAGTGCCTAAACCTAAACTCTAGGGTACCCCACCCTATGAAAATGCTTAAAACCCTAGGGTACCCTATAAAAATGCCTAAAACCATAGGGTACCCTACCTAAAATACTAAGGTATCCTATGAAAGTGTCTAAACCACAAAAACCCTATGATTGGTAAGTGCAACCTAAGTGTCTAAACCCAAAATGCCTAAACCTAGTATAACCTACTCCAAAGAGCCTAACCCCCTAAAATTGAACCCAATCCCAAAATTAAAGAGACAAAAAATTAATTGAAGTGCCTGACCCACACATTAGGGGTGCACAAAAAAACCGATATAACTGTTAAACCGATCCGATCTGGACCGAACCGTTCTATTTGGTTAGGTTATGCGGTTCAATGGTCTAGTTATGGTTTAAAAAAATAAGAACCAATAATTATGGTTTTGTTATTGGTTCTCAACTTAAAAACCACAGTTTGAACCGAACCGGACCGTATAATATTAATATATATACATTAATATTCCATACGTACATAAATCATCTTAATTTGGTAAATTAATTTTTTTCTCCAGTGAAGTAGATAATTAAACCTAGCTACAAATCTTCACAATAATTAATATTGAACTATCCACTATCTAGAAAAGTACGGAGTAGATAATTAAACCAGGCTAGCTACGAATCTTCATAATAATTAGAAGAGACAAAATCTAATTTTAAAATGAACAAAAGAGAAAAAAAAATTCTCACAAAAAATTTCAAAAAAATTTAATGTACGGCAATTAGTAAAAATTTCTAGACTTGCCTATAACACTCTGTCGATACGTGTTTTTAAAAAAAAAAATTCAAAAAAAGAAACATAATTTATATTATTAAAAATTAATAATAAAGCAGCTCATCCTGACAACAATGAGCAATCGGCACATATCGTACCACAACATTACAAAAGGTTGAATTACCTATTACAGACGGCACAATATCTGCCAACTTACCATTATATTACAAAAAAGGGCCTCTTGTCGACAAGGACATGGTATAAGAGTTAATCATGGAAATAGGATACAAACTAATTTTTTAAAGTAAAAAGAACAAATCACCTACACATTCCAAAAATGCCCCTGTTAGCCCACGAAAGTTCCTAAAACCCTACGAAAGTTCCTAAACCAAAACTCTAGGGTACCCCACCCTATGAAAATGCTTAAAACCCAAGGGTACCCTATAAAAATGCCTAAAACCATAGGGTACCCTGCCTAAAATACTAAGGTATCCTATGAAAGTGTCTAAAGCATAAAAACCCTATAATTTTAAAGTGCAACCTAAGTGTCTAAACCCAAAATGCCTAAACCTAGTATAACCTACTCCAAAGAGCCTAACCCCCTAAAATTGAACCCAATCCCAAAATTAAAGAGACAAAAAATTAATTGAAGTGGCTGACCCACGCATTAGGGGTGCACAAAAAAACCGATATAACTGTTAAACCGATCCGATTTGGACCGAACCGTTCTATTTGGTTAGGTTATGCGGTTCAATGGTCTAGTTAAGGTTTAAAAAAATGAGAACCTGTAATTATGGTTTGGTTATTGGTTCTCAATTTAAAAACCACAGTTAGAACCGAACCGGACCGTATAATATTAATATATATACATTAATATTTCATACGTACATAATGTATCTTAATTTGGTAAATTAATTTTTTTCTCCAGTGAAGTAGATAATTAAACCTAGCTACAAATCTTCACAATAATTAATATTGAACTATCCACTATCTAGAAAAGTACGGAGTAGATAATTTAACCTGGCTAGCTACGAATCTTCATAATAATTAGAAGAGACAAAATCTAATCTCAAAATGAACAAAAGAGAAAAAACAATTCTCAAAAAAAATTTAATAAACTACTATTAGTAAAATTTTCCAGACTTGCTTATAACACTCTTTCGATAAGTGTTTTTAAAAAAAATTTCAAAAAAAGAAACATAATTTATATTATAAAAAATTAATAATAAAGCAGCTCATCCTGACAACAATGAGCAATCGGCACATATCGTACCACTATATTACAAAAGGATGAATTACCTATTACAGACGGCTCAATATCTGCCAACTTACCATTATATTACAAAAAAAGGGCCTCTTTTCGACAAGGCCATGGTATAAGAGTTAATCATGGAAATAGGATACAAACTAATTTTTTAAAGCAAAAAGAAGAAATCACCGACACATTCCAAAAATGCCCCTGTTAGCCCACGAAAGTTCCTAAAACCCTACGAAACTGCCTAAACCCCCAAACCTAATGAAAGTGCCCAAACCTAAACTCTATGGTACCCCACCCTATGAAAATGCTTAAAACCCTAGGGTACCCTATAAAAATGCCTAAAACCATAGGGTACCCTGCCTAAAATACTAAGGTATCATATAAAAGTGTCTAAACCACAAAAACCCTATAATTGGAAAGTGCAACCTAAGTGTCTAAACCCAAAATGCCTAAACCTAGTATAACCTACTCCAAAGAGCCTAACCCCCACAATTGAACCCAATCCCAAAATTAAAGAGACAAAAAATTAATTGAAGTGCCTGACCCACGCATTAGGGGTGCACAAAAAAACCGATATAACTGCTAAACCGATCCGATCTGGACCGAACCGTTCTATTTGGTTTGGTTATGCGGTTCAATGGTCTAGTTATGGTTTAAAAAAATAAGACAATGTAATTATGGTTTGGTTATTGGTTCTCAATTTAAAAACCACAGTTAGAACCAAACCGGACCGTATAATATTATTATATATACATTAATATTTCATACGTACATAATGTATCTTGATTTGGTAAATTAATTTTTTTCTCCAGTGAAGTAGATAATTAAACCTAGCTACAAATCTTCACAATAATTAATATTGAACTATCCACTATCTAGAAAAGTACGGAGTAGATAATCAAACCAGGCTAGCTATGAATCTTCGTAATAATTAGAAGAGACAAAATCTAATCTCAAAATGAACAAAAGAGAAAAAAAAAATCTCAAAAAAAATTTCAAAAAAAATTTAATGAACTACTATTAGTAAAATTTTCTAGACTTGCCTATAACACTCTTTCGATAAGTGTTTTTAAAAAAAATTTCAAAAAAAGAAACATAAATTATATTATAAAAAATTAATAATTAAGCAGCTCATCCTGACAACAATGAGCAATCGGCACATATCGTATCACTATATTACCAAAGGTTGAATTTCCTATTACAGACGGCACAACATCTGCCAACTTACCATTATATTACAAAAAAAGGGCCTCTTTTCGACAAGGACATGGTATAAGAGTTAATCATGGAAATAGGATACAAACTAATTTTTTAAAGCAAAAAGAACAAATCACCTACACATTCCAAAAATGCCCCTGTTAGCCCACGAAAGTTCCCAAAACCCTACGAAAGTGCCTAAACCCCCAAACCTAATGAAAGTGCCCAAACCAAAACTATAGGGTACCCCACCCTATGAAAATGCTTAAAACCTTAGGGTACCCTATAAAAATGCCTAAAACCATAGGGTACCCTGCCTAAAATACTAAGGTATCCTATGAAAGTGTCTAAACCACAAAAACCCTATAATTGGAAAGTGCAACCTAAGTGTCTAAACCCAAAATGCCAAAACCTAGTATAACCTACTCCAAAGAGCCTAACCTCCTAAAATTGAACCCAATTCCAAAATTAAAGAGACAAAAAATTAATTGAAGTGCCTGACCCACGCATTAGGGGTGCACAAAAAAACCGATATAACTGTTAAACTGATCCGATCTGGACCGAACCGTTCCATTTGGTTAGGTTATGCGGTTCAATGGTCTAGTTATGGTTTAAAAAAATAAAAACCAGTAATTATGGTTTGGTTATTGGTTCTCAATTTAAAAACCACAGTTAGAACCGAACCGAACAGTATAATATTAATATATATACATTAATATTTCATACGTACATAATGTATCTTAATTTGGTAAATTAATTTTTTTCTCCAGTGAAGTAGATAATTAAACCTAGCTACAAATCTTCACAATAATTAATATTGAACTATCCACTATCTAGAAAAGTACGGAGTAGATAATTTAACCTGGCTAGCTACGAATCTTCATAATAATTTGAAGAGACAAAATCTAATCTCAAAATGAACAAAAGAGAAAAAAAAATTCTCAAAAAAAATTTAATGAACTACTATTAGTAAAATTTTCCAGACTTGCTTATAACACTCTTTCGATAAGTGTTTTTAAAAAAAATTTCAAAAAAAGAAACATGGTTTATATTATAAAAAATTAATAATAAAGCAGCTCATCCTGACAACAATGAGCAATCGGCACATATCGTACCACTATATTACAAAAGGATGAATTACCTATTACAGACGGCACAATATCTGCCAACTTACCATTATATTACAAAAAAAGGGCCTCTTTTCGACAAGGACATGGTATAAGAGTTAATCATGGAAATAGGATACAAACTAATTTTTTAAAGCAAAAAGAAGAAATCACCGACACATTCCAAAAATGCCCCTGTTAGCCCACGAAAGTTCCTAAAACCCTACGAAACTGCCTAAACCCCCAAACCTAATGAAAGTGCCCAAACCTAAACTCTATGGTACCCCACCCTATGAAAATGCTTAAAACCATAGGGTACCCTGCCTAAAATACTAAGGTATCATATAAAAGTGTCTAAACCACAAAAACCCTATAATTGGAAAGTGCAACCTAAGTGTCTAAACCCAAAATGCCTAAACCTAGTATAACCTACTCCAAAGAGCCTAACCCCCACAATTGAACCCAATCCCAAAATTAAAGAGACAAAAAATTAATTGAAGTGCCTGACCCACGCATTAGGGGTGCACAAAAAAACCGATATAACTGCTAAACCGATCCGATCTGGACCGAACCGTTCTATTTGGTTTGGTTATGCGGTTCAATGGTCTAGTTATGGTTTAAAAAAATAAGAACCTGTAATTATGGTTTGCTTATTGGTTCTCAATTTAAAAACCACAGTTAGAACCAAACCGGACCGTATAATATTAATATATATACATTAATATTTCATACGTACATAATGTATCTTAATTTGGTAAATTAATTTTTTTCTCCAGTGAAGTAGATAATTAAACCTAGCCACAAATCTTCACAATACTTAATATTGAACTATCCACTATCTAGAAAAGTACGGAGTAGATAATCAAACCTGGCTAGCTACGAATCTTCGTAATAATTAGAAGAGACAAAATCTAATCTCAAAATTAACAAAAGAGAAAAAAAAATTCTCAAAAAAAATTTCAAAAAAAATTTAATGAACTACTATTAGTAAAATTTTCTAGACTTGCCTATAACACTCTTTCAATAAGTGTTTTTAACAAAAATTTCAAAAAAAGAAACATAATTTATATTATAAAAAAATAATAATAAAGCAGCTCATCCTGACAACAATGAGCAATCGGCACATATCGTACCACTATATTACCAAAGGTTGAATTACCTATTACAGACAGCACAACATCTGCCAACTTACCATTATATTACAAAAAAAGGGCCTCTTTTCGACAAGGACATGGTATAAGAGTTAATCATGGAAATAGGATAGAAACTAATTTTTTAAAGCAAAAAGAACAAATCATCTACACATTCCAAAAATGCCCCTGTTAGCCCACGAAAGTTCCCAAAACCTTACGAAAGTGCCTAAACCCCCAAACCTAATGAAAGTGCCCAAACCAAAACTCTAGGGTACCCCACCCTATGAAAATGCTTAAAACCTTAGGGTACCCTATAAAAATGCCTAAAACCATAGGGTACCCTGCCTAAAATAGTAAGGTATCCTATGAAAGTGTCTAAACCACAAACACCCTATAATTGGAAAGTGCAACCTAAGTGTCTAAACCCAAAATGCCTAAACCTAGTATAACCTACTCCAAAGAGCCTAACCCCCTAATATTGAACCCAATCCCAAAATTAAAGAGACAAAAAATTAATTGAAGTGCCTGACCCACGCATTAGGGGTGCACAAAAAAACCGATATAACTGTTAAACCGATCCGATCTGGACCGAACCGTTCTATTTGGTTAGGTTATGCGGTTCAATGGTCTAGTTATGGTTTAAAAAAATAAGAACCAGTAATTATGGTTTGGTTATTGGTTCTCAATTTAAAAACCACTGTTAGAACCGAACCGGACCGTATAATATTAACATATATACATTAATATTTCATACGTACATAATGTATCTTAATTTGGTAAATTAATTTTTTTCTCCAGTGAAGTAGATAATTAAACCTAGCTACAAATCTTCACAATAATTAATATTGAACTATCCACTACCTAGAAAAGTACGGAGTAGATAATTAAACCTGGCTAGCTACGAATCTTCATAATAATTAGAAGAGACAAAATCTAATCTCAAAATGAACAAAAGAGAAAAAAAAATTCTCAAAAAAAATTTCAAAAAAAATTTAATGAACTACTATTAGTAAAATTTTCTAGACTTGCCTTTAACACTCTTTCGATAAGTGTTTTTAAAAAAAATTCAAAAAAAGAAATATAATTTATATTATAAAAAATTAAGAATAACGCAGCTCATCCTGACAACAATGAGCAATCGGCACATATCGTACCACTATATTACAAAAGGTTGAATTACCTATTACAGACGGCACAATATCTGCCAACTTACCATTATATTACAAAAAAGGGCCTCTTTTCGACAAGGACATGGTATAAGAGTTAATCATGGAAATAGGATACAAACTAATTTTTTAAAGCAAAAAGAAGAAATTACCGACACATTCCAAAAATGCCCCTGTTAGCCCACGAAAGTTCCTAAAACCCTACGAAACTGCCTAAACCCTCAAACCTAATGAAAGTGCCCAAACCTAAACTCTATGGTACCCCACCCTATGAAAATGCTTAAAACCATAGGGTAACCTGCCTAAAATACTAAGGTATCATATGAAAGTGTCTAAACCACAAAAACCCTATAATTGGAAAGTGCAACCTAAGTGTCTAAACCCAAAATGCCTAAACCTAGTATAACCTACTCCAAAGAGCCTAACCCCCTAAAATTGAACCCAATCCCAAAATTAAAGAGACAAAAAATTAATTGAAGTGCCTGACCCACGCATTAGGGGTGCACAAAAAAACCGATATAACTGTTAAACCGATCCGATCTGGACCGAACCGTTCTATTTGGTTTGGTTATGCGGTTCAATGGTCTAGTTATGGTTTAAAAAAATAAGAACCAGTAATTATGGTTTGGTTGTTGGTTCTCATATTAAAAACCACAGTTAGAACCGAACCGGACCGTATAATATTAACATATATACATTAATATTTCATACGAACATAATGTATCTTAATTTGGTAAATTAATTTTTTTCTCCAGTGAAGTAGATAATTAAACCTATCTACAAATCTTCACAATAATTAATATTGAACTATCCACTATCTAGAAAACTACGGAGTAGATAATTAAACCTTCATAATAAGTGTTTCATAATAATTAGAAGAGACAAAATCTAATCTCAAAATGAACAAAAGAGAAAAAAAAATTCTCAAAAAAAATTTCAAAAAAAATTCCCATGAACTAATATTAGTAAAATTTTCTAGACTTACCTATATCTCTCTTTCAATAAGTGTTTTTAAAAAAAATTTCAAAAAAAGAAACATAATTTATATTATAAAAAATTAATAATAAAGCTGCTCATCCTGACAACAATGAGCAATCGGCACTTATCATGCCACTATATTACAAAAGGTTGAATTACCTATTACAAAAGGCAGAATATCTGCCAACTTGGCATTATATTACAAAAAAGGGTCTTTACTCTAAATCGGCACAAAAGAATAACTTATCACAAAAACAAATGAATATACCAAATCAAAGCATATAACCATTAACCATTAACCAAACAAAAATTAACGGTTCTTATTTTTCTAGAACCAAAACATGACCAATGAACCGTTAAACCTGACCAATTAGAACGATTTGGTCCTGATCAGATTGGTTTAGAGGTTATATCAGTTTTCTTGACCATTTTGTAGCCTTGTATGGAGGGGTATTCAGGTTTTGCATGATTACCGTATTGTCCTCATCAAACTTTCAAAGTTCTCCGTGGACTTCCTTTTTTTGGCCTGATCAGTTTTGTCCATATGTCAAACGGCATTTTTAGAATTTTGGAGGAGACAAGTATGGAGCACATTGTGCTCCTTTTTCTTCATTCCCCTTTTTCTGGTTTTCCCTTTTTTTCTTTTTCCCTTGTGTATATATATAGACACACAAAGAAAGAGAGATAGACACATGAACTTTTGTTGAAGTGCATTCTGTTCCAACTATAGCGTCCATCCTTTAACATGTATCTCCATGTACTCTTGTTTCTTTCATGGCTCCTATTACCACAACCCACATTAGGAATAAACACAACCACCACCACCATCACCACCGCTGTTGATGCTATAACCAACAACACCTTCTTCATTGCCAAGAACGGCAGCTGCAGCCTCACATGCGGCAACCTAACCATCCCTTACCCGTTTGGCATAGGGGTCGGGTCAGGCTGCTCCATCGGTTCGTGGTTCGACATCACCTGCGACACTTCTTCTGACACTCCGAAGGCCTACATAGGCATGTCAAACATCGAGGTCCTAAATATCTCGCAAAACCAGGTCAAGGTCCGAAACTTCGTTGCTAGTGCGTGCTACGACAACAACGGGAACCAAACCACAAATAAGCCCGCTTGGTTGAAGTTGGGGGACCCGGGCGTGTCCCCAGACACGTTTTCGGACGTGGCGAATAAGTTCACGATCGTCGGCTGCGATGACCTCGCCTTGATCTCGGAGACTTTTGGAAACAAGAACCTCGATAGTGGATGTTTGTCTCTATGCTTCAACAGGTCGGACGTGGGTGATAGGACTGGATATTTCCAAACCGATATTCCAAAGGGGCTGACATATTACAATATTTCCCTTCTTAGCGTTTTCAATCATACCGAGGTTTGGATTGTTTTTTCCTTTTTCTTGAAAACCAATGCGTGAAAAATAATTAAGAAACCTATAAAATAATTACCACAAATTATTAGGTACTCCAACCGCCACATAGAAAATTCCATTTTCACTACAAACTTTTGTATAATAGTGGAAAGTATTGTGGCAGTGCCCCAGACCCAAGGCCTCTGAATAATTACTCAAAACATAAAAATCAATTTTTTTTTTGGCAACATAACAAGTTTTATTCTTAACTCTTAAGATCATACGGAGTATATAATAACCAATTGAAAAGTTCTCTTCTATTTTACTTCTACGACCTTTGCAGGTTTGGTCATTTGACCCCTGTGGCTATGTGATAGGCGCGTGGGAAGCTTGCTTACAAGCGCCTAAGTAGGGGGAGTTGGCGCGTTAGACGTGCGGTTTTATGATCATTTGTCTGTTTAATGCGTGCGTGGTAGTGTTTTTGGTGTTTGCATGATTTATCAGGTTAAAAGATGTCTTTGGCGCGCTCTTGCATGGCTTGAAGTGGAGCTGGGCGTGGGAGTCGAGGTTTGAGGTTGGAATGCTGAAAGAGGACGGCTTAAAGAGCCGGTATCGATACCCCCGAGAGCCGTATCGATACCAATTGGTTATGAAGGGGACGAATTTATTCCAGAATGTTTAGTATCGATACCCCTCTTATGGGTATCGATACCTACGTCTTACGCGGAAGAAGGGAGATAAGGGATCGGTATCGATACCCTTGTCAGGGGTATCGATACCGAGAGCTTACGGCTGCAGATTTGAAACTATGTCGTTTTGTCTTCGCGCAGAGGATTTTCATTTTGTTTTCCATTAGGATTAGGATAATTAGTATAAATACTTGTTTTAACATTGGAGTTAGGGTTCCACGTATTATTATTAGGTTTTGTGTTTTCAAGTTTTCGGCTACAGTTATCTGCCATCATTATACGTTCAAGCTTGTTCCAGATTTTCAGAGTTTCAGCTTTTGGATTGGTGTTTCGTATTGATAATCAAGTTTGATTTCTCCTTGCAATTTACGGTATCATTTTCTATTTTTATATTTTAATTCGCAATCATGTTTAGATCTAGGGTTATTATAATTTCTGTTACTTCAAGCATCATGAGCGAGTAGTCGTATAGAGTGCGGCTGCGGGCGAAGGCGCTCCGCACTAGACTAATCGATGTTTCACCTCGGGGCCGAATTAACTTGATTTTCGGGCAGTTTTAGGAAACGGAAACTCGTCTAACAAACAAAACCCAGGCATCGCCGGAATTCGAATGCGCACGGAATCTGGTGACAGGTGGTGCGCATTTGTTAGGGATCTTTTTCTTATTCTAAAATCAGTAAAAAGAGTAATTGTGGCCCGAGTAAACATTGGTTAGGCTAGTCGCGGACGCTGGGTTCCCACGGCTGTACTCTCCTTTTTAAATCCGTTTTTAGTTAATTCAGTCTGGTAATTTAGTTAGTAAATTAATCTCATTGAACAAGGGGTGGCTACCTAAGAGCCAAGTTAAACTGTGAACCCGTCGTCTTTGAGTCCTGCACACGTTCGTCCGTCTCTGTGGATTCGACTCCGGTACTTCCGGATATTATGCTACGTCGGTCGAGAGTCCTACGCTTGGGAAGCGTCTTATTTTTAGTCACCCGGTCGGTCAAGCACTATGCATTTCTGGGTGACAAGGATAGCTTTCAGTTCAACGGTATATCAGATTTTTCAGACCCCAATTTCATGAACCGAACCAGGGATAACGTACCCATAGTACTAGATTATACTGTTGGTCACACTCGCAACCAGACTTGTGCTGAAGCCCAGAACTCAAATACATCGAAATGCCTACTGGATAATGCTTCGTGTATTGATTCAGATAGTGGCTATGGAGGATATCTTTGCAGATGCAATAAAGGTTACAAGGGCAATCCTTATCTCAGTCCTGGATGCACAGGTTTGTTGTTGGTTGTTTTTTCAATTCATAATGCTATGTGCTAAGCAAATAATTATTCGATCTAGCAAAATGAGCTATACGCACATAGTTATCCAGATAGAAAATAGACTTGAAACAGCCTGGGTTGGCATTGCCTGGCACCTGAAGCTCAGGACCGGCCCTGAGGTGAAGCCGGAGATGTGGCGACTTTAGGCCCGTAATTTAAGTGAAAAAATGGCGGCCCATTTTTAGTAGAACTTGTTTTCATAATATATTAAAACTACAGCTTTTGTAACACAAATAACTAAGTTTTGACAATAACAAATAAACCAAGATAATTTATTTTGAATCAACAAACTTCAATAGAAAATGCTGAAAACTAATCATTTTTTATTGTTAAAAATAATATTCTTACAATTACAAATAATAACACGATTTGCTAGAAAAATGCATTTTATGAGTGGTACTTTGAAAAAAATTTCGCTAGGGGTATAAAAAATTTAAAAGTTTATATTCGTTAAATTACGAAGCTAAAATACCATGTTAATTATTTTTACCTTTTATAGTCACCCACATGGAATTTTTCTTGATAAAAAACCTAGGGTCCTATTTTTCAAATTCACTTTAAGCCTCCCAAATGTCAGGGCTTGCCCTTCTGAAGCTTAACGGGAAAAAGTCTTTCTGCTGGGCCAAAGTGATAAATATTTATAATGCCAGTGGTTATATTTAATGTAATATTATTTTGTTAGGCTCACGGATTGTTTTTTTTTGCTGCCCCAAGGTGGGGGTTGTCAAAGTCCGGAAGCTTGTGATCCGGGCTTGCCCTGGGGGACTCTAGGTGGAAAACTTTCGAATTCATTTTCCAGTGCTTGAAGGGGTCAAAGCAAGTATCAATTACTGCTTTGTCAGCTAGTACTAAATCTCCACCCTGTGAGAGGGAAATTTGAAAATATCCCGAGAGATGACTTTGATATAAAATCATGAATTTAGGGTACTAATTTGTTAATGATTTATTGGCAGATATTAATGAGTGTGAAGATCCCAACCACAATAACTGTGTTAATGGGACTGGATATTGCATCAATACTCCAGGAAGTTTTCAATGTTATTGTAATCATCACTACGACGGTGATGGAAAATCAGACGGACTAGGGTGCAGTGAGAAGGCCTCACCATTTCCAGTGATCAAGTTCACTCTAGGTACGTAATTTCGTATTAAATGAAACCTGCTTCAAATCCAATTCTCATGTTTATAAAGTGAGAAAACATTATTTCCACCACCGGCAGAAACAAATGTTTCCTACAAATCAATTACAGCGGTCCGTGTGATTGTGTAGTCAATGTAATTGTAAAGTACTCAATCACCCAGAGTGCTGTGATTGATTTGGAGGAAACATTTGTTTCCACCGCCGGCGGAAATAACTCTCTCTCTTATAAAGTCATTGACAATAGCGGCTATCATTTCAAAAAAAAAACAGAGACAATAACGGTTGTAAGTATTTTTGAAAGAGCTATCCGTCAATCTCGGCTGACATCTTGCAAACTATAGCTATAGAAGTTCCAAAATTCCAACATCATCATATATTGCCCAATGTTTTAAAACCTGCAACGGAAAACGAACTGGAAAGGAGACCGGATAGACGGCTCACCGGTTGAACTTCTATCGAAACGTGATGTCATAAATATCTAGTATATTTAAACATGTTAAAAAAGAAATATGACAAACAGTTATAAAAGAATTTGAAAAACGGTACAGACCCGAGGCACATATATTGTACTGATTTGAGTGGAATGCAAATGTGGAAAGATGGCCTACCCACTCTTTCAATTTTCAAACCGAAACGCATATCACGTTTTCCCCAAAAATCTATATTGGCTCTCTCTCTCTCTCTCTCTCTCTCTCTCTGTGCATCGACGCCACCACCGACAGCCACCTCTTCTCTGCGCCACCCCCATCGGCGTCATCTACATCTCTCATTTCAGAGAATCGCTGCCGCCATCCGTCAACGAAGCAAGATTCAGATTTCAGAACTCCATATCAATAAACTAGCAAATTTGCCTTCCGGTGCAGCTGTTGTTCATTCAATGTGTTTTATGTTTGTTCTACTCAATCCTTGGGCACTTGGTTGTTTAGATCGAAACAACAACCATGTTGTTTGTCATTTTTGTTATATCTGGGAGCTTTTTTTTTATCATTGAAACCCGGCTAGTTCGAACGACCCGTAACAGTTCGTCGGTTGAACCTCTATGTTGATCAGGTTTTTCATTTTTGGAGCGGTTTTGAAATAGGAATGGTTTCGGAGGTTGACCGTGACAGTTGCCTAGTCTGGTTCTTAGTTCAACCGGCCAGGCCGGGTCGGGTTTTAAAGCATTGCTATTGCCCTACAGGTAAGATGTTAGTCATTTTTTCATGGACAATTACCACTAAGTCCACTTTTGGGAAAATAATTCTCACCGGGTCAAGCTGGTTTTTTTTTTTTTTTCGTTTCAAAGTACTTAATTTCCCTAAACCCTAAACCCAAAGTACTAAACCCCAAACCATATGAAAGCACCTAAACCCCAAAATCCTATGAAAGTGTCAAAACTTCCAAAATCCTATGAAACTGTATGATATCTTAAAAGTGCCTAAACTCCCAAAAAAGTTGACCTAGGAATAATGAGCATGATTGTTTCATTTTTAAAAACCAATATTTGCAATAATAATTGTAAATCTACTTTCTGAGATTTCTAATTCACAGAATTGGCTTTCGAATTAATGGATACACTTACTAATATAAAGTGAGATAATTATTTCTAGATAATTGGGAGTAAATCAACACGTAAGATTGGGCCTAGCCCCATGTTCAGAGGAGACAGAGTGAAATCATAAAAGAAAATAACCAGTTTATGTGCCCAACTCCTGATTTATGCAAGCCCAACACGTAATATCTGGGCTCGATATGGGTACCTAGTTCCACTCATCCGTACATAACTTATTACTTCTTGTGCAACACGAAGTCTAGGAAAAGCACATTACAGTATTCTGCAAGATAGCTTTTATCTGTTTTAGTAGAGATTACCTAATGATCGAATGCTAAATTTTCTGTAGGATTAAGCTTTGGCTTCTTGTCATTACTGATTGCTATAACTTGGCTATACTTCATCATCAATAGAAGGAAGATAACAAAAAGAAGGGAGCAATTCTTTCAACAAAATGGCGGATTATTAATGAAGCAAAAAATTTCTTCGATTGATCGGACAAGTGGAGATTCAAAACTCTTCACAGCTGAAGAGCTAATGAAAGCCACTGACAACTATGCCGAGAGCAGGATACTTGGCCGCGGTAGTTATGGTGTGGTCTACAAGGGGATTTTACCTGACCAACGTGTTGTCGCTATCAAGAAGTCCAAAGTAATGGATGGGAATCAAGTAGAGCAGTTCATCAATGAGTTGTTGATCCTAACACAAGTTAACCATAGGAATGTTGTTAAGGTCTTGGGGTGTTGTTTTGAATCAGAGGTTCCTGAGCTTGTTTACGAATACGTACCAAATGGCACGCTACACCACCATATTCATAACAGATCATCCTGGTTAACATTGGAGCATCGATTGAGAATAGCAGTAGAAGCAGCCGGTGCACTTTCCTATCTTCACTCTGCCGCTTCCATTCCGATCATTCACAGAGACATCAAATCTGCCAACATATTGGTAGACGCTAATTACGTGGCAAAAATGGCAGATTTTGGTGCTTCGAGATTAGTCCCCGTGGACCAAACTCAAGTGACTACACTAGTACAAGGAACTTTAGGTTATTTGGATCCTGAGTACTTTTTCTCTAGCCAGTTAACAGAGAAAAGTGATGTATATAGTTTCGGAGTGTTTCTGGCGGAATTACTGACAGGGAAAAAGCCTATTTGTCTTGAGAGGTCTCAAAAGGAAAGGAACTTGGCGACCTACTTCGTTTTGTCAATAAAGGAAAATAGGTTGTTCCAAATTTTGGAGCCTCAAGTGGTGAGGGAAGGGGCTATGGAGCAACTCCAAGCAATTGCAGAGCTTGTGAAGAGGTGTCTTTGTGTGAAAAGTGAAGAGAGGCCTACAATGAATGAAGTGGTTATGGAATTAGAAGGTTTGAGGAAGCATAAAAAGCATCCATGGGTTAATCAACAAAGTGTTGAAGAGAGTGAAAGTTTGCTGAGTGAAGAAACACAAAAAGACATTTACCCTATGTCAATTAGTCCTACTAATGCTAGTGACACAGTTGGGCAATATAGTTTTGACTGCAGCATGACATTTCCGCTCTATAAGTCCTTCCACTAGCACTAGTGACAAATCAAGGCAATGGGTATACCAAGGTAATGTCTCAGGCTTTCTAATAGCATCGTGGTGGTTTCCTACAGACAATAATGCTTTGCAAATATACAAAGGTCAATTGTGAAAGTTGATTGTTCTTGTTTGGATTTGAATTGTTTGTCAGAAGGTGAAGATCTTGTTTGTTCATGTTGAAGATGGTTTGTGAATCCATTTTTTGGGTTTGTCCCATGATTTTTCTTGTTTACAAGTATAGTATGGTCGTCTGGTGGTGTTTTTTAGAATGTAGTGTCCACTGTTGGAAGTGCAAGTCCCAACATATATAAGTCTATTATTTGTTGAAGTTGAATAATGCAAGTGCCGTAGGGAGTGAGCACCATCGTACATATATATATGTACCATTGTACGTATATAGTCGGTTGATAAGTTGATGTTGTATGAAAAGTACGTTTTTTAAGTATTGCAGGAAATACGATGCAAATAAGGCGTTATCCACCCATGATCTCTCATTTTTTACGCACAAGAAAAGGATCAAGAAATGGGGTTGTGTTTTATATGCCCCCACGTCCCATGATGTCGGTATATTCCAATAGAGAAGGAGATGGAGCCATTGTTAACCTTCACCAACCGCCAACGTGGGTAAGGTTGGGAATTACATGCCCGTATGGGAAACTTACCCCAAAGAGCCAAACCCCCTAAAATAGAACCCAATCCCAAAATTAAAGACACAAAAAATTAATTAAAGTGCCTGACCCACGCATTAGGGGTGCACAAAAAAACCGATATAACTGTTAAACCAATCCGATCTGGACCGAACCGTTCTATTTGGTTAGGTTATGCGGTTCAATGGTCTGGTTATGGTTTAAAAAAAATAAGAACCAGTAATCATGGTTTGGTTATTGGTTCTTAATTTAAAAACCACAGTTAGAACTGAACCGGACCGTATAATATTAATATATATACATTAATATTTCATACGTACATAATGTATCTTAATTTGGTAAGTTAATTTTTTTCTCCAGTTAAGTAGATAATTAAACCTAGCTACGAATCTTCATAATAATTAATATTGAAATATCTACTATCTAGAAAGTACGGAGTAGATAATTAAACCTAGCCAGCAACGAATCTTCATAATAATTAGAAGAGAAAATCTAATCTCAAAATGAACAAAAGAGAAAAAAAATTCTCAAAAAAAATTCTCATGAACTACTATTAGTAAAATTCTCATGAAAAAATTCTCCTGAACTACTATTAGTAAAATTTTCTAGACTTACCTATATCTCTCTTTGGATAAGTGTTTTTAAAAAAAAATTCAAAAAAACAAACATAATTTATATTATAAAAAATTAATAATAAAGCAGCTCATCCTGACAACAATGAGCAATTGGCACATATCGTGCCACTATATTACAAAAGGTTGAATTACCTATTACAAAAGGCAGAATATCTGCCAACTTGCCATTATATTACAAAAAGGGTCTTTCTTCGACAAGGACATGGTATAGGAGTTAATCATGGAAATAGGATACAAACTTATTTTTTAATGCCAAAAGAACAAATCACTTACACATTTCAAAAATGCCCCTGTTAGCCCACGAAAGTGCCTAAAACCCTACGAAAGTGCCTAAACCCCAAACCTAATGAATGTGCCTAAACCTAAACTCTAGGGTACCCTACCCTATGAAAGTGCTTAAAACCCTAGGGTACCCTATAAAAGTGCCTAAATCCCTAGGGTACCCTATAAAAGTGCCTAAATCCCTAGGGTACCCTGCCTAAAATACTATGGTATCCTATGAAAGTGTCTAAACAACAAAAACCCTATAATTGGAAAGTGCACCCTAAGTGTCTAAACCCAAAATGCCTAAACCTAGTATAACCTACCCCAAAGAGCCTAACCCCCTAAAATTGAACCCAATCCCAAAATTAATGAGACAAAAAATTAATTAAAGTGCCTATCCCACACATTAGGGGTGCACAGAAAAACCGATATATCTGTTAAACCGATCCGATCTGGACCGAACCGTTCTATTTTGTTAGGTTATGCGGTTCAATGGTCTGCTTATGGTTTTAAAAAAATATGATATAGAGGAGAGGGGGGAAAGCTGATGCAGACCGGATTGCGTCAACGTGGTTGGACCGGTTGCGTCCACGTAGGCCTAAAAAGGCCTAAGAATCGACGTTGTCAGAATGGGCTGAATTTCGCACGGTCCATTGGAATCGGCCCAAGGATCAGTAGTCATCTTGCTATGCAAGATGATGCACGATGGATTTCGGGCGTTCGTCGCTGTTTAGGCCCCGAAAAGGCCAATTTTGCCGTTTATAGTAATATTTAGATCGCTAATAACTTTTGTTAGGAAACTCTGTTTTATTCGCCGTTTGTTTTGGCAACCTTATAATTCTTTCTAGTTTCTGATTTATTAGTCAAATCAGAACTTTCCTTTTTTGGTAATTTTCGTATTTATTCCGATTTAGGGTTGATTAGCGACCTTAAAAAGGTTTCCTAAGTTAATTAGGGTTTCTTTCACCTTATTTATATGCTTGTAAGCCCTACGGCAGAGGTTGGTTGTTATTGAATTAAAGAAAACGAGTTTTACTCATACTTTGATCGTTTAAGGAGGGAGTACCTCTGGGTCGATCTTTTTGTTCGTGTTTCTCTTGCACGATCGATTTCGTTTCCATAGGCTGCGCTGCATCAAAAGCTGTTACAGACACTTAAGCTGAACCGAAGGCCTATAGATAGTGGGGGTTAAATTCGATGGAGGCTGTTGATTAGCTCTTGTTGGGCGGTAGAGGCACGCACTAGAAAGAGATGGATTGGATTCCTCGGAATAGAATAGGGATCAGGAGGTTTGATAGGAGGTTCCGAGCCTGGTAAATCACTTGATAGAGATGGGGACAACTCGGTATTCGCTTCCAGTGGATCGGATGAGAGGGCCACCCACCTCCCCAAGCTTTGATCTTAAACGCTGCCGGCATTGCTTTGCAGCTTCCACTCGGAAGAAAGGTCAGATGCCTTCGATCTGCATTCGCCCGCCTCTAGATGCCTCTTTGTACTCCCGGCCCCTCTCCTTTCCCCAGTAATTATAGTTTTGTTATTGGTTCTCAATTTAAAAACCACAGTTAGAACCGAACCGGACCGTATAATTTTAATTTGTATGCATTAATATTTCATATGTACATAATGTATCTTAATTGGTAAGTTAATTTTTTTCTCTAGTGAAATAGATAATTAAACCTAGCTACGATTCTTCATAGTAATATTGAAATATCTACTATCTAGAAAGTACGGAGTAGATAATTAAACCTAGCTAGCTACGAATCTTCATAATAATTTGAAGAGACAAAATCTAATCTCAAAGAGAATCTTACTACTCCAATGGGAAAGGCACGTGAACCCCCCACAATCCTGGAGTAGTTTTCCCTTGCCCGGCAAATTCAACCTAGAAAAAGGAACAATGGGGTCTGTAGTGAGGCTTGCAGTGAGTGAGGGGGCTCACTACGTATACAGGGGTGTAGTGAGTTCATCTAGTCGTCCATCTCGGTAATGAACGCTCTGATTTGAATCTAATCAATAAACAGTTCAGATCATTTGAAGTTCGGATTAAATCCGAATCGTCGATACCAAGATAGACGGTCAGATGAGACTCACTATATTCATGTAGTGAGTCCCCTTACTACATGGCCCCAAGATAGACTTGGACTTTTAAGTCTTGCTGTTAGTGGTCTGTTTTTACAAGCGAAATGGATTGACGTCTGTCCGGCCTTATTTTCTTTGTGCGTTTCAGTCACATCGACTCAACGTCACCTTGGGGGCGGCTTTGGAGTATCCCAGATTCCCAATCCATACTTCATAGTATTTTGGACTTGGCTTCATTTATTTATTTATTTATTTTGGAGGAAAAATGGAGCCCAATCCATTTTTTGTCTCTCTAATTGAAAGGATGGAATTTGATACTCTATATTTGGAGTATGGGTAACGAAAAGGGAAGATATATCCTCCGAAGCTGCCTGCGAATATAAAAAAGAGAAGTATTCAAATTAACACAATTACACAATCATTAGAGTAAAAGTGAGCGAAATTTGAAATGAAAATGAAAAATAGAGATAAAAGAGATGTATTAAAAACACTCTAAATTCACTTTTTGAATGTGAAATTTTAATTTTGATGCCCCCAAATAGAGTTTTGAAGGAAATTTTGGTCGGAGATGCTCTTAAAATATTATACATGAAAGTCGTCTACAAGTCACATGATAAATTGTCGGGGTTGTTGTATTAAGACGATAAGTCATAAAGATTTTCCTACATCAGTATTTTACTATAGAGGGCTTGAATCTTCTAAAAATAGTGAGATTTTCATCATGCCACTTCCTGATTAAATTGCCTATTGTAATTCAATATTTCGCTGTTTATTTTTGTCAAATCAAAACCAGGTAGTTTCTAATTTTTTTTCCATGCCACTTCCTGATTAATTTGTCCTATTTTCCAATTACATTTGTTCAAATTAGGGGTGCACACAGTTTGGATTGGCCTAGTCTCTTAGAATTCAGTAACCAGATTATTCCGAACGGTACGGTTTTAAAAAATAGAGAACCAAAATCTAACCAATATATATGCAGAACTTATTCAAATCCAAAATGTAAGATCAGTCTGGTTTTGGTTCAATCCAAATCTATGAAGTCCACACCAACAGTTGGTGAAGGATCCCTCAATGGATCCGCTCTTTATATAAGACATAGACACATGAACTTTGTTGAAGTGCGTTCTGTTCCAACTATGCGTCCATCCTTTAACATGTATCTCCATGTACTCTTGTTTCTTTCATGGCTTCTATTAGCACAACCCACACTCGGAATAAGCACAACCAACATCACCGCCGCCGCCACTGCCGATGCTATAACCAACACCACCTTCTTCGTCGCCAAGCCCGGCTGCCAACTCAAATGCGGCAGCCTAACCGTCCCCTACCTGTTTGGCATAGGGGTCGGGTCGAGCTGCTCCATCGACCCGGAGTTCGACATCACCTGCTGACACTTCTTCTGACCCTCCGAAGGCCTTCATAGGCAAGGGAACAGTCGAGATCATATCAATCTCGCAAACCCAAGTCTGGGTCCGAAACGACGTTGCTAGTGCGTGCTACAACGGCGAGACCGGGGCCGTGACCGAATCTGACCCGGCTTGGATCAAGTAGGGGGACTCGGGCCCATACACATTTTCGGAGGTGGCGAATAAGTTCACGGTCGCCGGCTACGATGACTGCGCTTGGATCTTGGATCTTTTGGAGGCAGGAACCTCAGTAGTGGATGTATGTCCCAATGCAAAGAGACAAAGGACGTGAGTGGTAAGACTGGATACTGCCAAACCGATATTCCCAAGGGACTGACGATGTACAATATTACCCTTCGTAGCTTTAACAATCATACCACCGGCCAGGTTTGGATTGTTTTTGCCCTTTTACTTGAAAAACCAATACGTGAAAAATAATTAATTACTATAATAAACATATATTGCAAAAATATAATTTACTTAGATAAGCTTATACTCTCTCCGTCTCTTTTATAGTGTTTAACTTTTGATTTTTGGCTGTCCCAAAATAAGTGTGTGTTTTGAAAAGTTAGTGGACACATTTTCTATTTTGCCCCTAAAAGAGTAGATTCCTTTTTGAAAAGTTAGTAGGTACTCCCTCCGTTCCTATTTGTTTGTCCCACACTCTCTCTCTTGCCTTTTTTCAAATAAAAAAATTAAGTGCTTCCGTGTATCATTTTTCAAATTTTTTCACACCAAATTAAAGTACACGATGAGTACTTTAATTTGGTGTAAAAAAATTTGAAAAATGATACACGAAAACACTTTATTTTTTCATTTGAAAAATGGCACGACTTTTCGTAGAGGACCAACAAATAGGAACGGAGGGAGTATTATTATTTTGATAAGGGTAAATAGTGAAAAGTAGATGTAAAAGTTGTAAAAATTAATGTGAGAAAAAATAAGTTGGAATTACGAGGCCGCACACTTAAAAAGGGACGGAGGGAGAAAAAAAAATATATGTGTAAAAAGTTTGAGAAAGAAAAGGATTTGTGCTACACAATTGTTCCTTGTATGTTTTTCTCCAATCCCACATCGGTGGGAAACATAAATCACCCTACCTTTTCTTTCTATACATACAAGGTTGAGAAGCCTTCTTAACATCTTTCTTCCAAGGCAAAAAAGATTTTTTTAAACACTAAAAAATTACAATGACTAAAAGGAGCAAGGAGAAAGCACCAAACTCAAAGAATCAAAAGCCTAGTCTGAAATTCAAACCTCGATTGGCAGGAAGCCAATTGAAGCCCACACCGAATGTGCCTAAGCCCAACCCTAAAGGGCCACGAAGCCAAGATAGAAAAATGCAGCACAAAAAAAAAAAAAAAAACCCTAGGACACCCCACAAACAAGCTGCCATCACCGATATGCCCCGTCACCATACCCCGCCACCACTGCCGTTGCCCCACGGCCGCTTATGGCAAGACGAACGCTGCCACACCAACGCCGAAATCCCGGGGAACAGGCCCCTGTTGCTAACTCGGAGAACGGCCCGACCGTCTCACCATAAAAGGCCAAATCCAGCCCCCTCAAACCGCCGCCCCACTGTGCGCCATCCACCATCCACCGCCAGTATGCCGAAATGCCGTGAAGCCCAGATCAACAATCTGCACAAATGGAGCAAACGAGTGCAACCCTAAAGGCCAAACCTAGCCTTCCACCTTATCAAAACCAAAACCTCACGCAGACTAAACCAAAAATTGTCTATAATGAGGATTTAGTTTTCTCGCCAAAGCACCAAATTTCCTCGCTAAAGGAATTGGCGAGGAATTTCTCGCCAGGTTTCCTCACCAAAAGGTCATCGCAAAAGGTTTTCTAGCGAGGGAAAATAGATTTCCTCACCTATTCTGCCTATTGGCAAGGATTTCCTCGCCTATTCGGAACAATTGGCGAGGAAAAATTTCCCGCCTTATCTAGCAACACGCGACCCATCCACCATACCAACTTCCTTTTCAATGCACAGTGTTATAACTTTTAATATATAAACCTTTTGTAGTCCTTTTCACGCCACTAATTTTTTTTAAAAATCTTTTTTGTCTAATTTTAGTCTCTTTGTAGTGTTTCTTTAAGCTTGTTTCTTAAATCTTTTAATGTTATTTTCTTGTTACTGAAGTTCTTATTTTTTATAATTTAATATTTTTCTATACCATTTTATAAGTCTTTATACATTTCTAATTTAATATTTTTTTTATACTTTAACATTTGTGACAATTTAATATTTTTTTCTAATTCAAAGGAGAGTACTACTTTTTCTTGTATAAAAAATCCTAGATCACTTCGGTTTAATAATTTGCTAGAATTTTTATCTCAATAAAAAAAAATCAATCAATATATGAACCAATCACAAACAGAAAATAATTAAACAGATGAACACTAGATATATGTGGAAAACCCCAATACGGGTAAAAACCACGAGCAGGAAAGATAATTTCGTCGCCAATCTTAGCTTTTTGGTGAGGAAAGTTAATTCCATCGCCAAATGGGTGCCCTTTAGCGAGGAAATATTCTGGGTGCCCTTTGACGAGGAAAGGTAATTTTGTCGCCAATCTTAGCTTTTTGCCGAGGAAACTTAATTTCGTCACCAAATGGGTGCCCCTTGGCGTGGAAATGTATTTCCTCGCCAAATCTTTGTTTTTTGGCAAGAAAATATAATTTTGTCGACATAGAGTACCATTTGCCGACGAAATCGATTTCCTTGCCATAAAGACCCATTTCGCGATGAAATTTGAATTTACTCGCCACATTTCGTCACCATAGGTAATTTTTGTTCCAAACCCCGCCACACCTCGCCGACCCTCAACCAGCCGTGAGCCCCCTACTCCATTAGGCAACACTAGATCCACCTAGGAATATATTGGCAGGGAGACACGAGAACTAAACCACCACCAAACACCAGAACCAAACTCGCCGTTAGGTTTCACCAAGAGAAGGAGACCGGCGCTTGATCCATGGCTTGAAGGAAGACGAGGAGAGGAGAAAACGACAGGAGAGGAGGAGAGTTGTGGGCGAGAGAGCGAGGAAGCTCGGGAGGAGGAGGGAAGAAGCAAGCACCCCCCCCCCCCCCTCCCCCCCAGTCGAAAACCTATATCTAGTTTTAAGAAGGAAGAGAGAGAGGTTAGAGGAAAATATTATTAGCTAAATTCACCCTTTCCTTACTCTTGATATCCCCTCTCCATCTGTCGATAGAGAATTATTTTCCTCTCGTACGGTACACACACCTTACAAATTACTCCATATGAGATTTTGTGGCTCCAAATATGAGATTTTGTGGCTTCAAATATGAGATTTTGTGGCTAGAGGTATGAAATAGCGTACTGTATGCACCCCATATGGATGGACGAACAAGATTGCGTCACGTATGTGTGTGAGATTTTGTGCCCCTTTAACCATATGAAATAGTGTGTATATCGATATGAGAGTTTGTGTACTCCAATATTAATTGTTGTGATTACCGATACAAGAGTTTGTGGACTAAATATGAGATTTGGTGTTCCAAAATGAGATTTTGTGACGGATCCAATATTGATTGTTGTGATTACTGATATGAGAGTTTGTGGGACTAAATATGAGATTTGGTGTTCCAATATGAGATTTTGTGACTATCTTTATGAGGTCCGCACCAGGTCCGTACGGTTCCAATATTAGATTTTGTGGCTCCAAATATGAGATTTTGTGACTATCCGTACGAGGGTGCATACCGTACACCCTTTCATCTCTAGCCACAAAATCTCATATTTGGACCACAAAATCTCATATTTTGAGCCACAAAATCTCATATGGAGTAGTTTGTAGGGGGTGTGTACCGTAGCATTCCCCAAAAAGAAAATTTGTCATCATAGGATTCACTAATTTCCAATCACTAGATATATAATTAAGGGTTATTTGCTGGGACAACCCTATAAGTTCACGTTTTCACCATACACCCCTTAAAAGAATTTAACCTACCACGAACCCCCTCTATCTTCCAAATCTTTACCCCAAGACTCTTTCCGTTACCCTTCTGTCTCGAATCTCAAAGTTCCGGGTCATGTTTTGATGATCTAACCCATTCAAGTTGTTTAAAACATCTTTTTAAGGGTACTCGCAAGAAATCAGCTAAAAATACGACCATGAAGTGCTTGATCCAAATAATTTTTCAGCTAAAAACACGAAAAATTGTTTGGATCAAGCTCTTCCCAGTCATAATTTGAACCGATTTCTCGCGGGTACCCTAAAAAACATGTTTTAATCAAGTTGAACGGTTTGGATCATAAAGAAAACTGACGGCTCTAGACGGTTTTAGACAGAAGGGTGAAGGAAGGGGTATTGGGGTAAAGTTTTGGAAGATAAAGGGGGTTCGTGGTAGGTTAAGTTCTTGTAAGGGGTGTCCGGTGAAAAACGTAAACTTAAAGGGAGTGTCTCGGTAAATAATCCTATATAATTAATGAATAAATACCTAACACGGCAATACATGTTCCCATCTTAATCCAGTCATCGTTTGCATTCACCATCAAACCTGACACCAAGGTGAAGGGAAACAAACGTAGTACCTAAACCATTATATTTGGTAAAAGACATAACGGAAGGAATCGAATTTAATTCTGAAAAGCTAAAGAAATTCATTTTTTTTGTCTGGCAGAGTAGGTACTTAGTTGAAGGATCCCACGTAACTGTCTTTTCTTTCAGCAAATGTTTGTTGAGTTGTGGGTTCTTTCTAGGAAACGGGGGTGCTGTAGGATGTTTATTGTAGTGCGGCATGTAGATCATCGAATGTGTTTTTCAACGGTTCTGATTTCATCTCTGCACTTTGTGAATCCGAGCCGTCCAATGCTAAGATGCAATCTAAGTTGTTGTTTTGCTGAGTTCAACGGCTTAAATGTCTCACTATAGGGGCTTCCCCGTACTACCCACATCCTTCTTTGAAAGGCTAGTTGCCATCATATCTAGGCAAGGCTTGTTGTTAAGATCATATATAATAACCACTTGTTATGATCATATATAAAATAACTCTCTCTCTCTCTCTCTCTCTCTCTCTCAAATAAACCCTACCCAGCCGACACATTCATCTTCTCCCTCCTCCCTTCCCGATCTCCTCCTTTTCCTGTCTCTCTCTCTCTCTCTCTTTCTTCTTCTCCTCTCTCTCTCTGCCCCTTCTCCTCTGCTTCTTTTTGGTTTCTTTTTTCCTTTTTTTTTTCCAGGTATGGACTGTGTTCAGCGTGGTGGTGCAGTTGGAGGCTACAGCGGCGTATGGGTCTCCCCAGTTGCTGTTTCCCAGAGTTCGGCTGCTTGTTAAGAACGCGCCTGCATGGTTTTCCTCGGTTTGCTGTTTGATGGCGACGACGGTGGCCCTTGGATCCCTTCTATCCTGCTACTTCTTTCACCTTCCTCTCCGTCGTCTAGATCCATGTTTTCGCCGGCATCTTTGGTCCTCCATGGATTTCATTGTTGGGTGATTCCGTTTATGCTTAACGGCATCAGAGGGTTTTGGTTATTGCCTCTGCCTCTAGGCTTCTTTCTGGCCCTCCTCACCCGCCAATTTCTCGTTGTTGGATGAGACTGGTTTGGGCCTAACGATGTGAGGTGGGTGAACGGGTGGGTGGTCCGGTGGTGGTGGTGTTGTGGAGATGGGGGTGTGGGCCGGCGCTGGTTTGTGGGGATGCGGCAGGTGTTAGGGTTTGCTTTTGTTTGGGCTTTTGGTTATGGGCTTCAATGCTTGTATTTGGGATGTATTTGGGATGCCCATGTTATTTGGGCTTCACTGTTGCTGATTTTGGACTAGGCCATTAGGAGTGTTGGGCTTTACCCTTTCAGGTGTTTTGAGCTTTGACCCTTTTTGGTGATTTTAATTTCTTCAATCTCGGTTGGAGTCCTCTCCCTTCTCTCCCATCTTGATGTACCCTTATCAAGTTCAACTAATAAAACTTTATTGCCGAGCAAAAAAAAAAACCACTTTAAAGTCATTCTCTTGTATCTTACTTCTATGACTTTTGCAGGTTTCGTCATTTAACAAATGTAGCTATGCATTTCTGGGGGAGCAGAATAGCTTTGAGTTCGAAGGTGAATCAGATTTTTTGGACACCAATTTCTAGAAGCGAATAGAGGATTAAGTACCGGTAGTACAAGATTATGTTGTTGGTCGCAACCAGAATTGTACTGAAGCCCAGAACTCAAATACATCGTTATGCCTGCTGGATAATGCTTCGTGTAATGATTCAGATAGTGGCTATGGAGGATATTTTTGCAGCTGCAATAAAGGTTACAAGGGCAATCCTTATCTCAGTCTTGGATGCAAAGGTTTGTTGTTGGTTGTTTTTTTAATTCATAATGCTATGTGCTAACAAGGTTTTGAAATCGGGATACGTATCGTGTATCGTTTTTCTTGTTTTATAAATCGTATCGGGATACGTTCGTAAGATACGTTAACCATAAAATACCAACAAACAAAGTTTTTAAGTTGCAAAATTTCAAGTCTCTCAATTGGATTTATCAGATTGAGGTTTCCTGTTACCTTAATCAAGGACAAAAAACAAAATCCATAATAATATTCTCCCAAAACACGATCGAAGTATGATTTTTCTTCGATTCAAGCCCTACATTGATGTTAGATATCTTGCAAATGGTTTGAATGTCGCTCAAACAACTTAATTAATGTGTTTGAGGTTCCACTTCTTACAATAAGGTTTGAATTTCTTTCATTAAGAAATCGTAAGATACGTACTGAATCGGGATACGCATATGTATCGTAGGATACGTAATAGTATCGTAGGATTTCTACACAAAAAGGATACGGGGTGGGATACGTGTCGTTTTCCTAAGGAGACAATACGAATCGTAGAATACGTATCATGTATCGTAGGATTTTAATAACAATGTTCCTAAGGACATAAGTACTCGTGATATTTTTCTCCAAACCATCTTTCCTTTCTTTTCTTTTTTTTTAAATCGAACCAACAACAATTCCCGGGTGCTTTGCACCGTACTGTGCACCCCTCGGCCATCCGATCGTGTTTTGGACGGCTCAGATGCGTTCGCCAATTTTAATTTAATTTTGATTTATTTTTACTAGTACAAAACCAAAACACGTCCGGCCGTCCAAAACACGATTGGACGGCGGGGTGTACAACACAATTCAAACAACTCGGGTGCACAACCACCCCCTTGGATGTGAGCAAAAATCACATGCATTTTAAAGTAGTGGTAATGATTATCTAGAAAATGAGCCACACGCACAGTCATCCAGATCGAAAGTAGACTTCAAATAGCCTGAGTTGGCATTGCCTTGCACCTGAAGGTTAAGGGGAGAAAGTCTTTCTGCTGGGCCAGAGTGCTACTACATATTTATCATGTCGTTGTGGTTATATTAACATAATACTTAGGCTTACAAATTTATTTTTGTTGCCCCAAGGTGGGGGTTGCCAAAGCCGAGGAGCTTGTAGTCAGGGTTTGTCCCAGAGCCTGTTCTGGGTTGAAAACATTGATTTTTTTTCGGTGCTTGAAGGGGTCAAAGCAAGTATCAGTTAGTGCTTTGTTAGCTACTCCCTCCGTCCCTTTTATATTGTTTAACTTTTTATTTTTTTAATAGTTAGTGGGTACATTTCATATTTTGCCCTTAAAAGTAGATTTTTGTTTTTGAAAAGTTTGTGGGTATTATTATATTGATAATGGTAAGTATTGAAAAGTAGATATAAAAGTTGTAAAAGTTGATGTGAGAGAAAATAAGTCGGAATTACGGGGCTACATACTTAAAAAGTAACGGAGGGAGTAATATTAAATCTCCACCTTTGTGAGAGTGATATTTTAAAATATTTCTGAGAGATGACTTTGATATAATATTATAAGTTCAGCGTACCAATTCGCTAATGATTTATTGACAGATATTGATGAGTGTGAAATTCCCGACCTCAATGACTGCGATATAGTGAATAGAAAATGCATCAATACTCCGGGAAGTTATAACTGTTCTTGTAATCCTCATTACGATGGCGATGGAAAATCTTCTCGAGATGGACAAGGGTGCACTGCGAAGGCCTCACAATTCCCAGTGATCAAGTTCTCTCTAGGTACGTAATTTCCTACTAAATGAAACCTCTTTCAGATCCAATTCTCATACTTATGAAATCATTGACAATAGCGGCTATCAAAAGTATTTTTGAGAGAGCTATCCATCATTCTCAGCCGGTATCTTGCAAAATATAGCTCTAGAAGTTCCAAAATTCCAACATCATCTCTATTGCCCAATGCTTTAAAACCCAGACCGGAAGACAAACAGGAATAGGGACCGGACGGACGGGTCACCGGTTGAATTGCTATTGAACCATGAGCCCTAATTACGTCACACACACACACACACACAAATATCGAATAAGGGCTCCCTTAAACTCTACAGTGCGGGATTTTTTGTTCGGGATCGAATTTAAGGTCCAACGCGAGGATTCATGAAAAAAAATACTCGGAAGGACTTCATCCGAGCAGCTTTCGATACTCGCAAATTCTCATCCTGCCATAGTTTTAAATAGCAGGTGGGGGATATGCAGTGATAGTCGTAGCGGTCGTATTGAATGATACGTATCAAGAATCGGCGGTAGTGATCGTGAATTTTTAAAAATCATTAGCAACACATTTTTTTTGGTGGGGGATACACATTTTTCCCCTCATACTTAATGCTTTCTTTTATTTACTAGTTAGTATTGGTAGACAAAGAACTTATAGAAATTTGAAATAATCATAGGTTTTTTTAATCATCAAAACAAAGTAGAAACACCAGAAAACAATCTCGACAATGCCAAAAGAAAGTCTTTAAGAAAGATCAAAAGAGAGAGCAGACGTACTACAGTTGTAGACAATCACATACTCCCAAGAAGTGTAACTACAGCCGTAGACAATACGGTAGTGCTACATATCCAGAAAAAGCACTTAGAATTTAAAATTTAAATTTAGTGATTTCAAATTCTGAGTAATTTTCTAGGTATTAAGACATTCTTGCATGCACTATAGTGGATTACAACCGAACAAACCGGGGCTCTTGGAATCTGCCATAAACATTGTCACAGTACTGTTGACTGTAGATCTAACAGGCAAAAGGATAACTACCATTCGAACTAGACTCACTCAGGCATTTACCTATCTACATAATTGTTGCAGTGAACTGCTCAAAAAAACCCTTGCTCGAGAAAACCCAAAAGAAAGACCTTCGAATGTTGTGGTTAGGTTAACCCATGCTCCTACGTCTCTCCTCTCCTTTTCTTGCCAAAATTGTCTTCCCCAATATCAGTGAGGCTACAAGGAACCTCAAATCAGTAATGGGTATCTATTTTTCTCACCCAAAATCAGCCATGGGTATCAATTTTTCGTATGATTTTCTCACCCAACACCAGGTTTCTTGGAAAACTTTTCTATAACGATGAAGATGAAGGGGAAAAAGACAGAGACTCATGTGGTGGTGTTTTTTTAGAGACCCAATTCTACGAAATTGGGAAAAGGCGTCCGCAGCTCGGTTCTTTGCTGAACCGGACCTCTGATTACCTTTTCCATTATTGAGTGATGTTCCCCTGAACATTCACTTGTATCTACTATGTTCTTAGCACTTGCACCATTTTTGGTTTCAAAGAAGCCAACACTTCTTTAAGACAATTAGCTCCACTCAAAACACAATCCTCTGATACACGAACACCGGACTCACAATTCCACAACATAGTAGTACGCACACTGTATATATTATTCACAACTCACAAGCAATCAGTGACTCAAAATCGTAACTTAACGAATACTATCTGTAAGACTTGTTAGTAATCTCTAGGAGAATTTCTCTTTAAGTATCCAACTGAATAATCCTAGAGAATCTTCAAATTGCAGCTTCAAGTTCATATGATTGATCGCAATTAATTCTCTTTTACAGCTCAACGATCAGAATATAATTTGATTTTATTTACTCAAGTCAACAAAGAAGCGAGAGAATCATTAATTACAAAACCCAAAACCAATATTTGTAATAATTGTAAATCTACTTTCTGAGATTTCTAATTCACAGAATTGGCTTTCGAATTAATCGATACACTTACTAATATCAAGTGATATAATTATTTCTAGATAATGGGGAGTATATGAATACGTAAGATTGGGCCCTAGTCCCATGTTCATAGAGGAGACAGAGTGAAATCATAAAAGAAAATAACCAGAACTCTGTTTCTGTGCCCAACTCCTAATTTATGCAAGCCCAACATGTAATATTATCTACCAAAATTATTCAAACTAATAATCTAACAAAAGATTATTGACATTCATGTTTATAAATTCAACATCAAAAGTCGAACAGAGAACCAACATCTGGGTTCAATATGGGTACCTACTACCTAGTTCCACTCATCCGTACATAACTTGTTTCCTCTTATGCAACGCAAAGTCTAGGAAAAGCTCATTACAAAATGCTGCAAGATAGCTTTTATCTGTTTTAGTAGAGATTACCTAATGACAAAATCCTAAATTTTCTGTAGGATTGAGCTTTGGCTTCTTGTCATTACTGATTGCTATAACTTGGCTATACTTCATCATCAATAGAAGGAAGATAACAAAACGAAGGGAGCAATTCTTCCAACAAAATGGCAGATTGTTAATGAAACAAAAAATTTCTTCAATTGATCGGACAAGTGCAGAGTCAAAATTCTTCACAGCTGAAGAGCTAATGAAAGCCACTAACAACTATGCTGAGAGCATGATACTTGGCCGCGGTGGTTATGGTGTGGTCTACAAGGGGATTTTACCTGACCAACGTGTTATCGCCATCAAAAAGTCCAAAGTAATCGATGGGAATCAAGTAGAGCAGTTCATCAATGACTTGTTGATCCTAACACAAGTTAACCATAGGAATGTTGTGAAGGTCTTGGGGTGTTGTTTCGAATCAGAGGTTCCTGAGCTTGTTTACGAATACATACCAAATGGCACGCTACACCACCATATTCATAACAGATCATCCTGTTTAACATTGGAGCATCGATTAAGAATAGCAATAGAAGCAACCGGTGCACTTTCCTATCTTCACTCTGCCGCTTCCATTCCGATCATTCACAGAGACGTCAAATCTGCCAACACATTGGTAGACGCTAATTACGTGGCAAAAATGGCAGATTTCGGTGCTTTGAGATTAGTCCCCTTGGACCAAACTCATGTGACTACACTAGTACAAGGAACTTTAGGTTGTTTGGATCCTGAGTACTTGTGCTCTAGCCAGTTACAAGAGAAGAGTGATGTATATAGTTTCGGAGTGTTTTTGGCGGAATTACTTACAGGAAAAAAGCCTATTTGTCTTGAGAGGTCTCAAAAGGAAAGGAACTTGGCATCCTACTTCGTTATGTCACTGAAGGAAAATAGGCTGTTCCAAATTCGGGAGCCTCGAGTGGTGAGGGAAGGGACTTTGGAGCAACTCCAAGCAATTGCGGAGCTTGTGAAGAGGTGTCTTTGTGTGAAAAGTGAAGAGAGGCCTACAATGAATGAAGTGGATATGGAATTAGTAGGTTTGAGGAAGTATAAAAAGCATCCATGGGTTAATCAACAAAGTGTTGAGGAAAGTGAAAGTTTGCTGAGTGAAGAAACATAGACAGACATTTACCCTATCTCAATAAGTCCTTCTACTAGTGCTTGTGACATCGTTGGGCAATATAGTTTTGACTGCAGCATGACATTTCCGCTTAATAAGTCCTTCCACTAATAGCATCGTGGTGGTTTCCTACAGACAATAATGCTTTGGAAATATACAAAGGTCAATTGTGAAAATTGATTGTTCTTGTTTGGGTTTGAATTGTTTGTTAGAAGGTGAAGATCTTGTTTGTTCATGTTGAAGATGGTTTGTGAATCCATTTTCTGGGTTTGTCCCATGATTTTTCTTGTTTACAATTATAGTATGGTAGTCTGGTGGTGTTTTTTTAGAATGTAGTGTCCATTGTTGGAAGTGCAAGACCCAACACAAGTCTATGATTTGTTGAAGTTGAATAATGCAAGTGTCGTAGGGAGTGAGAACCATTGTACGCATATATATGTACCTTTGTACGTATATAGTTGGTTGATAAGTTGATGTTGTGTGAAAGGTACGTTTTCTAAGTATTGCAGGAAATACGATGTTAATAAGGCGTGCGCGAGAGTGTAGATAGTTTCCGAAGGTACCCAAGTTCCCCAGGTACAAAGGAAGGGTCAAGGCCAGGTCCTAAAAGCCATTACAAGAAGTCCCGGAGCTAGCAAGGAAAGCTGAAGTCCAGAATGAAGCAAACAATAAATTTGAAAAACTTAGCAGTTCTAATGTTAGAAGCATCAATTTTACAAGTAGAAATATGATTAATCTGCCCTTTGAAGCCTTTCGGATTAAAAAGTTGACCAAGTCTTAGGGTTGTTGCTTTGATAATTTCATGGCCGTAATAAGCCAAACTTAGGAAATATTCTTTAATTCTCATCATCCCACTCTCTCTCTACCTCCCTTAAGTTCCCCTGTTGGAAGGTAAAATTCCAAGATCTACTTAAATGTAGTTGTTGGTGGTGGTTGTCTTCTTCACAGATGTTTTAAGTACCACTATGTATAATCTCCAAAAGTTCGATGATTCTTTCACCCGTAATATTAATTAAAGTTAGTTTGAGTTTGATCCGAGTTCGTAGCTCTCAATTCTAAAACTCAATGTTGTTAAGCTTAAATTTTTGAAATTGTAATTTTGAAGTCATTAAAAATTCTTACTGGAAAGGGTTCGCTACCGACAACTACAAAGCACCACATAGCCCGATAAGGCCTTCCACTCTCAAAAAACCATTCCATGTAGTTCAACCTCGGTCTTACTGAGTATATTTGCACACGACTACATAGCCCTATGCTTCGGGTTATACGTCCTGAATTATAAGGAAAAATCGCAAGCATTTTTTGCGCCATTGTTGGAGAATGGTGTTAATTTGGGAGGATTAGCTGCATCGCTCTATATGTCATGGTAGGTATCCCGCCAATCAAAAAAAAAAAATTTCCGAAGTTTTTGTACTAATATAGCTTGAAGAGGCCATCAAGAAAGAACAAGCTGTCGACGCCAAGGTGGCCGAGACAATTGCTAAACATAAGGAAGACCTTGACCAAGTTGATAGAGGAAATCCATTAGTTATTCTCAAAGTTTCATTTATTCAATGACCAGAACTCGCCGGGGATATATAGCTCGTAGACGTAGAACAAAAATGCGTTCAGTTGCAGAGCCTTTGATGAGGCAAAAAGAGAAGTTCTGGGAGAAATCGATCTGCCTGTAGAAATTGGGCCATATACCTTCAAGGTCACATTCCAAGTACTTGAAGAGATTCTTGAAGTTGCATTGTCCCAAAGCAACAGTTGGATGAAATTTGATTCATTCTTCCAAAATGAGAAGACGAAGACGATTATCTTCTAGGGATAGAATAAAGTCAAGTTACTAGGAACGAAAGAAATACGCTGAAAAGAGGAGCCGGAGAGCTTCCTACATACTTCTTGTGGTGGTGCGGGCCCTGGGGAACGGATAACCTTGTGCCCGGCCTATCTTCTTTCCCCATCATAATAAGCAGGGCTCTCATTCCAACTAGGGCTGTCCAGCGGATCATCCGATCCGCCAATCCGACCAATCCGAACTGATCCGAACCATCCGTTGATCCATCCGTGAATGTTCGGTTCGGTTCCGGATCAAGAATTTCTTATCTGACGGTTCCGGATCCGGATCGGATCGGATCCGCTCGATCCGCTCAATCCGCTCAATAATCCTTCTTTAATCCGTCAAATCCGTCCGATCCGACTCGATCCGATCCGATCCGTAACCGATCCGTGAATGTTCGGTTCGGTTCCGGATCTTAAAAACCATAATCCGCTCTGAGCGGATCGGATCGGATCCGTATCCGATCCGTCCGGATTCGATCCGTGGACACCCCTAATTCCAACCGTTTTATGGCTAATTCAAGAAATCCAAATTTCGAAAGTGCGTATCGGCTAGTAGGACAATCCTTACTCCTTATCCCCATCTTCGGCCCGAGGAAGAACACTCGCTTTGCTTGGCACGAGTAGAAAGTTGTAACAAGGTAGCCGTAGACAATTCATTCCTGTTAGTCCTTTGCTTTGTTCCAATAGAATGACGATATCTTATTCTTATTCCTTTTCTGGACGGACTGGACTGCACTTGCACTGAGACCGAAGGGAATGAACAATGAATCAACAATGCGGTAATAAGAAGACGTTGGCCTCGCATGCCTTTCTTTAAAGAATTTACATTTGGTTTAGGAAAAAAATTACCATTTGGCCCCGGCCTAAGGTTCCTTTGTTGTTCTATTTACTACGTGGTGTTTTGTACTCTTGTTTTCGTGCCATCTTCGCAAGACCAGTAAAAGCTCCTAATTTAAAGGCAAGAGGGATCCAAAAAGGGCAAAGATTGCCAATTCTAAATACAGGAGACCGGTTTGGTTCGCTATTCGTTCTGCATATCAAGCCGGGCAGAAGAAAGCAGCCAAGTACAATGCTGTCGGGCAGAAGAAAGTGGCCAAGTACTATGCGAAGGGGAATCAGGGAGGTTTCAAGAAAGGCTTTGGAGTTGGTTACAACTAGGGTCTAGATGCAGCTCAAGTTCCGAGGGATGCGCCGATAAGGCAGATTCCCAAAGCCCCGATCCCAGATGTGCCAATATCGCCTTCGGCAGAGGAGGAACTGAAGATTCAATCAAGCATGTTGAACATTAAAGCAAACCTCTGGCTGCAACATGATTCTTGTTCTCCTTCTAAGAATTTAGATTGCCGTACTTTAGTTTGTTTATCTGGATGGCTCCGAACATTTTGGAGTTTGTCGTTGTAGGGGATGTAACTATTTATTGAATGTGACTCGCGTCAAACAGTAGGCTTATGCCAAGTCAAGGTCTATAATCGTTAATTAGGACTGGGTTTTTAATTGTCACCACACTTTCGCTTTATTCTTTTGAACTCATGTGAATGAATGGCTTGCTCCATACTTCCTGTATTTGTTAATGCTGAGTCCTCCTTTCACCATAGGTACCCCTACTTTGAGTTAGGTCACAAGAATACCCCAGGCCTTAGCCGGAGCATAGAAGTCAGTAAAAATTTATAAAACAGATTGCATTAACATTGAATACCCTCATTATAGGGCTGATGGTTCAGTAAAACCAAGCTGATTCATGCTTATCTGACTAAGAGCCAAATTACAATTGAAGTCGTGGCATTGTTTGCGACGACCAAAAGGTAAAAATATTGTTGGTCCACTGGGATCTGCCTGAGGCAAATTGCAAAGGTGGCTTTGAAGCATTGGTGGGGTTCGTAACGAACATTTAAATGCTAGCCAAAGTTATTGGTATTAAACAGAGGCGCACAATTTTCGATTAAATCATACAAAATTAATAATCCTTCCACTTAGACAAAAATGGGACTTACCAAAGACCTTAGATGAGGAACACAATCTAAAACTATAGCATGGACACCAGACAAGCGTTTTCCCCAAATCTGCTAGCAGCTTGCTTAAGTTAAGAAAAAGAACAATCTGTCTCCTCCGAGCTCAAAGGATTGCTGGTTGTAAAAACTTTCAGCACTTGGCATTGGAGTGTCCAAATAACCCAGTAGTTCCCCAATCAGTTCCATTAGAAGTTTAAAGTGAGGGTGGCTTGCAAACTTCAACTGGGAAAGAGCCAAAAACGGAACTGAAACATAACCACAACACACCCGACAACAACAAACAAGAAGACACACAAAAAAAAAAAAAGAGAGAAGCAAAATCAATAATTGGAACTATAAATGGGAAATAGGTCAACAGAGAGCTGATAAGAATGGAAGGAAATACAATCGAAACTACCTCAGTTTTACAGTCAAAGCTAAAATCTAACCGCCAATCATGCATCGCAACGTAGAGGGAGTCGTTCTATTAAGAGCAATCAATCGCCTCTGAAAATCGCAGGAAATGTACTCAACACCGTAGAGCTCCTCAATTATGGAAGGTGTGGAGAAAATTTTTGGGTAAACTGATGTTAATAAACTTTTCGGTAGAAAGTGACACATCCATGAGAGAGTTTTTGCACTGCCATGAGTGTTCTTACTTCTGTGATCATAGTTTGGTCGGGTGCTCGTTTAAGTTTGTTCAGGGGAATGCCCCTAAGTTCCCATACGAGGTTTGTTGCAACAAAATTAATACCAATGAAAATCTGCAGAATTAATTTAGGACAAATTAAATCTAAGCCTCAGAATTCTCACCATATTTTATAGTAACAGTCTGATTTCATCATATGTCCATTATGTAAAGATATATATCTGTGTATAGTCTTCCATACACACGTAAAGATATGAGATCAGTAAGGAAAACATATGAGAATTTACAGTAACATTGGTAATGTTTTCTGCTAAGTATACATGTACCTATGTAAGTGTACCTTCACAGCTGAACCTTCTAAACTCAAACGTCTTGCGAATTGTCTATTCTTTCGTACAAACTTCTTTATCACTTCTTTGAGAGCGCGGCGTGGTCCTATATTTGAACAAACACTCCGTCAAGGAAACTGTAGATGTATTAGCCGAAAAACCCCTTCCAATCATTTCCTCAAGGAGAGAAAAAACCTCAAAGGACTTCAAACGTCGAGAATCCCAAAATTATGACATGTAAGAGACATCATTCCACAAGCAACAACTTCGTCAACCAGGCCTTCCACACAGGACCTTGCAGCATAGAAATGAAGTCCTAACAATCCTCAAGTTTTGCAAGGAAGTGCACTGAAAAACCTCATGCATTATCAAGTTTTTTATTCTCGCAATATGCATCGGCAAGGATATTGTACTCATCATTATTGACATTTAAACCTTTGCTTTCCATAATGTGAACTAAGAACAATGCTTCATCAATTTTCCCAGATTTGCAAAGGCCATTCAACAAGAGACCACAAGTATTACTATCGGGAATTAGACTGGCAACTTGCAATACAACAAATCAGGGAATTCCCGGCGTTAAACGCCGGGAAAGGTACCAAAAACGCTGGAAAAAGTCATTCCCGGCGTTTATCCCGGCGTTTTGACAAGTGTCCCCGATACCACTGTCGGGAATGGTTCCCGGCATTAATTCCCGGCGTTTGTTAAAACCCCGGAATTGATTTTCCGGCAAACCAAAATCGGGCGCCGGTGACACCATTCCCGGCGTTTAGCAAACGCTGGGAATATTACCAGCAAACGCTGGGAATATTACCAGCGTTTTTAAAAACCCCGGGAATGGTTGTATTAAACACTGGGAAACCTTGAAATTTGACCCCATTTCCGGGGTTTAATAAACGCCGGGAATAATTATTTCCCAATAGGAATTTTGTTTTTTTTCTCAATTTCTTGCCTATTTAGTCAACAATTTACATCCAATACAACATACATGGCATTAAAACATCTCAAATACATTCACCATAAGTTCAAAAATAACCAAATACATTCCAACATATTCAATACCACCATAGAGTCGAACATAAACCACATAACATAATATCTCCACTACATAAACTCAAACATTTCTCAAAAGCCATTACACATGTATTTCTTCCAAAATGAAGCCAACAAACAAGACGAAAATAAAACACTATGTCAAGTACGAACAAGTTGATACGGTGATCTTCAATGTGGATAGACCTGAAATCAACCATCACAACCAAATTTAGAGTAAATCAAGTGTATTAAGAAGTTCAAAAGGTCTAAAAAATTTATGCATACCTTGGATTGTCAACAATAACTTTGATTAAGAAGCTCAATTGGATCCTTTCTACACCTTTTTTTTTTTTTTTGAGATTGATTGAAATGAAAAGGAAACTTAAAATCAAGGACAAGTGGACAACTAATAACATAAGAGACTGCAAAAAAAACAATATGATTATTAGGTCTGCT
The DNA here is from genome assembly GCA_020921065.1 of Vaccinium darrowii. Classification (NCBI taxonomy): domain Eukaryota; kingdom Viridiplantae; phylum Streptophyta; class Magnoliopsida; order Ericales; family Ericaceae; genus Vaccinium; species Vaccinium darrowii. Next base: position 9,938,253 of record CM037151.1, on the reverse strand, counting down.
GAAAAAAAACAATAAGGAGACTGCAAAAGCTGCTTGTTATTTCCACTAAGATGTACATATGCATACAAGAAATACAATTAAGAGCTCTAAAACAAATTGAAATGGAAAATAAATACCCAAAGACTTGGCCTCAATGGGATGGCCGTTATCCATTTGGCAGCAGAAACCAACAAGGTCGAAGTCCTTGAAACAAAAGACACATTTTACGATCTCGAGAGATGATTTAACTGGATTTCGTGGACTATTCTGTACCTTACTGCCATGTAAGTCATGATCCTAAAATGACAATACTGTCCCTCGACAACACAATCCACCCGACATTTAAGAAACAACAATTGGCCAGCTATTACATTCGAAGGCCAACCATACTGACAAAATTACTTTTTTATCTAGGAATACCTGTCGTTAGCATAGCGATCGCGGCTAGCATACTTGAGCCCAATGAGCAAAGATAGATGAAAATGGTAATGTAAAGCAATTTAATTGTACATGAAATTGGACGTTGTTATGGAATAATATCAAAAGTCAGTTTAGTAACCTTAAGTTTCACCCGTTACCTTGCCGCCAACTTTACAGCAGCATCAAAGAAGTCCGCAACTTTGGGAAAATCCTCCTCAACGAATCCCCTGGTAGAGAAGGAGTTCCTAAAAGCATGAATCTAATCTTCAATCTCATAAGTTAAATTAGATTTTTGACGTACAATATAGTCAGGGAAAAAGCTGATAAAAATATATATATAGAGTCAAGGAAATTAGATTTCTGACGTTTGAACCTCCACTACAACAAATATAGGCTTTCATAACATAAGTTTATAACGTTTTTTTAAGAATGCAATTGTAGTGGGGGCAGTAATAGCATTCCTGCTATGAAAAGACAAGGAGGCATTTTCGTTAACTCTAACATAGCATTCTCCCCATCTTCCATAGCATTCCCCCATCTCACATAGCATTCTGCACATTTTGACCGCCAATCACTCTCGCGCGCGCGAGAAAAATTCTGAACACCTCCAAAAATTTCAATTACTCCCTCCCAAAAAAGAGGCGCACAGATTTCCCTCCTAATTTGTTTTGGCTTCTAATGGAAAGACAACACCAGTTCTTTCCTAATTTCTACTCCGAAATAGCGTCAACCGTGAGTCCTTCTTTACATGATTTGCTCTTATTTTCTCTCTGTCCTTGTGCGTATTAACCTAAGTCTCTGTTTGAACCCTAATTTCTACTCAGAAAGGAGCAAACTATCGTGACCTATTGCATCCATTGAAGCAACGAGGGGTCGAAAGGAGAAGCCCTAACCAGGTTCACTTTGATTTTCCCTTGGTTCTTGCCCAAATACAGACTAGGGATTTCATTTCACTCATTAGCTTGTGAAACGTAATGATACATTGGGGTTTGCAAAAAACTGTTACGGTTTCACTATTTGCCCTGAAAGCACAAAATATTATTTTGGGTTCTTTATTTTTCCATCAAACTAAGAAGTCTGATTAATTTTTGTGTTTCTATATTTTGTCGATTCTTCCTAGCTCTTTAGGTTTGTATGATTTTGTATTACTGTGTTGCTATACTGTGTTGCAACTTGCAAGAACCTACAAAGTTGCATATACTTAAACATTCAGGTTTGGATGATTTTTTCCTAATCTTGCTAATAGCTGATTGACTGCTCTTCATAAAATCTCTTCCGACATGTCCCTCCCCTGGCTGTTTAGTACAGGTTATTTACATTCCATACTTATAGGTCAAGAACCTCTTCAAAACCATATTTATCCATCCATCAGGGGCAGCAAAACTTGCATTCCAATGGGTACAATTGAACCCTGTGAATTTAGAGAAAACTGTGGTAGATTATGATATCATGAGTTGCTTGGGGCCAAATCTGTTTGTGTCACCTTGCAGTAAACCAAGATATGTCTTAGATTTAGCTTATCAGTTAAACTTGCTTAGCTTTTGGTGGTCTAATGATCCTTGAAAAAGAAATGTTGAAACCAACCCAAACCCAACAAGGTCAATGGAATTTTAACACATGGAAGGAAAAATAATAGCTGAAAAACGAAAACCACATGGGTTTGCTTGGCTCTTCTGTAATTTCTTTATTGGTCAATGTTGAGTGACTTTTATGTGAGGATTCTATTAATGTTGGCACATAAACTAGTTTTTGGGCCCCTCACAGCCACTATATGGAAATAGTGCCAGTTAGTCTAAGGCTAGCATCTCGCCTTGTGTCCTGCATTGCACTGGGTAATTGGCATTCATGATGCTAAAATAAGCAAAATCATTGCTATAAATGGAGTCTACTTAACATAGGTCCAAAGACCCAAGCTCAATCTTTCATAATTGTTTGCACTAGATAGTTATCCATCACCTCGATTGAGCGGTCTTTTATGTTTTACTATAGTTACTCGCTCATCCAATTTGTACCATCGCTTGCCTCCGTAATCGAGTGCTACATGTTTACTGCCAGCATTTTTCGTTGTATTGAGTACTTACACGATGAACATGTAGCATTTACCCAAACATAAGCGCGTTGTTTCTTTTGCTACTATTTTCTTATATCTATTCTTGTTTCTGCTGCTGTCTTCTGGCTCATGGTTGCTGCTGCAGGCACTGGTTTGTTTGGTCTAAGAATATCTACATTTCCTAGGCCAAGTGCTCTTTGAAGTGAGGTTCTGCAACTGTTTTGATTTGCATGTTCCTGATCCTGGTTTGTCTCTGTTTAATATGGTAGATGTTAGTTTTTTTATTTTTGGGCTTGGCTCATTGTGTAAGGCCAAGGCTCGTTCTTTATTTTTGTGTTTTATTTGTTGTCTGTCACATTAGTCATTTACATGGAACTTTTACATTGCAATTTTCAGGCAGATATGAAAAAAATTGAACGGGATACACCAAACTTATCTTCAACTAATTTCAAAGAAGATGCTCTTTGTAAAGTACTTGGTCCTGAGAAGAATGGCCGTTTACGAACATTTGGAAAAGGAGTCACACGAACAAAATTATCTTTTTTATCACAACTGAATGGCCATATAGCTCAGCTTCATGAAGAAAATGTTCAATTCAAGTCTCAAGTGGCACATATGCAGAATGCAATTGATGAGTTAAAGAAAAACCAAGTAAGTAGCTTACCATTTTCTTTCATTGGTGGGTATTTCTAGCTACTTTGAGTAATGATGTTTTCCTTCTTTCAATTTTCTAGGATCAGAATGCAGCAACAACTGAAGGAACACCGACTCCACACATTGTTTCTCCCTCGGTAAAAAGTTATTTAGTGTTGGCTACTGGTGCCATGTTGCATTGGGTTATTTAATTGAATCTTGATTCCAGTCTGAATGAGTGCGGATTCTATGATAAATTGTTTGTTTGGATTTGAGCACTTTTCCATGGTAAAATGTTAGTAGAATTTCATTCTGTTGGCTCAATTTCATTGTCTATATTCCTTAATTTTAGCAGCAGAAGGAGAGCAACTAGAATGCATGTACTGTGATGTTAATTTCCAATGTCGTGTTGTTTGCTTTTGGCTTTTAAAAAATGCTAAATGGGATGAATCTGGCTTTTGGCTTTCCAACTCCGCTTACATCGCTGATTTTTGTTTTTGCTTTGTGTTTCCTTGTTACTAAAGAGGGTTACCACAAACCCTAATAGCAGCACATGCAAGTTGCTAGATTGGATGGGGACAGGAGAAGTAGTTGCTGAAGGACGTTGGTCTTCTAGTGATCCAAATGACCATGTTCATCATATTCCTCTTGGACCTAACGCAATGAGAGTTTGGGTGGATCTTGTAAAGAAACGTGAAGTCTATTTGTGGAGGCCTACGAGTGATATGCTTTACCTTGAAGATGCTGAAGGAACTACTGTTGCGTGGCCTGCTGACAAGGTTCTTATGGATTCTACGCCAGGGTAATGCACCTTTATTTATTTTAAAATGAATAAAGTTACCATTATTTTCACTGTCCAATCCCATTGCACCATTGCTTCGCCCAGCCATGTATTAGGAACACGAGTATAGAAAAAACCTGTATACTAAACTATTACATTGTCCAATCCCATTGCACCATTGCTTCGCCCAGCCATGTATTAGGAACACGAGTATAGAAAAAACCTTCAAACACAGAATTATGCAGCTTTCTTCATGTAAAACTTATTGCTTTGTCCAAGATATATCAAAATCACGTGTGAAAAAAAACATAACACAGTGCAATCTACCGTTTGCCAAGGATCATAGTCGTTCAGAAATTGCTAATTGACTGGTAAATTTGGAGCTGTAGCTGAGCTTCCACTTTGCATGATTGTTTAATGACTTACCCCCTGAACATGTTCATTACCCTCTTGTTTTCAAAAGGTACAGTTGTTGATACAAATGTTGTGCATCCAAAGAACTATGACTTCTACTTGTTATCAGACAGGAATGATAGTAAGTTACTGCACTTTTTTGCTCCTTTTTGTTGTTGTTGATAGAACCCTCTTCCTGAATCTTGGGTTGTATGATTTGCATAGTAAACAGCTTTAATCTGTTTCACAATAGTCATGCTGCATTTTCTGAGACTCTGTTAACTCATATACAGTAGCTAGGGTTCTTGTTTAGGTTTGTATTTGGTTGTGTGAAGATAGAGGAAATTGAAAGAAGACCATCTATTTTATTTGGGGACAAAATATGGAACTGCCGCTAAGCCCCCTACCAGTCCACAAAATGTAGGGTTTCTCTACAGTTAGTTTTGGGATTTTTTTTCTTTGATAAACTCCGAATTTTGAGGCGATTTTAACATGAGAGCCTCGAGTCCTGATCGAGTATCTGGATTTTTTTGGCTGCTAAATACGGCTATACAGAATCAAGTGTGCTCTTCGTTTGGTGATGTTCTTATATGCTTGCATTTCATAATCTACGATCGTAGCCACAAATGTAATTCTAGTTCCCTCATCGATCTTATATATCAATATTGTCAAGACCTCAATGTGCTGATATTGCCAAAGATGCTACATTAAGTTCTCCAGTTTTTGTCCGAAACGATGCTAATAGTAGTTTACCAGCAATAGGTGTATGTTACAAGAAAGCAAGATGAATCTGGAAAACAGGCTGCATTAGCGATTTCAATCCCATAATCTGCAAATAGTAGCTTACCAGTCCTACATTCAATCTCTTGTTATCCCAGTCATGAACAAGTTCTTCAGATGCTAATCATTTTGTTCCAAGCACGTTATTGCCAGAAATGGAGAAAATTGTGCAAATTAGTAATTGGCATGTTATAATGTGCCCAATTGAAACCTTTGTCAGAAGTATAATCTGATACTTATGGTGAAATAACACTTTTGATAGAGTAAGTGCATATATACCAACCAAAAGAAGCTACCAATGTCAGGTTCAAGAAATGACATGCTTTGGCCGGTAACTGTTCTTGGAAAATATGTTTCCCTTATTCAGCATCTATTTGCTGATCTAGTCAATGGGCTTATTAAGTCCATAGGCTTGTATCTTTGTCTATAGGTTTTATTTAGTAGAAACTTTATGGCTCATTGAAATTGAAATGTTTGCATCTACCTTGTAGGCCTATGGGTTGATAAGAAGAGAAATTGTTTCATGACTTTTTGCTGAAGATATCCAACTGCTACTTGGCGCTCAATTGGTTGAAGCCCTTTTGATGATATTTTGGCTGAAGATATAGACATGATTTTGCAATGCTTTGAAGCCTTTTTGTTCATATTTTGGTACCAAGGCTTGAACTTCACTTTTGGTAAAGAAAGATGATTTGGAGGAACTAATTTTCTTATATGTAATTAATCGCTTGGATGTTCAGAGAATGACATCTTCTTGGGTTTGTATGAAATATTGTTTACATATTGCCAAACAATGTGTAATCTTTGGGATTATCATTTTTTTTTGTTACTGTTGAAAGCACTTGGTATGGAATTGAATTTGGTTTACGGGCATGGAATAAGCACCAAAATTTTAGTAGAAAATATTTTACTATATAGCAGTTGAAGAATGCAATGAATGGTGATACATAAAGGTTTGAAAATATACATTATGTAGCAAGCCCAAAATGCTGTCAAAACATATACAGTTAATAGCATTTTAAGAATGCCATTAAATGAAGACCAACAATAGCAAGAAATAAATGCTATGGAAACATTCCAAATCATAGCAGGTTAAAAATGCTATTGAAGATGTGCCAAATATAGCAGGCGAAAACTGCTATTGAAAGTCTGACCCCTTTTATGATGGCGGCTACCATAGCGTTTGTTAAAACGTTATATATCACTTTCTATAGCATTTTTAGCAAGCTATAGAATCTGACTTTTGTTGTAGTGCTCTAATCTTGGCCATTAAAGTTCTATCGCTTAGATTTGGGCCAGAACATATTGGGTTTCGGCATCAGAGTGTGCTTAGATCAATAAACTGAATTCCTAGAAATTTAAGCACACCGAAAGATTCAATGGCTAATGAGTAATGCTTTACATCAAAATCATAATGGAAAGACTTGAATATTCCAAGAGAGAGCTTGCAAGTCACAGAGCTAGAGATAGAGGATAGACTACCTTTTTTTTTCCTCCCCCAAAACTATAGTGCCAACTTATTACAACTATCTGATAAAAGGATATATGGCAAGTAACAATGTAACACTATTCAATTTCTTCCACAAAGCACATACAACAAAATCATTCAACCACAGTAGTTCTTACAAAGGAAAAACTCGATGGTTAAAAAGGAATTCAAGATTACCTAGGATAGTAATCTGCAGCCAACTTTTCCAATTTTGATTTCAAATATACACATTTCCTGCACTAGCTTGCCATCCTACAAATCCAAGTAACCAAGCATCACAAATCAGCCCAACTCTCAATTCAACATCCCTTCCCACAATAACCTTCAATTTCTACAAGTAAACTTCAATCCCTAAAAATGCATACAACCATATGTACAGAATTCAAACATGCAAAAATGCATCTATTAGATTGTTCACCACTAACACTAACTCATCTAAAAGCTTAAGCTGTTTGGAAAGAGGATAAGAGTAACTTTATTGTTCAGCAATATCCAAAAGCATAGGTTGTTTGGAAGGAGGGGTAGTTTTATTGTTAATCTTCTTAACATGCTTCCTAAAGGTCCGACAAGCTTAAATGGGCCAAATATCTATAAGGATTCAAAATGAATAATCCCTAGATCAATTTGCTGACACGTTCGAAACATTAGCAAACATAAGGAAATAGCAAACCTATGCCCCACAAAAAAGACAGCCCCTACCCTGTCATATTTCTGAAACAGCAATTAGAGGTTTCCAATGGCAAGCTATATGGCATGTTGTTGCTAAAACTGATTCCAGCAGCTAGATTTAAGGTTACCTGTTATCATGTATGGCACCTTGCCAAATTAGGCACCAAGTTCAGAAAAAAAGCTAAATTTTAGCAAGACAACTTCCCTCTCTCATCATGGGGCCCAGAAATGGAATTCTGATATAACCTCTCATGAAGAACACACAAGACACAGCAAACACATCGGCAAAACACCGATAAAATTAGCTACTTTTGTCACTATTCATTTAGATACCCAACTATAAGAGAAGGCTCTTAGCTATGTAGCAGTAGCAGTAGCTAGTCATTCATGTACCCAACCAATGGTAAATGTGAAATGAGAATACCAAAACAAAATTCTGGTATGCGACCGTCCAATATACTAGTCACGCGATCTTGCTTCTTGGGTGAACATGTTTTTTTTTTCCCTACTGTTTCTCTCACATAATGCTGAATACATACGCCATACATTAAAGCCATCATAACAAAGAGTACAGTGCAAGTTGACAAAATCAGCATAGCCAAACCTCATGACATATTTAGCACAAACTTTAGAATCGCCATTTTTTAGCAGCCCTACTTAGCAATTAAAAGTTGGGGTTTTCAGTTGGATATGACATCTTGTCTTCGTAATGGTCAAGTGGAGTGCCATGAGCATCTACGTTTTGTGTCCATTCTTTCTAATCAGGATCGGGGCTATTTGTCGGGCTAGAACAATATATAGGTCGAGCACCTACCCAGTTTGAAACCCATCACCAAACCCTAAATCCAGTAGAAATTGGCTTAAGCGAGAGAGCTACAAACTAAATGGGTGGATTTCACACCCTTACTGGTCGGATTTCGCGAGAGAGCTAAAAACCGTACCCTTAATGGTCGGATTTCACACCTTCAACTACTGACGTTTTGACCAAGGCCCTATAGAATCAAGTTGAGAGAGAGAGAGAGAGAGAGAGAGAGAGATTGGGAAGGAGGATGAGGGAACACCGGGAATGCCCAGATTTGTTGTAGTGTTGCATCTCACTAATAAGAAGTTCTTGAGCAGCAATATATTTATCTATCTGAACCAGACCCTCCAATATAGTTGTGAAAGTAATGATGTCACGTTTCAAACCCTGTAGAGGCATTTCTCGGAAGAGATGCATGGCCTCATCTAATTTCATGTTCTTGCAATATCCCTTGATCAAAATGTTGTAGCAATAAGTGTCAGGATGAATGCTCCTATTCACCATGGCATTTAACAATCTCATTGCTTCTTCCATCCGGCCATGCAAACAAAATCCCTCCATGAGACTAGAGTATGTGACTATATTGGCTATGTTCGGTTGAGTAGTTTAGTTTAATCCCAAACGAACACAGCCATTGGGATCCAGACCAATTTCTTCCATGACTTCAAATAACTTCTTTGCTTCCTTTGTCTTCCCTTTCTTGCTAAGTGCAGTGACCAACACAGTTAACATATGAACATCTGGTGAAGTACCACTTTCCAACATTTCTCTTAGCATTTGTCGAGCCTCGTTCCACTTTCCAAAATTGTAGAGGCCATTAATCAATGACGTATAAGTGACAACATTTAGACGAACTCCTTTTCCTTTCATTTCTAATAAGAAATTCATAGCGTCATCCATTTGGCCTCGCAAGCAAATATCCGTCCATGAGATTATTGTATGTGACTGTATTGGGATCTAGACCTTTTTTTTGCATGACTTCAAATAACTTCTCTGCTTCCTTTATCATCCCTTTCTTGCTAAATGCACTCACCAGCACAGTAAATGTATGAACATCCGGTGGAATACCACTTTCCAACATTTCTCTCAGCATTCCTATAGCCTCCTTCCACTTGCCATGTTTGCATAGGACGCCAATGATCATGTTATATGCCACCGAGCCAGGTTTCAAATCTCCTTCTTCCCCTATCCTCAAAAACCTAATAGCTGCTCCCGTGTCTCCCATTTTGCAAATTCTGTTAATTAATGATCCATACCTAGCCACTTCGAATTTGATTTCTTCTCTTTCAACTAGTTTTTTAAATAATTTCACGGCCTCAGCAGTTTTATTTTCGGTAATAAGTCCATTTAACAGAGTGTTGAAGGTGACTACATTAGGTGTGTAACCGTGTTTAAACATCCGACCTAAAAGAGAGAACCCAAAATAAACTCGATTCATGCGACAGTAACAGTTAATTGCAATGTTCAAGGCATAAAACTCTACCTGAATGCATATCAGCTGCAACTCATTAAAATGAGAAAGAGCTTCGATGTAATGACCCGCTCTCGCACAAACCCTTCACTCTTTAGTTAATTCAGCTGCTCGCAGATTACGGGATCCCACGTAGCACTGATTTCTCGGCTTGGGTTGGTGTTTTGCTTGATTGGAGATGGTTGGAGGAGGAGTAGAGCTAGGGTTTATAGTGTCAGAATGACAGTGAAGGGTAAAAGATGAATGGTGGGGTGGAGAGAGAAGATTACCTTTCCGGAAATTAGCAGATTCCATGGGACTGATGATATGAAAAGCAGCAATCTGATGAGCCATCTTCTTCTTCTCGTCCTCTTCCCACTCTCTCTGCTCTCTTCTCTCTTTTCCACCTTTTTAATTTGGAGAGATGAAGCCTTTTCTGTTCAAAATAGTCGGAATGTTATCAATTGGATAAAATGGAATAGTTTAAGGATGAAATAGGTGCCATTTCAGTTTAGGGACTACATTAAAAAAAAGTGCATAATTTAGGGGATAAAAGCCAAAAAAAAAAAAACTCTTTTGGGAAATAAACACCTTGTTTAGTTCACAATTTTCAATCCAGCTTCGAATTAAACTTGTGTTCATTTCTTCATTTAGAAAATTTGAAAAGCTATAGGTCAAGTGACAAGTCCAACTTAAAAAAGAAAAGTATTTACTATAAAAAAAAGCTATCAGTTAAGTGACAAGCTGTCAGTTAAGTGTAGAGAGAAGTGAAATTTTCTAATGAGGTTTGCTATGTCCACAGATAGTGCAAAGAGCGCTTCGTGGAGCTCATTTCAGGGTCTTATGAAAATAATCCGAATTGTTTATTGATAAATACGTTCTAAATTGGCCTGGAAAAATATCAACTAAATTTGACAACTTCAAATGTTTGATCCAAATATTTTTTTATTTTGATATAGTGTTTAGAATATTCCAAAAATAAAAAAATTGGATGAAGCATTTAGTGTCATCTGAGTTATCCAATTGAGATAATATTTGAAAGAACCGTTAGAAAACGTATAGACAAATAAATCGGAGGTAGACTAATCTTTGACTTGCGAATCTCGACATTTCTAGCCTTTTTCGAATTCAGTCATACTAAGACAAATGAAAGGTCATGATTTGTTATCAAACCTTATACTAGTTTTGGTTAGAAATAATGAGAAATAAATTGGACACCTGTTCTCAAAATTTGTGGATAAAAAAGGAAAGATGAGAGGAGTAAGAAGAGAGAATGAGGAGTCACAGGATCGAAGAAGCTTGACCATATTTGTGGATAATTTACCATTCAGAATCAGGAAAACCTGGATCTACAATCTGTTCTCAAGATTTGGGAAAATAAGTGATGTCTTCATTCCAAACAAAAGGAGCAAAATAACAAAACAGAGCTTTGACTTCGTCCGATTTCATAATACCAGTGAAGCTGCCTTTGCCATCGAAAAGATCAATGGATCCTGGTGGTAAAGTTCGCAAATTTTTTAAGATATCTCTAGTTATCCTCAACACAGATATGATAAAAACTCTCAAATCTCTCGATTTCAATCCAGGTGCCGAAAACCCCATATTGATGACAGAGGAGGAAGGAATGCGTGGGAGGTCGTTTTTCACACAAAAAATAATCAATAAAACAAAATAATTACTACTCAAATGAATAGTGATAAGTAATCCGAGTATCGTCCTCAGTGATTATAAGGCTAAGTTGCAAGTATTTCAATTTATTTCTAAATTAATTCGAGAAAAAGTGATATGAGTTTGAGTTTTAAATGATTAAAAGCTAGAAAGATGGCTAATTAAATAATATGCAAAAGGTCTTAGGTTTCAAATCCACCCTAACTTCATAACCAAGTAATTATATCAATTTAGAAAACTAATTACCAAAACAATAATGATTCACCAAAAGCTACAAGCCCTAGCGACATCGCCAAGAGGATCCATGTAATTGAAAATCAGGTATAACTTATCTTCGATAGACACAAATCGTCTTCGGTTTAATCTAGGCATGACTCGTCTTCTCTAGGTATAGACTATCTCAATTCTCAATTTCATGCATAATGAAAACTATTGCATAACCCATGTGTTTGCAATCACATAAACAGACACGTGTAAGAGATTTGATTAAATAATAACACTTCATAAAAAGAAGTCCATAGTCATGTAATCATAGTTCTGATAATCGAAATCAAATCAATATAAGAACAAAGTTACTCGGTTAGGGTTTCATCTACACCCTAAGAAGAGGATTAGTCGCTCATGGAAAAGAGATAAGTAGAAGATGTTGATTAAATCTCCATATCGAAATCAGCTTAAGAATTTTATTAAATATTGGGAAACTCTTCTGAACGCATATATGGTTGTGTTCGATCACCGGCTTTCAAGCTCACGTGAAAACAGCTTAAGAATTTTATTGATGACACTACCTATTACAAAGGTGACTCCTAACAAGATTGTGGGCATCCCTCACATCCAGCGGTGTGTAGTGAAGGGGCTCACGACAAGCGCTCACTCCATGCGTATAGTGGGCTCCCTCGGCTATTTGATTGGCGATAAATGGTCCGGATAAATTGGGGCTAAAGTTATGTAAAAATGTTTTTTCAAAGTGTAAGATGATTCGAACTATTGATCACCAATCGAACGGCCGAGGGACTCACTACACGCATGTAGTGAGCCCCCTCACTACAGGGCCCCCAGGTCCAACCTTCATTCCACAAACACAATTAAAAGTCAAAACCAAAATTTTGAAACCCTTCCTAACGTCCCACCAGAGAGCTTGAAGCATAGCTAACGCTTCCACCATGGTATATGACTGTGCACAAAAATGGGCGTACCCCTTCCCATCTTCCCCTAACATTGTCACCATGTTCGGTTGGGTTTTTGAGTACCCAGGTTCTACTTTTTGAAGTGGGCCCCCTCTCCATTGTCTCTCTCATGTATATTTTTAAAAATACTACTCTACTGTATATCTTGTGCGAGATGGATCCATGAGGCCCACTTCGAAGACCTGCACAAATGATCCAAGCCGTTCATTAATTTTTAAAATAAATTTTTGAGTCACCCCTAAAAAATCAGCTCATTTGAAAAACTATAAGTGGTTGATCCATCTTCTAATTATTCATTCAATTTAGGATCCTAAATTCTGACAGAAATTTGAAAGAAAGTTAGACAACTGGATCAAGTACTTAAAATTATACGATTAGCCTGATTATTTTTTTTTTGGATGGTTCAAAGAATAATTTTTGAACTAATGGACGGCTTAGACCATTTGTGTAGATTTTCGAAGTGGGTCCCACAAACCCATCTCGCACAAGATATGGATTAGAGTAGTATTTCTAGAAATGTAGATGAAAGAGAAATATAGGGGGGGCCACTTCAAAAAGTGAAATCTGTGTACTCAAAAGAGAATAAGTTATTTCCGCCGGCGGTGGAAACAAACGGACCGCTGTGATTGACTTGGAGGAAACATTTGTTTCCACCGACGGTGGAAAGAATGTTTTCTCATACTCAAAAACCAAATCGAGCATGGCCTGTGTTTCACAACGCACCAAGCAGCTACTCCGTTCATCTTGTGTTTGACCCATGCCCCCTATATGACAACCTCAATATCATCAACATTTCCAAGACGACGTCGACTAGTATTGGGGGTGCATACAGTCCGGATTGGACCGGTTCTCTACAAATCTAGTAATCAAACCATTCCGACCGGTTCTAAAAAATTAAGAACCAAAACCTAACAAATATAATTGTAGAACCTATCCAGATCCAAATCGCAAGACCAGACCGATTTTGGTTCAGTTCCGGTTTTACCCGATTAGCGTTGGAACACTTTTTCATAACACATAAAATCAAGAGATTATTTACAATTTAGAGCACCAAACAACTCATGAAAAAATTATAGGATCTTATAAGATTCAAAACCAAATATGGCCCACATGATACACAAAGTACTTGAAAATTTACCATCAATAAACAATTCCTAAAATTGATGAAAAGATCCAATAAATTGAGAACCAGTAACCGAGTCGTAATTATATGTTCTTATTTTTTCAAAACCATAACCTAACCTATGAACCGCATAACCTAACCAAATAGAACGGTTCGGTCCAGATCGGATTGGTTTAGCGGTTATATCGGTTTTCTAGTCAGGGATCCCTCTCATTCTCACATTTTTTGATTGAATTTTGATAATTCTAGCCGTTCAATGTGTTTTAAGGGTACTTGTGAGGAATCATAAAAAAAAAAAAAAAAAGACCGGGAATGGCTCTTCATCCGAGTAGACCGTAGATATATATTTTATGAAAAACTGCTCGGATGAAGAGCCCTTCCCCACCATTTTTTTTATGATTCCTCGCAGAGACTCTTAAAAACACATTCTAAACATTTTAGACGGTTCATATCATCAAAATTCAATCGGGAAAGGTGAGGTTCTAACTTTAACAAAGTCAGGAATCCCTAACTAGAAGTTTTCTGTAGAGGCCTCCGTGCATGCATGAAGTCTTGTGCTCGTTCTCTTCTTCATTATCAATTTTGGCATACAAATAGTTACCATTGTTAGTCTTCACCAATTTAGGAGAATGCCATGCAATAATATCATTATCAGTAAATACTTGTCAAATCATATAACAAGTTTAACTTTAGATAAGAGAGAGAGAGAGAGAGAGAGAGAGAGAGAGAGAGAGAGAGAGAGAGAGTAGCAAGTTTAATGTAATCCCTCCCATAATATGTTAGAATAACATTGATGAATGATGGTCCAATAGGAAATCAGTTGTACAAGGCCAGTTATACAAGGCCAGAAAGGGTTAGTGTTTCAATAAAAATCATAATGGGTGATAACCCTGTGCCGCAAATTGACTCGAGAGGTAGTTGTCCCTGCTATTCTCAGCCTCCTTATTTTCAGTTTGAAAGGATTTGAATCAACCAAATGCCTACATTCAAAGAAGAGAACAAAAGAGACAAAAACAATCAGACAGTAAGTAACACACTCACACACACACACACAGAGGCCTATCGTAAATCGTAGCCGGAGCCGTCAATCGTCGCTGCATTTGCTGAGCTTTATATGAGGTTAAGGTGCATGGTTCGAATCTGACGATTAACAAAAAAGACATAAACAGTTGTTAGAGAGATAGAGAGAGAGAGAGTGTGTGTGTGTGTGTGTGTGTGTGTGTGTGTGTGAGAGAGAGAGAGAGAGAGAGAGAGAGAGAGAGACCTCTTGTTAATCATAGCCGGAGCCGCCGAGCATTGCTGGATTTCTGAGCTTTATATGATTTGAGGTTGAAATTTTGGGGTAGTTCGCATTTGATCGATTAGTAATCTAGGGCATTCTCTTGAGATGTAGATGTAGGCCTTGTTTCATAATACAGATTCAGCACTTAAAACTGAATCAATTAAGTAATAAGTCATTAAGTAGGTTTGATAACCACATTTTATGTTACTTAACAGATTAAGTACCACTTAAAATGTAGGCTAAAAAATTGATAAAAATTAAGTAGCTTTGAGCTACTTAATTATGGCTGAATTCCTATGTGCTTACAATCAACCATCACACCTCCACCGCCGCTGTCACCACCACCACCATTACACCACCACCACCACCACTGCCAGCCGCCGCCGCCACCACAACCACCACCATTGCACTGCCGCCACCGCCATGCCGCTACCACCACAACCACCACCATTACACCGCCATTGCCGCCATGCCGCTACCACCACAACTACCACCACCACCACCACTGCCACACCGCCACCACCATCACAACCACAAGCACCACCACCACCACACCACAACCACCACCATTGCACCGATGGCTACCACCACCACTACCACCACCACCATTGCACTGCCGTCATGCTGCTACCACCACACCGCCACCGCCACCACTGCCACACCGCCACCACCACCACACCACAACCACCACCATTGCACCGGTGGCTACCACTAGAACCACCACCACCACCATTGCACTGCCGCCATGCCGCTACCACCACTGCACTGCCGCCATGCCGCTACCACCACACCACCACCACCACCACCACACCACAACCACCACCACCACCACCATTGCACCGGTGGCTACCACCACAACCACCATTGCACTGCCGCCATGCCGCTACCACCACCACTGCCACACCGCCACCACCACCACACCATAACCACCACCACTAGCATTCCACCCTGCCCACCACAACCACAACCACGCCATAACCATCACACTACCGCCACTACACCACCAACATTGCACCACTATTACTCCACTGCCACCACAACTCACCATCATTCCACCACCACCATTACTCCACTGCCACCGCTACCTCGCCACCACCCTCACCACTCCACCACTACCACAAATACATAATGACCATTAATAAAATTAAGAGACAATTAAAACCCAAAAAAAAAAAATTTAATTCAGTACTTAATTTGTTTTATCAAACAGCTTTTCAGCTTAAAAAATTCAGCATTCAGTTTTCAGTACTTAATTTTCAGCTTTCAGCTTTCAGTTTTCAGTTTTATCAAACATAGCCGTAGTAGGAGTATATGAAAGCGTCCATGTACATGGATGGATAAACAAGAGAGAGTTTTGAAGAGAGAGATAGAGAGAGAGATTTTCAAAATGTTCTGTGTATTTGCAGATATGGAGAAAAAAAAAGAAAAAGAGACGTGCATGAGTTGCTATCTACATGTCCCATTTTGGTCCACGTGTTTTTTCCACACATGCTGTTTTATCCTATTTTTTCCACATATGCTGTTTTATCCACGCATCCATTTGTTTTTTTTCCACAAATCCTATCTTTTCCACACTTGTTTTATCCTATTTTTTCCACACATGCTGTTTTTTCCACACATGTTGCTTTTTCCACACATGCATTTAAGTTTCACGCTTTCTACACCAAGTGGTACCAATTATGTGACTATTAGTTAAAAAAGAGAAAATATGGCCGACATAAAGAATGCACCCTTAAAGGCATTACTGTGAATATAGAGCTACCTAAGGACAGAAGGGGCATAAAAAAGAAAGGCCGAAAGATGAGTGGGCGTTTTTCCTTTTATTGTAGGTATATATATTTGATGGGCTTCCCACCAGATATACTTGATGGGCTTCCCATCAGTGACTCCTATTTGCCCGATGAAAATTTTCATGATCCAAACCGTCCAATGTGTTTAAAAGGTGTTTTTAAGGGTCTCCGCAAGAAATCAGTGAAAAAAATACCAAAAAGTGCTTGATCCGATCACTTTTCGATAAAAACTATATATATGCATTTTTTTCGAAAACAGTTTGGATCAAGCCCTTCCCAGTATTTTTTTTTACTTATTTCTCGCGGGAACCCTTAAAAACACCTTTTAAACACATTGAACGGTTCGGATCATGAAAATTTGACAGGAAAATTGGAGAATTGGAGGAGTCACTGATGGGAAGCCCATCAGGTATACCTGATTGGAAGCGGACTGTATATACATACACACAAGAAGTTTCCTATGAGGGCTCCCTCAAAAAAAAAAAGTGCAGAAAAACAGTTGTGAGCCGTTGGATCACGTCAAAGGCATAGGATCTAACGGCCCACAATTGTTTTCCCGCACTTTTTTTTTTTTGTGAGGGAGCCCTCACAAGAAACTCCTTAATATATATATACAGTGAGATTCCTATCCAAACCACTAAATCTGGACCTACCGTCCGGACCTCCGATCAAGCCCTTCCGGGTAATTTTTTTTTTTGCCAAATCCTCGCGTTAGACCTTAAAAACACATTTTAAACACATCTAACGATTCAGATCATCAAAATTTGGTCCGAAAAGTGGAGGTCCGGACGTTAACAAGTTGCGGGAGTTTGGACCGGAAGTTTACTCTATATATATATACACACACAATCCGGATCTAGTCTGGGATCCTTAAGTCCGGGACTCATAGTTCCGAATCAAATTTTCATGATTCGAACCGTCCAATGTGTTGAAAATGTGTTTTTAAGGGCCCCCGCGAGAAATCATCAAAAAAAATACAGGAAGGGCTTCATCCGAGCAGTTTTTCATAAAATTGTATATGTGCAGTTTTTGTGAAAAACTGCTCGGATCAAACCCTTCCCGGTCATTAAAAATACGTTTTAAATACATTGGACGGTTCAGATTATGCAAAAACAGTTTTAAAACCTCAAAAACATCATTTTTCCTTCAATCCGGGATCCTTAACTGGATCATGGGTGTGTATATATATATATGTGTGTGTGTGGTTGTGTGTGTGTGTGTGAATACAATTAGACTACCATTTTGCAATCAAACGTCTTACTATCTATATTGCGGTCTCATGGTCCCTAGTTTGTACAGGGCTGCCATGGAAGGCAACATTGATTTCCTTTTGCAAAATAAGGACCAATTTGGGGTCCAAGCGATCGCAACAAACAACACTGTCCTCCATGTCACCGTGCTGTTCCAGGACATCATGGAAAACCTGGGAAACCCCCTAAACTTACAGCCCTCGCTACTAGGGGTGAAAATCGGTCGGGTCGGTTCGGTTTTCGGGGTGTCCGGGACCGAACCGATCGGTTCGGGGTGGTTTTGCTGGGAACCGATCCCGACCGAAAAAAACAATGGACCGATCGGTTCGGGGTGGTTTGGTTTTTTCGGTTTTTTCAGTCCGGCGTTAAGATTGAGATGGACGGCTAGGATTTGTTATTTTTGGTGGGTCAAGATTTTTTTTTTTTCAGTTTTCAGTCCAAATAGGGGTGATTTCGGGGTAATTCGGCCCAAATTGGCATGATTTCGGTTCGGTTCGGTCCAAACCAATTTCCAGGAAACCGAGACCAAACTGATAATTTTTCGGTTCGGTTAGGTCCAGACCGAAGTCAACCGGCACAGATTTTCCTCGACCGAAAGCCGAACGGATCGGTCGGTTTTTTCGGTTTTCCTTTCACCCCTACTCGCTACTGTGTCGGGTGAATTCTAGACTCGAGACTACGCTTAAAACTGCTGCCAGAAAGGACGAACCCCTACACGTAACAGTGAACTACCGAACCTTTTCTTCTCTAAAATCGCAAGCCAAACAAAAAATCAAGTCATTTATACAAAGCAAAACTGGGTCTTTCGACCCGAGATATTTATTTCCCATTTTTCTAAAATATTTATTTATATGGTGACTTGACACACCGAGAATCATGTCAAGTGGCGACTCTGAGTTATTTTCATCAAATTTATTCTGGCTTAGTCACAGCTGTAAAACCCGTGTTTTTACAAAACCACATCGCTTGAATATCACTTGGATCACTTGACCATAAACCATGTTCCAAAACCCCTTGGTCAAAACCCCGGGTGCGACAAAGACAATTTTATTAGCTACTACGAGGGATGTATCCTTTAGTTAAATCGGTTATGTTTTTTTGTCTTTCCTGTTTCTCATTTGCCTTTCAGCTGTATTTGCTTATATTTGTAACCGGTAGCGATTTGATTAATGAGAATTTCTCTTTCTCAAAATAATAATAATAACCTAGCTACCAACCTTCATACTACTTAGAAGAGACAAAAACTAATCTCTATGTGAATTTACTACTATTGGAAATTTTGTGAATGAAACCGGGGCACTCGGAGGGTCTCCTGAGACAACCGAGACCTCCCCACGGATTCAATACGATGGCAGATTTTATGGTGTTTATTGCTGGCTGTAAACACCCCGTAACCTCCCCATGATGGAGATTGAATGGCAGATCTCAACCCATTCAAATTCGTAATCAAGTTGGGTGTTACATATTTTGAAATGAATTGCAGAATTCATTGGCAGATTCAATTTTGTCATTGAATTGGGAGGCTCCTCTTTATTCCCGTATTGATGATTTCAGCTCCATTTTCCAGCTATAAATGGGCAGCTCCATTGTGTGTTTCATCATCAGTTTTCGTGCAACACATATACTCCAGAAATCGTTCTTGAGAGAGAGAGGCAGACACAAGTTACAGTTCGCCAAGGCTTCCAGCGGTGGTGTTTCGGTGGTTGAGGTTCTACCCGTTGTATCCTGGGACGAAGACGTCGGTACAACCTACAACACCCATGATAGGCGGCGCATCTTTGTTAAGGAGAGTGTGGTTACACACGACTCGGCGTATCTACAGTTTGTATATCTGTTTTACAGTTTCTATAATTTCCAGTTTGTTCACATTGTAATCTGTTCATTGTTCTTTGGAATTCGGATTGCCACTGTGATTTTTCTAACAAGCTTAACAAAGATTTTCTTATCGATTGGCAATCGAGTTCCAGAAAACAATTCAGTTTGGTACTAACCTTTGAGTTGCAAAAACAGATTTGAAGACAGAATTGGTGGAATTTCATTAACTGAGATAATATAGTAATCTGACCAGATTACTCGTGTGGGAAAAGTTACAAATCAGGGCCTACAGCCTAAGTCAATCGTGCGCGATTGAACTTCACTAATTAAGCCACGGCTTTAGGCAGTTGTGCGCAACTGGCCTTGATCTGTTAAGTTTAATAGGCCTCTGGAGCAATCTACTTGGCTTAAGCCTTGACATTGCTTGGCCAGAAACCTGTGATCAGTGGATTTTTTGGCTTCTGGAGCAACCTACTCTGCTTAAGCAATGACGTTGCTTAGCCACAGTCCTCTGGATCTCTGCTTTGTGATAGCAGTCCTTGTGTTGGGTTTGAGAACAGCCAGTGGTTGGGCTAGTTCGGCCTGAGAGTGTGCTCTTCCTGCAGTAATATAACCAGTGGAAGGTTAATTACTCAGCCTTAGTACATGGCTAGTGTAGTAACTTGGCACATGGATTGGACCCCCGTCGAGGGCGCTGCTCTCGAACTCCTGCCTAGGGGCGCTGCCAGGGGGCAAACCCAACCAGGGGGCAAGCCCCCTGGGACCCCCGGGGTACGCTTGTGCGTTGTGGGTGCAAGACCATGTTTGGTTGCTAAGTTTAGATTGTTAATCTGTACTTATTGTCATGCTTGTGAAAATAATTTCACTAATTTGTGGTTTGTCATTTCTCAGGTGAAAATGACAAGTGAGAAGAGCTCTAATACTCTTTTGGGAAGCTCTAGTGCTGCTGCTCCTTTGCATGGAGTCCCCTCGATTCCAATGGCTCATGTTGATAAGCCTTGGAAGTTCGGTCCAGGGGTTGATTTCAAGAGATGGCAATAGAAGATAATGTTCTATCTTACCACTCTCAATCTCGCTGGGTGCCTGTATGAGGAAGCCCCAGTTGTTGCTGAAAATGAGACAGACAACCAGAAGCGACAGGCTCTGGATCAGTGGAAGAATGCTGATTATCTGGCCAAGAATTATGTCTTGAATGCTCTTGATGACTCATTGTACAATGTGTTCAATGAGGCGAAGTCGGCCAAGGAACTGTGGGAGTCCTTGGACAAAAAGTACAAGATTGAGGGGGCCGGGCCTAAAAAGTTCGTGGTGGGCCACTTCCTTGATTATACCATGAAAGATGAGAGATCTGTGACTGAACAGGTCCAAGAGCTCCAGATGTTGATCAATGAAATCAAAGCAGAAGGGATGTGTTATTGCCTGAGCTGTTTTTGGTGGCTGCTATCATCCACAAGCTTCCAGGAACTTGGAAGGAGTTCAAGAGTTATCTCATGTTCAAGAATAAGGAGATGACCTTGGAGACTCTCTTCTACAAGCTCAATGTCACGGAAGGAAATTGGGCTAGAGAGAAGGCTGCCAAGGAGGCCGAAATGGCAAAGGCCAATATGGTGGAGCATGGTCGTCCTTCCTCAAGTGGTGTGAAAAAGAACCATCATGACAAGCAGTCTGACAAGCAGAAGGGCAAGAGTGTCCATCTGGGACCAAAGGGCGGTGTCACTAAGAAGCAAAAGGAGAAGTTCCAAGGGAAATGCTTCAATTGTGATAAGTTTGGCCATACAGCATCTGAATGCAAGAAGCCACCTCGTCCACAAGTGCATATTGCAAAAGCCTCGGGAGGTAATTCTGACATGAACTTCTCAGCTATGGTATCTGAGGTGAACATGGTGGGCTCGAATCCACGGGAGTGGTGGATTGACATTGGGGCTATCCGCCATATCTGTTGTGACAAGAAGATGTTCACGTCACTTGAGCAGGTAAATGGGGAGAAGCTGTTTATGGGGAATTCAGCGACCTCAGATATTACTGGTGAAGGAACAGTGGTCCTGAAGATGACTTCGGGGAAGACATTGACCCTGAACAAGGTGTTGTTCGTGCCAGACATTCGCAAGAATCTGATATCTGGTTCTCTGCTGAGCAAGCACGGCTTTCGCATGGTGTTTGAATCAGATAGGGTCATTTTGACTAAGGCTGGATCATATGTAGGGAAAGGCTATTAGGCCGATGGCCTGTTTAAAATGAATGTAATGACTGTTATCCCTACTATTAATAAGACAAATGCCCCAGTTGCTTATGTGCTTGAGTCTTCCATTTTGTGGCATGGTAGACTAGGTCATGTTAATTATGAATCTATGCGTAGATCAGTTAACTTGGACCATATTCCAGCTTTTCATATTGATACAAATCACAGGTGTGAAACTTGTGTCGAAGCAAAGTTAACTAGAACTTCGTTTCAATTGGTTGAAAGAAGTACCGAACCGTTGGGGCTAATCCACACTGATGTGTGTGATCTGAAATATGTCCAAACGCCAAATGCAAACAAGTATTTCATTACTTTTATTGCTGATAGCACGAAATATTGCTATGTGTACTTGCTAAAAAGCAAGGATGAAGCGTTAGACAAGTTCATTCTTTTTAAGAATGAGGTGGAGAACCAACTTAGCACTAAGATTAAGGTGGTGAGAAGTGACCGAGGTGGTGAATTTGAATCACTGTTTGGTAATTACTGTGCTGTACATGGTATTATTTACCAAACTACTGCACCTTACTCGCCTCAGCAGAACGGAATTGCGGAGGGCAAGAATCGCACATTGAAAGAAATGATGAATGCTATGTTGGTTAGTTCTGGGTTACCTCAGAACATGTGGGGTGAAGCGGTGTTGACCGCTAACTATCTTTTGAATTTAGTGCCCCGCAAAAAGTTAGAAAAAACACCTTACGAGTTGCTCAAAGGTAAGAAGCCTAACTTTAAGCACTTGCGAGTGTGGGGGTGTCTTGCTAAAGTAGCAATACCTCCTCCTAAGTATGAGAAGATAGGACCGAAGACCGTTGAATGTGTGTTCATCGGTTATGCACACAATAGTAGTGCATATCGGTTCCTTGTGTATGAGTCTGGAGTACCAGATATACACAAAAACACTTACATGGAGTCTATAAATGTGTCATTTTTCAAGCACATTTTTCCGTATAGATCCATTGGGGAGTCCAGTTCAGTGAAACGGACATTGCATCCTGCTAATCATAGCAGTGGAGACCAAGAAAAGGAAGATGTTGAACCTAGACGCAGCAAGCATGCTAGGACATCAACGTCCTTTGGTCCAAACTTTCTAACTTATTTGTTAGAAAGTGAGCCTTGGACTAACAAGGAAGCTGTTAGCGGTCCTGAAGGTCCTCTGTGGAAAGAGGCCATTAAAAGTGAAATCGACTCCATCCTACAGAACCATACCTGGGAACTGGTGGATTTGCCACCTTGTAGTAAGCCTCTGGGCTATAAATGGATCTTCAAGAGGAAGATGAAAGCAGATGTGTCGATAGATAAGTACAAAGGTAGGCTTGTCATTAAAGGCTATAGGCAAAAAGAAGGCCTAGATTACTTTGATACTTATTCGCCGGTCTCAAGGATCAATTCCATTCGGATGATAATTGCTATCGCATCTTTGTGAAACCTTGAGATACATCAGATGGATGTAAAAACAGCTTTCCTAAATGGCGATTTAGAAGAAGAAATCTATATGGAACAACCCGAGGGTTTTTCCGCGCCAGGCCAAGAGGGGAAAGTCTGTAAGCTTGTTAGATCTCTGTAGGGTTTAAAGCAAGCTCTGAAACAATGGCATGAGAAGTTTGACTATGCAATGTTGTCTAGTGGCTTCCGCATCAACGAATGTGACAAATGTGTTTATGTCAAGGACACTGATAAAGGATATGTCATTTTGTGTCTCTATGTTGATGATATGCTAATTGTTGGTAGTAATGAAAGGGTCATTCGATCTACCCAGGATATGTTGAACTTTAAGTTTGACATGAAGGATATGGGCCTTGCAGATGTGATACTAGGTGTCAAGATCACCAGAACATCTGATGGACTTGCGTTGTCTCAGACACACTACGTTGATAAAATTCTTGAGAAGTTCAACCAGTCTGGTACAGGCATCGCAAGAACCCCCGTGGACGTTAGTCTCCATTTATCCAAGAATGGGGGGGAAGGGGTGTCCCAATTAGAGTATTCTCGGATAATTGGGAGCCTCATGTACTTGATGAGTTGTACAAGGCCTGATATAGCTTACTCAGTAAGCAGACTGAGCAGATACACGAGTAATCCAGGACACGATCACTGGAAGGCGATAGTCAGAGTACTACATTATTTGAGGTATACTCGTGATCTGGGGCTGCACTATACCAGATATCCAGAAGTACTAGAAGGGTACTGTGATGCAAATTGGATATCGGAAATGAAGGACTCAAAATCCACGAGTGGATATGTCTTCACGCTTGGGGGTGCAGCAGTGGCTTGGAAATCCTCTAAACAGACGTGTATAGCACGGTCTACAATGGAATCTGAATTCATTGCTTTAGATAAAGCAACTGAAGAGGCCGAGTGGCTACGACAGTTCCTAGAGGATATTCCAAGATGGTCAAAACCAGTGCCAGCTATTAGTATCCACTGTGATAGTCAAGCTGCGATTGGTAGGGCATTGAGTGCTAATTATAATGGTAAGTCTAGACATATACGTCGAAGACATAATACCATTAAACAACTGCTCTCAAGTGGGGTTGTCACAATTGACTATGTGAGGTCAAAAGACAATATCGCGGATCCGCTAACCAAAGGGTTATCTCGAGAGCTAGTTGAGAAAACATCGAGAGGAATGGGGCTAAAGCCACTAAGCTCGTAGTTACCATGGGGGTAGCCAACCTAGTTGACTGGAGATCCCAAGATCTAGGTTCAATGAGACTACCTTTTGCGTGTAATAGAGAACGATCACTGTGTAGATTTGATCTCTTGCCCATTTCTATGATGCGGAACAGTGAAGCCTGTAAAGTGGAAGAGGTTAAGCGTTGCTTTTAATGACTCTTATGCGTCGGAGATGTCGAGCGGGGCATAGCAGGATACCCTTTATAAGAAGGTCACCTATGTGAGTATGAAAGGGGCCGCTTCTGTGAGAATTCTGGCGAAATTCTCGAGAAAATACTTGCAGAACCAGGAAGGGGGGTGTCATGGCCGAAATGAACCTAACAATGAGAACTGAACTACGTCAGGAGAAGTCCTGTGTGACGTCTGTTGTCTAAGTTTACATCGGCGGCGGAACAGTTCAAAGCGGGGTCGCACACTGGTCTGCCAGTAAACTCAATAGGCTATCACAAGGGAAGGTTCAAGGCCAAAAGCTACCTATCCTATGTAGGAATTATCCGTTGCCTCTCTCTCGGGTCAGCTTTGTACTCTGCGTCAGTGTGCCTGCTAATTTTCATTCATGGGGGGGATTGTTGGAAATTTTGTGAATGAAACCAGGGCACTCGGAGGGTCTCCCGAGGCAACCGAGACCTCCCCACGGATTCAATACGATGGCAGATTTTATGGTGTTTATTGCTGGCTGTAAACACCCCGTAACCTCCCCATGATGGAGATTGAATGGCAGATCTCAACCCATTCAAATTCGTAATCAAGTTGGCTGTTACATATTCTGAAGTGAATTGCAGAATTCATTGGCAGATTCAATTTTGTCATTGAATTGGGAGGCTCCTCTTTATTCCCGTATTGATGATTTCAGCTCCATTTTCCAGCTATAAATGGGCAGCTCCATTGTGTGTTTCATCATCAATTTTCGTGCAACACATATACTCCAGAAAATCGTTCTTGACAGAGAGAGGCAGATGCAAGTTACAGTTCGCCAAGGCTTCCAGCGGTGGTGTTCTGGTGGTTTAGGTTCTAGCCGTTGTATCTTGGGACGAAGACGTCGGTACAACCTACAACACCCACGGTAGGCGGCGCATCTTTGTTAAGGAGAGTGTGGTTACACATGACTCGGCGTGTCTACAGTTTGTATTTCTGTTTTACAGATTCTGTAATTTCCAGTTCATTCACATTGTAATCTATTCATGTAATTTGATATTAACTGTGATATACGAAATTGTTCTTTGGAATTCAGATTGCCACTGTGATTTTTCTAACAACTACTACATTGGAAAACGCAAGAGAACCCCCACAATCCTGAAGCAGTTTTTCCATGCCTGGCAAATTGGACTTTTACTTATCAAAACAAGCAAAAGACTTCCAAGTTTAAGTCTTGCTGTTGGTGGTCTGTTTTTACAAGGAAACTGTCCAGCGGCCTCCGGAGTCCATCCTTTTTTTCTTTGGACATAATCGTTAGAGTAAAAGTGAGATAAAATTTGAAATGAAAATGAAAAATATTTCTTATTGGGCTAGAAAAGATCCCTATTCAAGCCTAATATTAAAAAACTTTGGGATGCCCCTACTTTTGGGAGTTTTTTGGATGCCCTAGGCCTTGACCTCTTGGGCCTTGGGCCTGGGCCGGCCCTGTTCAAAAGGGACTGGTTTTTGGAGGTTAAAGGGGTGATGATGGTGTAGAAGAGTTTGGTTTTTGGAGGTTAAAGGGGTGATGATGGTGCCGAAGAGTTTCGTCATATCAAGCTCAAGGGAATGGAAAACTGGGGCTGTGCTAGCCATTTGGCTGATGTACTTTGCGAACATCATAGTCTTGTGACTAGATCATGGTATGGTTTCGCTCACTACTAACTTAGCCATGTTGGTTAGGGTTGGGTCCAAGGTTACATGTGACTAGATTTTATAGTCACCAAGTTTAGACTCTAGAATGTTATTCTAGTCAATTAAGTTAAATTGCAATGTAAATCAAATAGTAATTTATAAACTTTAGGGGACCTAAAAATTGGTCCTCAAACCTAAAGGTAATTAAGTTCTTTTCCTAGTTGGTTTAAATCATTCTTATCCTGTAACATATTAATTACTAATTCTCTCTCTTTACCAAAATTGCAACTATCTCTCCATTTATTACTTTCCATTATTGCATCCCATTACATGTACAACCATTTTGGGTCCAACCATTTACAACCCACTCACATACTTATGGAGCCCACACACAATTATGGGTGTAGGCCCCACGTATATGTGATGGGGTTGTAAATGGTTGAAGCCGAAACGGTTATACAAGAAGCATTTTTTATTTATAATCTTACCAACCAATTTTCTGGACTATGAGTAATTTCGAAATAATTCATGTTTTCCATTGATTATTTTGACAAATTACCATTAAACATATATCGGAACATGGTGGATATTCAAATTGATCATGTTTCTAATGCTCAAATCAACTGGGTTTACCATGATTAATTTCTGCAAAGAAAATATTAATCAAATGAAGACTATGTTTACTAGGGGTGAAATCGGTTCGGTTTCGGTCGGTTGGGTCTGATTTGTAACAAAACCGAATCGGTTCGGTTTATGATGTTTGGGGACCGATCCCGACCGTTTTGAAATCGGTTTCGGTTTCGGTTCAGAGTGGTGTCGGTCCAGTCGGTTTTTTCAAAATGGGCCAACTTGGCCCAATATAAAATTTCATTTGGGCCAACCAAAAATAAAAAACCTATTATTTGGGCCAATTCAGGAATTTAAAACAATTATTTGGGCCAACCCACACAATAAATAATTCAAAAATGTCTTAAAGTAAACCAATTCAAGAATTTATTTGGGCCAACCCACCAAAAAGTCTAAAACATGCAGTAATCCAACCCACATTCTTTGTATATCCCCATTCTTTTGGGAAGTTTCAAACTTCTGCCAATTGCCAACAGCAAAACCATTACTATCCCAATTCCAAATATACCACGTAATCAAGATGAAAAACGCAAGAACAGTTATCGGGTGACAATAAATTAAACATTACAACATGATCTGTTCTAAATCTCAAATTCAACCCATCTGAATCAACACAACAAAAACCCATCCGAGTAGCATGAGTATCGACTTAACAACAGATAAATTGGGGAAAGTTGACTCCACAATACTGAGCTAATGAAAGATCTAAAACAGTTATTAATCAAATGCAGACTATGTTTATTGTTTACCACCATCAGTCACTTGTCATGTTGCGAATTTACGATGTTCTCATTTTAATAACTTGACATGAAGTTGGTTTGATGAGAAATCTACAAATGTCTCGAATTTGCAGTATTTTTGTGAAGAACACAAATTTATAATAAAATTTCCGAACGATTGTGGTAAACATAATAAATTAGTTTCCCATCATTTTTGTTAAATGTAATTACAGTATGAATTAGGTTAAATAAATCATGAATCTCTACGTTAAATAGCATGAGAATTCCAATTTACCATTTTTTTAAAGCTCAATAAATTATATTTACTATGCGAATCACCTAACATCGTAAACAAATTAACCATGAGTGAAAAATCATGACATGTATTTACATGAGTAACAAAGGTAAATCTGGATCAAGGGGAGCCCACCACGTTTCCCATTTTCTGATCCATATTGTTCATTTTGTTCGTCTTGTCAAGTATGTATTCCTTGTAAAAATTCATGTTGATCGGACATCGTTAACTATTTGATCGGTGACCATTGAGCTTATTGTTTTGTAGAAATAAATCATGTACAATAGTTTCATTGCATGTTCCGTTTTGAAGAAAAATACAGTCTAAAAATATAGTTAAAGATCTCCGATCAATATGAATTTTTTACGTGGACCACATACTCAACGAGAAGAACAAAATGAACGATTCGGATAAAAAAAAAGGGGACCCGAGGTCGGCCCCAACTGGGTCGCACAACACATACCCTTGACCCCTATTGAGTGGTTATATGGGTGTAATTCAATTAGGTTTTACAGGGAAATGGGTATAAGGGTATTGATGGTTTTTTTCAAATTTCAAGATAAAGAACATACAATAATTTAAACCAACTAGGACGAGAATTTAAGTAGGGTAAACATGATTAAATAAAAAAAAATTCATTTTTCCATAAGAAATTCGGAATGTCATTCGGTAGCTTTCACTTGTCAAAACAAATTGATGAGGAAAAATAGTTCTTGAGAAACTATTAGTGAAGTGAAGTAAACGAAAATGAAAAGCTTTTTTCTGCAAGTGTTCATTTCACAAAAGCAATAGTTTAATTTTATAAGAAATGATTTCAAAAACACGAAAATCTTGTGCTTTGTTCGGTTTGGGTTTTGAGAGAGGGTTTTGGGGGTAATGAGTAGAGAGAGATAGAAAGAAAATTTTATTGGGGGCCACGCTGGGTGAGTCTTGAGACCCAAACCGAACAAGGTGGTCTTTTCTGTTGGCAGTACTGAGGCAAAAACCAAAAACTAATCCAAATGGAAAAGTTAGAGCTGTAGGTGCTACAATATTTTTGCTAGCTCAACCCCACAAAATGCACACAAATCAGACGTTGCCCATGCTTTCCTTTCTTTCCCTTTAAATGAACGGGGCTTCCTGGAGGCCATGTGATAATTACTTGTAACGTTTTGCATCATTGATATGGTAGCAAGGAATTAGTCCTAAATGGAGAGGAAGCTCATCCATTTTGAAGGGAAAAAACGACAAGAAATGTGAGAAAAAAAAAATGAAAAACAATATCCTATGGGTATCTAGTTCCACTCATTCGTACATAACTTATTTCTTCCTGTGAAACACGAAGTCTAGGAAAAGCTCATTGCAAAATACTGCAAAATAGCTTTTATTTGTTTTAAGTAGAGATTACCTAATGACTTAATCTATATCTAAATTTTTTCAGGATTGAGCTATGACTTCTTATTATTACTAATTGCTATAATTTGGCTATACTTCAGCATCAATAGAAGGAAGATAACAAAACTAAGGGAGAAATTCTTCCAACAAAATGGCGGGTTACTAATAAAACAAAAAATAGCTTCAATCGATGGAACAAATGCAGAGTCAAAGTACTTCACAGCTGAAGAGCTAATGAAAGCCACTAATAACCATGCTGAGAGCAATATACTTGGCTGCGGTGGTTATGGTGTGGTCTACGAGTTAATTACCTAAACAACGTGTAGTTGCCATCAAGAAGTCCAAAGTAATGGATGGAATCAAGTAGAGCAGTTCATGAATGAGTTGTTGATCCTAACACAAGTTAACCATAGGAATGTTGAGAAGGTCTTGCAGTGTTGTTTCGAATCAAATGTTCCTAAGCTTGTCTTTGAATACGTACCAATAGCACGCTATACCACCATATTCATAACATATCATCCTAGTTAACATTGGAGCATCGATGGAAAATAGCCTTAGAAGCAGCTGGAGCACCACTTTCCTATCTTCACTCTCTGCCGCTTCCATTCCAATCATTCATAGAGACGTCAAGTCTGCCAACATATTAGTAGACGCTAATTATGTGGCAAAAATGGTATTCGGTGCTTCGAGATTAGTCCCCTTGGACCAAACTCAAGTGACTACACTAGTACAAGGAACTTTAGGTTATTTGGAGCCCAAGTACTTGCTTTCTAGCCAGTTAACAAAGAAGAGTGATGTACATAGTTTTGGAGTGGTTCTGCGGAATTATCGATCAGGAAAAAGCCTATTTGTCTTGGGAGGTCACAAGAGGAAAGGAACTTGGCAACCAGCTTTGTTATGTCAATGAAGGAAAATAGGTTGTTCCAAATTTTGGAGCCTCAATTGGTGAGGGAAGGGACTTTGTAGCAACTCCAAGCAATTGCGGAGCTTGAAAAGAGATGTCTTTGTTTGAAAAGTGAAGAGAGGCTTACAATGAATGAAGTGGTTATGGAATTAGAAGGTTTTAGGAAGTATGAAAAGAATTCATGAGTTATTCGAATTCATGAGTTAATCAAAAAAGTGTTGAGAAGAGTGAAAGTTTGCTGAGTGAAGAAGCACTAATAGACATTTACCCTATGTCAATAAGTCGTTCTACTAGTGCTAGTGACATAGTTGGGAAATGTAGTTTCAAAATGCAGCATGACATTTCCACTTAATTATTAAGTCCTTCGAGCACCAGTGATGAATCTAGACAATGGGTATACCAAGCTAATGTCTCAGGCTTTCTAACAGCATCGTGGTTTCCTATAGACAAAAATGCTTTGCAAATATACAATGGTCAATTGTGAAAGTAGATTGTTCTTCTTTTGGGTCTGAATTGTTAGTAATATGGTGAAGACTTTGCGAGTCCATTTTATGGGTTTGTCCCATGATTTTTCTTGTTTACAAGTGTAGTATGGTCGTCTGGTGGTGTTTTTTAGAATGTAGTGTCCATTGTTGGAAGTGCAAGTTCCAACTTCGTTGAAGTTGAATAATGCAAGTGCCATATTGTACATATATAGTCGGTTGATAAGTTGATATTGTGTGAAAGGTATGTTTTCTAAGTATTTCAGGAAATACGATGTAATAAATAAGGCGTTCGTGAGAGTGGGGATAGGTCTCGGAGGTACCCAAGATCCCAAGGTACCAAGGATGGGTCAAGGCCAAGTCCTAAAAGCCATTAGAAGAAGTCCCGGAGCGAGCAAGGAAGATGTGAAGTCCAGAATGAAGGAAACAAGAAATCTGAAACCTTAGCAGTTCTAAAGGTAGAAGCATCAATTTTACTAGTAGAGATATGATTAGTCTGCCCTTTGAAGCCTTTCCACCAACAATGCTATGCGTAGACCACTCATGCACACTAGAAGCACACTAAGCTGACTCTTACATGGAAGAGTTTAACTCTTACGTGGAAAAGTCTAACTCTTCTACGTAAGAGTGAGCTTAGTGTGCATTTAGTGTGTATAAGTGGCGTATTCATAACTTTTTACTCTTTCTACTGGTAGAAGCTTTAATTTGGTTTTTCAAGTAGACCCGCTTTTTTGGATTAAAAAGTTGACCAAGTCTTGGGGTGTTTCTTTGATAATATCATGGCCATAACTATAAGCCAAACTTAGGAAATATTCTTCATTCTCATCGCTACCTCCCTTAGTTTCCCTCTAGCCTTTAGCATAATTTTCCCTAGCTTTTGGATAATTTCATTTGCTTATTTTCGTCTATGTCCTACTCCTTTTCTTTTTTTTTTCTTTTCGTCTGTCTGTTAGTAGTTGGGAAACCATTAGGTATTTCATGATGGGTTATAGTTGATCTTTGATGTGGTTATTAATTCAGCTTAATTAGGAAGAGAATAACAAAATGAACAAAAGAGAAAAAAGATTCTCAGCTCAAGCGTGCACAGTTGCGCCATGAACTACTATTTGGTTTGGTATCACAATCACAGTTCTCCACAAAAAAGAAAAAACAATAGTAAATTTTTTTAGACTTACCTATATCTCTCATTGGATAAGTGTTCTTAAAAAAATTTCAAAAAAAGAAACATAATTTACATTATAAAAAATTAATAATCAAGCAGCTCATCCTGACAACAATGAGCAATCGGCACATATCGTGCCTCTATATTACAAAAGGTTGAATTATCTATTACAAAAGGCTGAATATCTGCCAACTTGGCATTATATTACAAAAGGGGTCATTCTTCGACAAGGACATAGTATAGGAGTTAATTATGGAAATAGGACACTAAATAAATTTTTAATGCAAAGAGAACAAATCACCTACACATTCCAAAAATGTCCCTGCTAGCCCATGAAAGTGCCTGAACCCCCAAACCTAATGAAAGTGCCTAAACCTAAACTTTAGGGTACCCTATGAAAGTGGTTAAAACCCTAGGGTACCCTATAAAAGTGCCTAAAATACTAGGGTGCCCTATGAAAGTGTCTAAACCACAAAAATCTTATAATTGGAAAGTGCACCCTAAACCACAAAAACCCTATGAAAGTGCCTAAACCCAAAATGCCTAAACCCAATATAACCTACCTCAAAGAGCCTGACCCCCTAAAATTGAACCCAATCCCAAAATTAAAGAGACAAAAACCCACGCCTTAGGAGTGCTAAAAAAACCGATATAACCGTTAAACCAATCCAATTTGGACCGAATCGTTCTATTTGGTTAGGTTATGTGGTTCAATGGTCTGGTTATGATTTTAAAAAAAATAAGCACCAGTAATTATGGTTTGGTTAGTGGTTCTCAATTTAAAAACCACAGTTAAAACCGAAGCGGACCGTATAAGATTAATATAGTATATACATTAATATTTTGTACGTACATAATGTATCTTGATTTGGTAAGTTAATATTTTTTCCCCAGTAAAGAAAATTAAAACTAGCTACGAATATTCATAATAATTAATAATTAGAAGAGACAAAAACTAATCTCAAAGAGAATCTTACTACTCCAATGGGAAAGGCACGAGAACCCCACACAATCCTGGAGTAGTTTTCCCATGCCTGGAAAATTGGACCTAGAAAAGGGAATTAGTGAGGCCTGTAGCGAGTGAGGGGGCATATTACTGGAGTGTAGTAAGTTCATCCGGTCGTCCATCTTGATAATGAACGCTCGAATTTGAACCTAAACAATAAACGGTTCAGATCATTTGAAGTTCGGATTAAATCCGAATCGTCAGTAGCAAGATAGACGGTCAGATGAGACTCAGTACAATCAGTGGCGGCTCCAAGAAATCTCTTGAGGGTGTTCAAAAATTCTACTACAATCTTCTAGAAATCATTTTTTATATAACTGGGTGTTCCGGACTATCCTGCGCGCACTCATGTGTAAAGGGGAAGGAATCTAAATTGAGCAATTTTGCCGTGAAAAGACGAAGACTTGAGTTTGGCCATGACCTGTTTGGCTGTTTCCATCCCTCCCTATTCCACTTGCATTTACTGACAGGGAGAGAATAGACTAGGGATTGATCTTTCCAAACCATATTTCACACACATAAGGAAAGGTATGAGAAAATGGTGTCATTCGATAGAGAAAGGCTACTCTCTAGTCCTAATCCATCCAGTCCCATCCAATTTTGGGCCTTCGTGGATCTTTTGTAGGCTTACAACGGTTAATTCAAATCATTCAATTTATGAGTCTTGCATTGGATATTATTATTGCAAAAATTGTGTGGTCAGACACGATAGCTGTGAGTAACACATTTAACACCTTCGTGCAAGAAATTTAAAAAGGATGGAAAATATGATGTTCGTGCATCCAACTTTTTTTTTTTGGTTAAATCAAAACATTGTTGCCACAAACTCATACTACACAGCAGTTGGGAAGAACAGAATTTTTCAACTTGTATTAGTGCTAGATTTGAATTTACAGTAGGAAGTTTGTTTTACATACATCTATACCTTTCAAGTAATTGTGGATACTAAACATTACGTGGATGGAGGAGAAGAAAAGTTTTAACTTGAAGACAGAGACCATAGACTTGGCTTTTGGGGTCCTGTATTGTGGTCCTGGCCCTTTTTTCTTTGGAAGTTAAGGTTGATTGCTCAAGATGTTACGCCGGAAGGACCGGCGTGTCCTTTGTACTATATATATATATATTTTTTTGATCCACGAATCTTTTGCACTAGTTGCAGCTCCACGAATTCTCTTGAGGGTGTTCAGAAATTCTACTACGGTCCTCCAGAAATCATTTTTTATATAACTGGGTGGTCCGGACTATCTTGCGCACACTCATGTGTAAAGGGGAAGGAATCTAAATTGAGCAATTTTGTTGTGAAAGACGAAGACTTAAGTTGGGCCATGACCTGTTTGGTTGTTTCCATCCCACCCTCTTCCACTTGCATTTTACTGATAGCGAGAGAATAGACTAGGGATTGATCTTTCTAAACCGTATTTCACACACATAAGGAAATGTATGAGAAAATGGTGTCATTCGACAGGGAAAGGCTACTCTCTAGTCCTAATCCATCCAGTCCCATCCAATTTTGGGCCTTCGTGGATCTTTTGTAGGCTTACAACGGTTAATTCAAATCATTCAATTTATGGGTCTTGCATTGGATATTATGACTGCAAAAATTGTGTGGTCAGACACGATAGCTGTGAGTAACACATTTAACACCTTCGTGCAAGAAATTTAAAATGGATGGAAAAAATGATGTTCGTGCGTCCAACTTTTTTTTCTGGTTAAATCAAAACATTGTTGCCACAAACTCATACTACACAGCAGTTGGGAAGAACAGTATTTTTCAACTTGTATTAGTGCTAGATTTGAATTTACAGTAGGAAGTTTGTTTTACATACATCTATACCTTTCAAGTACTTGTGGATACTAAACATTACGTGGATGGAGGAGAAGAAAAGTTTTAACTTGAAGACAGAGACCATAGACTTGGCTTTTGGGGTCCTGTATTGTGGTCCTGGCCCTTTTTTCTTTGGAAGTTAAGGTTGATTGCTCAAGATGTTACCCCTGAAGGACCGGCATGTCCTTTGTACTATATATATATTTTTTTGATCCACGAATCTTTTGCACTAGTGACAGCTCCACGAATTCTCTTGAGGGTGTTCAGAAATTCTACTACGGTCCTCCAGAAATCATTTTTTATATAACTTGGTGGTCCGGACTATCCTGCGCACACTCATGTGTAAAGGGGAAGGAATCTAAATTGAGCAATTTTGTTGTGAAAGACGAAGACTTAAGTTGGGCCATGACCTGTTTGGCTGTTTCCATCCCACCCTCTTCCACTTGCATTTACTGACAGCGAGAGAATAGACTAGGGATTGATCTTTCTAAACCGTATTTCACACACATAAGGAAATGTATGAGAAAATGGTGTCATTCGACAGGGAAAGGCTACTCTCTAGTCCTAATCCATCCAGTCCCATCCAATTTTGGGCCTTCGTGGATCTTTTGTAGGCTTACAACGGTTAATTCAAATCATTCAATTTATGAGTCTTGCATTGGATATTATTATTGCAAAAATTGTGTGGTCAGACACGATAGCTGTGAGTAACACATTTAACACCTTCGTGCAAGAAATTTAAAATGGATGGAAAAAATGATGTTCGTGCGTCCAACTTTTTTTTTTGGTTAAATCGAAACATTGTTGCCACAAACTCATTCTACACAGCAGTTGGGAAGAACAGAATTTTTCAACTTGTTTTAGTGCTAGATTTGAATTTACAGTAGGAAGTTTGTTTTACATACATCTATACCTTTCAAGTACTTGTGGATACTAAACATTACGTGGATGGAGGAGAAGAAAAGTTTTAACTTGAAGATAGAGACCATAAACTTGGCTTTTGGGGTCCTGTATTGTGGTCCTGGCCCTTTTTTCTTTGGAAGTTAAGGTTGATTGCTCAAGATGTTACCCCGGAAGGACCGGCATGTCCTTTGTACTATATATATATTTTTTTGATCCACGAAACTTTTGCACTAGTGGCAGCTCCACGAATTCTCTTGAGGGTGTTCAGAAATTCCACTACGGTCCTCCAGAAATCATTTTTTATATAACTGGGTGGTCCGGACTATCTTGCGCACACTCATGTGTAAAGGGGAAGGAATCTAAATTGAGCAATTTTGTTGTGAAAGACGAAAACTTAAGTTGGGCCATGACCTGTTTGGCTGTTTCCATCCCACCCTCTTCCACTTGCATTTACTGACAGGGAGAGAATAGACTAGGGATTGATCTTTCTAAACCGTATTTCACACACATAAGGAAATGTATGAGAAAATGGTGTCATTCGACAGGGAAAGGCTACTCTCTAGTCCTAATCCATCCAGTCCCATCCAATTTTGGGCCTTCGTGGATCTTTTGTAGGCTTACAACGGTTAATTCAAATCATTCAATTTATGAGTCTTGCATTGGATATTATTATTGCAAAAATTGTGTGGTCAGACACGATAGCTGTGAGTAACACATTTAACACCTTCGTGCAAGAAATTTAAAATGGATGGAAAAAATGATGTTCGTGCGTCCAACTTTTTTTTCTGGTTAAATCAAAACATTGTTGCCACAAACTCATACTACACAGCAGTTGGGAAGAGCAGAATTTTTCAACTTGTATTAGTGCTAGATTTGAATTTACAGTAGGAAGTTTGTTTTACATACATCTATACCTTTCAAGTATTTGTGGATACTAAACATTACGTGGATGGAGGAGAAGAAAAGTTTTAACTTGAAGACAGAGACCATAGACTTGGCTTTTGGGGTCCTGTATTGTGGTCCTGGCCCTTTTTTCTTTGGAAGTTAAGGTTGATTGCTCAAAATGTTACGCCGGAAGGACCGGTGTGTCCTTTGTACTATATATATATATTTTTTTTTTTGATCCACGAATCTTTTGCACTAGTGGCAGCTCCACGAATTCTCTTGAGGGTGTTCAGAAATTCTACTACGGTCCTCCAGAAATCATTTTTTATATAACTGGGTGGTCCGGACTATCCTGCGCGCACTCATGTGTAAAGGGGAAGGAATCTAAATTGAGCAATTTTGTTGTGAAAGACGAAAACTTAAGTTGGGCCATGACCTGTTTGGCTGTTTCTATCCCACCCTCTTCCACTTGCATTTATTGACAGGGAGAGAATAGACTAGGGATTGATCTTTCTAAACCGTATTTCACACACATAAGGAAATGTATGAGAAAATGGTGTAATTCGACAGGGAAAGGCTATTCTCTAGTCCTAATCCATCCAGTCCCATCTAATTTTGGGCCTTTGTGGATCTTTTGTAGGCTTACAACGGTTAATTCCAATCATTCAATTTATGAGTCTTGCACTGGATATTATTATTGCAAAAATTGTGTGGTCAGACACTATAGCTTTAAGTAACACATTTAACACCTTCGTGCAAGAAATTTAAAAAGGATGGCAAAAATGATGTTCGTGCATCCAACTTTTTTTTTTTTTGGTTAAATCAAAATATTGTTGCCACAAACTCATACTACACGGCAGTTGGGAAGAACAGAATTTTTCAACTTGTATTAGTGCTAGCTTTGAATTTACAGTAGGAAGTTTGTTTTACTTACATCTATACCTTTCAAGTACTTGTGGATACTAAACATTACGTGGATGGAGGAGAAGAAAAGTTTTAACTTGAAGACAAAGACCATAGACTTGGGTTTTGGGGTCCTGTATTGTGGTCCTGACCTTTTTTTCTTTGGAAGTTAAGGTTGATTGCTCAAGATGTTACCCCGGAAGGACCGGCGTGTCTTTGTACTATATATATATATATAGATATATATTTTTGATCCACGAATCTTTTGCACTAGTGGCAGCTCCACGAATTCTACTACGGTCCTCTACAAATCATTTTTTATATAACTGGGTGGTCCGGACTATCCTGCGCGCACTCTATTTACATATAAAATTAACAAATCCAATAATTAATTGACACGTAATTGAAAATGCCAAACGTTGGCAATTACCTGTTGATAAAGATACACTGGATTAAAGGAATATAAATGATTAAATACGATGTCGTATTGTGTTCAAAGATGAAAAGCAGTTATTGGCAGTTACAAGCCATTGCCGACGTAAAGGGTGGTTTCGAAGCCATGATATTAACTGCTAAACATATAAACTCCACGTGTGGATTTGGGAAATAAGGCAAATTGGCAGTTATAACACGTGGAATGCTTATCGAAAGGCGGTTATTCACCTTAACGTTTAATCATTTGAGTTTGTTTAAACAACTGTACAGATTCAAAATCAAAACTTCTGGAAGAAGAATTAGAAGGATTCAAATTCAGACGTGGAGGAGAAAACAACTGCCAACTCGAAGAATGGAAGTTAGAGTTCGAAGCAAGCCAATGTTCAAATTCATTGAGCGGGAAGTTCAAATTGCAAGCAGCGCCTATAAATAGAAGAAATTGAAGAGTGAAAAAGCCCCGGACAAATCTTCAACAAACAGCTATCAAAAAACTGATGCTTGGTTTGTTCATTGGCAAAGTAGTCTAGGATCTCGAACTCAGTTCGACTTAGTTTAGGAAGTAGTTTAGGAAGTAGTTAGGATTAATCTCGATTGTTCCTGTAACAATCACCCGTTCGAAGTTCTTGTATCTGAAGTTGGAGACAATTTCGAAGTAAGTTTACCTTTGATTTGCTAATCGAAGTATCTTGTTTCTTTTTGTTCTTCGATTTCCTAAGTTTGTTGGTTTACATTTCTTCACTTGTTGAAAAAATCCTCTTAATTGAGGTAATTGAACCAATAAAACACAATCGCCTGATTAGATTTGGTTTTTCCAAAGTTAATCTGAGGGAGGAGATTGAAACTCTCTCTGGCACGCTCGCACACAATTATTTCCATTGCAAAGAAGTAAAAAGAACCAAAACATTTTTTGGCACGCCCGGTGGGACCCCTGAAAGTGTTGAATGACTCCAAAACTTAGGAAGCAAACAGATGATTCTCAGATTGGCCAGACGCCAGAAGATGAGAACAATGTAAATTCTAGAGAGAATGAACAAGTCGAAGGCCTTCAAATTGGTCCAGAGGCTCGTACTGGTCAAGACTTGAACACAGGGATTGGCCAGACTTCTCGAATGAATACTAGGAATAATAGAACTGTACATGTTGATGACCCAAAGAATCCAGAAGTTGGAGGAAGTGTGTCATCTAGTCAGTTTGCTGAAATGATTGCTACATTTAGAGAACTGGCTCAAACCCAGAAGCTTATGTTACAAAAATTACAAAAATGAGGCAACTGTCAAAGTGGTTTTGGCAAGTACACTCTGTCCATGGTGTCCCAGGTTCGACACTTGTCAGGGCCAATGCTAGGTACCTTTTTCTTTTCCTGAGAGTTTCATGTAACTCTTGCACTACTTATATTAGTATAAATTAATACAACATTTTGTTACTCCAGTCCAATGTTCAAATATTTTACACACCATATTTGATAAGTTTTTTTTTTTAATATTTTGTTTCATTTATTTTAATTTTATGTTTAACTTTTACCATCAAATTCACATTATATCACTTTTGACAATGACAAATAAACTAAAATAATTTTTTTTTTAATCAAAAGACTTCAATAGAAAATGATTAAACCTAATAATTTTCTATTGTTAAAAGTAGTACCATAGATAATAACATTAGAAGAATGCATTCGATGAGCGGAACTTCCAAAAAAAAATTCTCTAATAGAATAAAAAATTTAAAAGTTTATGTTCGCTAAATTACCAAGTTAAAATATCATGTTTAATTTTTATACCCTTAATTAGCCACTTATATTGAATTTTTCTTGATAAAAAATCAAG
Source organism: Vaccinium darrowii (assembly GCA_020921065.1). Classification (NCBI taxonomy): domain Eukaryota; kingdom Viridiplantae; phylum Streptophyta; class Magnoliopsida; order Ericales; family Ericaceae; genus Vaccinium; species Vaccinium darrowii. Next base: position 9,898,631 of record CM037151.1, on the reverse strand, counting down.
GGCCCTATCTTTAAAATTCGCTTTAAGCCTTCCAAATGTCAGGGCCGGCCCTGTAGGCTTAGAATGGTTAATCCAAACCATTCAATTTATGAGTCCTGCATTGGATATTATTATTGCAAAAACTGTGTGGTCAGACACAATAGCTGTGAGAGCATAACACATTTAACACCTTCGTGCAAGAAATTTAAAAAGGATGGCAAAAATGATGTTCGTGCGTCCAACTTTTTTTTTTTTTTTTGTTAAATCAAAACATTGTTGCCACTAATCCCAGGGTCTATTTACGCCTCGCCACACACATAAACTGAGCAAAGCCAATGTCATCTAGAAATTATAACTGTACATATATAAATAAAAATAAAAATTCTACTAATACAACAATGCTACCGAAAAAATAACAATCCAAGTCAATACGGCTTCGCTTCGACGAGTTTTAGAGGTTGCTATCATCAAAAATGTTTCAATAGGAAATGACTCTTGCACCATTCTAGATTTTCTTATCACAAACTTGTCCATGGTTCCAACTACCAAACAAAAATTAAAAAAGAAACAAACCTATGAATGACCTATGTAATAATCCAAATCTATTGTGTCTATATACCCTCTGTGCATATATATTAAAGTGTTTCACAAAAAAAGATAGCGCGCATATATTAAATTATTGATCTATATTTTATAATGTAATGAGTAATCACTTGGAATAAGTATAGATAAAAGAGAGATAGTTAAAAGTGTTCTTATCTCTTTGAGCTAGATGTGTTGAGACAAAGAAACACTCAAATTCTCAAATATCCAATTTATACTATTCTCTAATGGAGTATCAAATAGTGCATGATGAATTACGTCATTAGGATTGGGTGTTCAAAATTTTTGGGTAATGTGTTCAAACATTTTGGGTAGCGTGTTCAAATATTTTGGTTAGAGTGTTCAAAATGACAAAAATTAAAAAATAAATAAATTTTTACATGTATTTCTAAAAAAATTATTTTTTTCAGGGTGTTCGAGTGACCACCCTCAGCTCTTCTTAGAGCCGCCTCTGAGTACACACATGTAGTTAGTCCCCTTACTACATGCCCCAAAGATAGACTTGGACTTTTAAGTCTTGCTGTCCCCAAGATAGACTTGGGCTTTTAAGTCTTGCTGTTAACTTACTACGTGACCCCAAGATAGACTTGGACTTTTAAGTCTTGCTGTTAGTGGTCTGTTTTTACAAGCCAAAAGGTTGACGTCTGTCCGGCCTTATTTTCTTTGCGCGTTCAGTCACATCGACTTAACGTCTCCTTGGGGGCGGCTTTGGAGTATCCCAATCCATACTCTATATTCTTCATATTTAGGATTTGGCTTCATTTATTTATTTTGGAGGAAAAATGGAGCCCAATCCATTTTTTGTCTCTCTAATTGAAAGGATGGAATTTGATACTCTATATTTAGAGTATGGGTAACGAAAAGGGAAGATCCTCCAAAGCTGCTTGTGAATATAAAAAAGAGAAGTATTCAAATTAACATAATTACACAATCATTAGAGTAAAAGTGAGATAAAATTTGAAATGAAAATGAAAAATAGAGATAAAGAGATGTTTGAACAACACTTTAAATTCACTTTTTGAATGTGAAATTTTAATTTTGATACCCTCAAATAGAGTTTTAAAGTTAATTTTGGTCGGAGATGCTCTTAAAAAATTAAACATGAAAATCGTCTCTGAGTCACATGATAAATTGTCGGGTTGTTGTATTAAGACGATAATTCATAAAGATTTTCCTACATCAGTATTTTACTATGGGGGGCTTGAATCTTCTAAAAATAGCGAGATTTTCAAGCCACTTCCGGATTAAATTGCCTATTGTAATTCAATAAAATCAAACCAGGTAGTTTCCATTTTTTTTCCATATGCCACTTCCTTATTAATTTGTCCTATTTTGCTATTGCATTTGTTCAAATTAGGGTTGCACATAGTTTGCATTGGCCCAGTCTCTTAGAATCTAGTAACCAGATTATTCCGAACGGTTCTAAAAAATTGAGAACCAAAATCTAACCAATATATGTGCAGAACTTATTCAAATCCAAAATGTAAGATCGGTTCGGTTTTGGTTCGATCCGAATCTATGAAGTCCACACCAATAGTTGGTGAGGGATCCCTAAATGGATCCGCCCTGTATATAAGACAGACACATGAACTTTGTTGAAGTGCATTCTGTTCCAACTAAAATTGAATCCCAAAATTGAACCCAATCCCAAAATAAAAGAGACAAAATTATTTAAAGTGCTTGACCCACGCATGAGTGAGAGAGAGAGAGAGTGACAGGCCGCATGAAAAGAAAAGTGATGCAGAATGATCTGTCACTTTAAAGGTTTAGTCGGTCAACACTCAACAGCAAACAGAAAAGTGACAGGCTATACCGGCCTTTTTTTGTAATTCTTTTCATCATAAATGGTATTTTTATCTAGTGTTGTCCTTGAACCATCAAACATTTTACATCAATGTATTGGAAACTTAAAATAAATTAAGCTGGACAAAACACCTTTTAAAGCCTCAAACTTGGCCTTTAAGCAAATTTTTTATAAACAGGGCTGAAATATCCGCTATTAGATAATTAAACCTAGCTATGAATCTTCATAATAATTAGAAGAGACAAAACTAATCTCAAAGCGAGTCTTACTACTCCAATGGGAAAGGCACGAGAACCCCCCACAGTCCTGGAGTAGTGCCCGGTAAATTGGACCTAGAAAAGGGAACAAGAGGTCTATAGTGAGGCCTGTAGTGAGTGAGGGGCTCACTACAAGGGTGTAGTGAGTTCATCCGGCCATCCATCTCAATGATGAACGCTCGGATTTGAACATAAACAATAGACGGTTCAGATCATTTCAAGTTTGGATTAAATCCAAGTCGTTGATGCCGAGATAAATAGTCAGATGAAACTCACTACACCCCTATAGTGAATCCCCTCACTACAGCCCACAAGATAGACTTGGACTTTTAAGTCTCGCTATCAGTGGTCTGTTTTCGCAATCAGGCTTGGTTCTTGAATAGATTTTAGGGTGATAAAATTTGAGATTTTATCTCCATCCTGTACCAATTCCTAGTTTTCGAAACAATTTTAGCAACCCAATTGCTAAAATCAACCATGATTTTAGCAAATGAGTTCACTAGGTGCTAAATTAATCATGGTATTTCAAAATCAAAAAATTAAGTGTTTCCGTGTATTATTTTTTGAATTTTTCACACCAAATTTAAGTACACGAGTAGTACTTTAATTTGGTGGAAAAAAAAAGGGTACACGGAACCACTTCATTTTTTTATTTCAAAACCATGATTTTAGCACCTGGTGAACTCATTTGTTAAAATCATGGTTGCTTTTAGCAACTAGATTGCTAAATTTTTTTGGAAAACTAACTGCAATAAATAAAATGAAGGAATGATTTTATCTCCTTTTTTTTTAAAACCATTGTGGTCCCCGTGTGGCCCACCCACAAATGACATGTAAAATTACCATTTTAACCTTTACATAAAATAGGACAACTTGTAGATGAAACAAAAAGGAGAGTAAATAGGTAAAAACGGCATTAGTGGAGATTTTATCTATTGGAAAAACAAAGTGATTTTATCACTCCTCTATAAAACACAAACTTAAATGAGATTTCTCATTTTATCTCATAAAATCCATTAAACAAAGTGAATTAAAGTATTCGTCAAGTACTTCAATTTGGTGCGAAAAAATTCGAAAAATGATTTACGGAAGTAGTTCATTTTTTGATTTGAAAAATGGCACGACTTTTCGTAGCGGAACATTATTTTGGAACGGAGGGAGTATTGTTTCAATTATTGGTGTGTCATCTTTAACCATTTTTGTAGTAATGAATGAACAAAAGAGAAAAAATGATCTCAGCTCAACTATGCACAATTACACCATGAACTACTTTTGGTTGGGTTTAACGATCACAGTTCCACAAAATGCAATCATATTCTAGACTTCCCTATCTCTCTTTGTAAGTTTTTCCCAAAAAATTTCAAAAAAAAAGAAACGTAATGTATATTAAAGAAATAATAAGCAGTTCATCCTAACAACAACGAGTACGCGGCACGTAGCCTGCCGCTATCTTACAAAAGGCTGAAATATCTGCATAGTAGAAAGGTCACATAACTTGCCAATATTACAAAAGGCTGAAATATCTACGGCACGAGAACCCCGCACAATCCTGGAGTAGTTTTTCCATGCCCGGCAAATTGGACTTTTACTTGTCAAAACAAAGAAAAGATAGACTTGGACTTTTAAGTCTTGCTGTTAGTGGTCTGTTTTTACAAGCATAAAGCATTGACGTGTCCGGCCTTAGTTTATTTGCGCATTTGAGTTATATGGATCTCATTGAAAAGAAAAAAATTGGTGTAATTTTTTTTCAAAAAAAGTTTTCATAAATATGTTATTTTTTGCGTGAAAAATGCACGCAGTCCCACAAGGGGCAAGCAATTTGGGACGGAGAGAGTAGTATATAATATAAATTGCAAGGGACAGCTATGTGAAAGAAACTTAGGACACACCTAATTCCCCCTTTGTCTGAAGGACTTTTGCTCAATTGGTCCATACAATAAATAGACCTCATCCAGATTTTATGAATTGGGTGGTTTTCATGGGTCCAAAAACCAACTACCATACTCAATCAGTGACGTGTTGTTTTCATCCCCAAGAAAAATCATTAGTCCTTCACTCTTCTTCTTCTTCATCTTCATCTTCACATATGTCCCAATCCCACTTTCAAGAAGGCAATTGAGAAAAGTAATGAGATAGAATTGATGTTTGGTGTGGTTGGTTTTGCACGTGACAAGTACGTGCCTTGTTTTTGCCCTAGCTGGACCTGGGCTTGCTGCTGTGCAGCCCCGTGCACAGGACGGTGTTGTGCATATCTGGGCCGTCCGTTGCTCAGATGGACGGCCCAGATTTCATCCCGGCACCTTTGCATCCGAATCGTCCGTTGTCGTGCGTGCAAGATAAAATCTGGCCAGTTCGTCCGAGTAACGGACTGCTCGAATGTGCACAGCACCGTGTTATGCACACGTTACATAGCAGCATCCCCACTTCCGTTCTAGCTATGAGAAAAAGCTTTGTAATTGGTGCATGTGGGAAGCTAATATGGATGACGAATGTGACAGTAATAGTAATATATATGGCATGATTGGTGTAACTGCCTTACTTGATTTGATATGATTTTATTTTTTATTGTATTGCGTACGTAACGTACTTGTAAAAATGTTTATTAGGGGTTTCACGAACCGCCACTTTATGCATATTTTATTGAGATTTGATCCGTCTCCCTGCCTGTGCCCTCGTCAATTGGAGGATTACACAAGTAATGCTATTTTTGTAGTGTTTAGTAGAGGAAATTGTAGTGTTTACTAGAGCTATAATATTGTTTTTGAAAAAAAGCATCCTTTTTTATTATTATCAGACGTTCATAATAGTATTGAATAAAAGTAATCCGGCACTTACAGGAATTTCCATCCGAAAATAGAGATAAAGGGCTACAACCAAGCTTGAACCTTTAACGAAATACAATAATAATCACAAAACTCCTTTGGGAAAAAAACCAAAAACTGATTATTAGTTTTTTCATTTTGTCCTTATTCAAATTTTTTTTTTGAATAAGTGAGAAAGGACGTAATGATTGAAGAGATATTAAGAGATAAGTGAGAATACTAATTAAAAATAAGAGCAAGGGAGGAGCTAGGATTTTAAGTTAAAGGGGTCAAAAATAGAAATAAAGAGATGTATGAAAAAATGCTCTAAATTCACTTTTTGAATATGAAATTTTAACTTTGATCCCCCTAAATAGAGTTTTGAAAGTTGTCTACAAGTCACATGGTAAATTGTCGGGTTGTTATGTTCTAGAGAGGATAAGTCATAAAGATTTTTGGGCAAGGAGGGAGCCAGATCTAGGGTTTCCAGATCTGAGCTTCCCAACATCGGTGGAAGCAGCGGTGACAGTGTGACAACTTCTCCGGCGGCTCCCGCAATTTTTCCTGTATTGTTGTTTTGTTTTTTCTTTTTTCGTTTCCCTGCATTTTCTTTTTCTTGTTGTTGTACCTGTGTTTAGTTTTAATGAAATTCTTTGTATTTCTCAAAAAAAAAAAGATTTTTTTGCATCGGTATTATACTATAGAGGGTTTGAATCTTCTTAAAAGAGCGAGATTTCCATGCCACTTCCTGATTAATTTGTCTATTGTAATTCTATAATTTGGTGCTTATTTTTGTATGATCAACACCAGGTTGTTTCTATTATATTTCCATGCCACTTGTTGATTAATTTGTCCTATTTTGGTACGGCAGTTGTTCAAATTAGGGGTGCACACGGTTTGGATTGGCCAAATTCTCTCAAAATCCAATAACTGGATCATTCCGAACAGTTCTATATAGAAAATTGAGAAACAAAACATAACCAATAAATATGTACAACTTGTTGAGATCCAAACCGTAAGATCGGTCCGATTTTGATTCTGTTTCGGTTATACCCTATTAGCATCCAAACACCTTTTTTTGTAGACGCATACGATTTTTTAGGATTTAAAGCAATAAACAAATCATAAAATAATAACTATTGGAACTTGTTATGATTCGAACCCAAATATGGTCCACAACGTACTTGATACTAGAGATATTCTAAATGGGTAATGGAGTTGAAAAGCATAGTATAAAAACTGGGGTACTAGTGGGGGGTGAACCGAAAGGGAATCGTGCATTTTGGAATAGGAAAAGATTGAATCGGGTACTACTGGGGTCTGGGGTTGGGTGATTAAGGAAATAATGAATACTCCTTAATGGTTAAAAAAATACAAACTTATTAAAGACTCAAAAAATGAGATTTGTACTCTAAATCGACACAAAAGAATAAGTTGTCACAAAAAAAAATAAAAATGAACATTCCGAATCAAAGCATATGCAGTCTGTCCTAACTGCGGTTCTTGAATTGATAACCATTAACCGAACAAAAACTAATAGTTCTAATTTTTCCAAAACCAAAACCTGACAAATGAACCACAGAACCTGGCCAATTAGAACGGTTTAGTCCAGATCAGATTGGTTTAGCGGTTATATCAGTTTTCTTGAACATGATATGGCTTTCTAAGGAGGGGATTCAAGTCATGTTGATAGATTGTTGCATGATTACCGCATTATCCATTCCAAACTTTCGAGATTTTTCGTGTACGTCCTTTTTTTGGCCAAGGTTTTGTCCATATTTCGAAGGGCATTTCTCAAATTTTGGAGGTCGCTAGTGTGAGCACATTGTGCTCCTTTTTCTTCATTTGGTTTGGTCTCACAATCACAGTTCTACAAAATGCAATCATAAAATTATTGCAGACTTACCTATATCTCTCTTTGTAATTTTCTTTTTAAAATTAAAAAAAAGGTAATATATGTTCCAAAAAAGTTAATAATTAAGCAGCTCATCTCGAAACAAGGAGCACGTGATTACGTGCTACGCGTCGCACGTTGCCGAACACTAGTTTTAAATGACGTAGTAGAATAATCTATGAATACTAAAAGCCTACGAAATCGGCCTTATATATTTTATATATATACACGCAAAGAGAGAGAGAGACACACATGAACACTTTTGTTGAAGTGCATTCTGTTCCAACTATGCGTCCATCCTTTAACATGTATCTCCATGTACTCTTGTTTCTTTCATGTCTCCTATTACCACAACCCGCATTAGGAATAAACACAACCGCCACCCCCATCACCACCGCTGTCGATGCTATAACCAACAGCAGCTTCTTCATCGCCAAGCCCGGCTGCAACCACACATGCGGCAGCCTAACCGTCCCTTACCCGTTTGGCATAGGGGTCGAGTCGGGCTGCTTCATCGACCCGGAGTTCAACATCACCTGCGACACTTCTTCTGGCCCTCCAAAGGCCTTCTTAGGCACGTCGACAATCGAGGTCCTATCTATCTCGCAAAACCAGGTCCGGATCGGAAACAACGTTGCTAGTGCGTGCTACGACAACAACGGGTCCATGACCGAAAATGCCTGGGCTTCGACCAGCTTGGGGGACCCGAGCGTGTCTGCATACACGTTTTCGGACGTGGCGAATAAGTTCACGGTCGTCGGCTGCGATGACTACGCTTTTATCAAGTGGACTTTTGAAAACAACAACCTCAGTAGAGGATGTATGTCCCTATGCCAAAAGAATACGGAGGTGGGTAATTATACTGGATTTTGCCAAACCGATATTCCAAAGGGGCTGACGTATTACGAGATGACCCTTAGTAGCTTTAGCAATCATAGCACCGGCCAGGTTTGGATTGTTTTTTCCCCTTTCTCTTGAAAACCAATACGTGAATAATAATTAATAAACCTATAAAATAACTCACTTAATTACCACAAATTATTAGGTACTCTGACCGCCACATTTTAAATTCCATTTTCACTACAAACTTTTGTATGATTGTGGTAGTGTCCCAGACCCAAGGCCACTGAATAATTACGCAAAACATAAGAATATAATCATTTTTTTTTTCGGCAACATAACAATCATGTTAGATTTTCAAAATGGTAATTTTGCAAAGAATTTGAAGCGATAAGATTATGAATGAACAAGAGGTAATACACGTATAGTTGGAATCAACAATTAATTAGGTATACCAAATTAGATAATAAATTAAGATGAATGACACAAACGAGAGGAAAATAATTCTCTATGGACAGATGGAGAGGGAGATATCAAGAAGAGGGGAAGGGTTCCTTGAAGTTATTAAATAAAAATAAAAAATACTCTCACAGGATTCGCTAATTTTCCATCATTAGATATATAATCAATTAAATACGGAACGCAGCAATACATGTTCCCTTTTAATCCAGTCAGCTTTTTATTGGAATCGAATTTAATTCAGCTTTTTTTCGAATGTGTTTTCAACGGTTTTGATTTTATTTCTGCACTTTGCGAATCCGAATCGTCCAATGCCAAAATAAAATCTAAGCCATTGTTTAACCGAGAACAACTGCGCGCTCAGGGGCGCCCCTGTAGCACCCCTGGATCCTTCTTCCAGAGCCTAGTTGCCATCATATTCAAACAAGTCTTTATTGTTAAGATAAAAAATAATAACTACTAGAAAGTCATTCTCTTGTATCTTAGTTCTATGCCTATTACAGGTTTCGTCATTTAACCCCTGTAGCTATGCATTTTTGGGGGAGACGGATATCTTTAAGTTCAACGGAATGTCAGATTTTGAGGACACCAATTTCTTGAACCGAATTGAGGATAACGTCCCCAGAGTACTAGATTATTTTGTTGATCGCGGCAAGACTTGTGATGAAGCCCGGAACTCAAATACATCGTTATGCCTGCGTAATGCTTTGTGTAATGATTCAGAAAGTGTTTATAAAGGATATCTTTGCAGCTGCGAAAAAGGTTACGAGGGCAATCCTTATCTCAGTCCTGGATGCACAGGTTTGTTGTTGGTTATTTTTTCAAATCATAATGCTCTGTGCTAAGCATATAAATACTAGAATTCATGATATTTTTCACCAAACCATCTTTCCTTTATTTATTTTTTTTAAATCGGACTAACAACAATTCCCTATATTCGAAATTGAGATTGATGGACCATAATGATCTTGGATGCGACCAAAAATCACGTCCATTTTAAATTCATTCCGCACACATCAATTGTTGTTTCTATGGGCAAAACTTGTTAAAGTAGTGGTAATGATATCTAGAAAATGAGCCATACGCACATAGTTACCCAGATCGACAATAGACTTGAAATAGCCTGAGTTGGCTTTGCCTTGCACCTGAAGGTTAAGGGGAGAGAGTCTTTCTGCTGGGCCAGAGTGATCCATACTCCCTCTGTCCCATTTTAAATGTCAACATTTCTATTTTAAGATGTCTCAAAATAAGTGTCCACTTTCTATAAATAACCACCAAAATATACCAAACTTTCAATTTTACCCCTAAAAAGTAAAAACTGCTAAGCGCAAGGAAACTTATACCGAACCATACACAGAATGTGAGTGCTTTTTCAAAAACGTGTTTGCAAAACACAACTTCATGTTTTCACATTACATACATTCTGTGTATGATTCGGTGTAAGCTTCCTTGCACAGGTTTGTTGTTGGTCGTTTTTTCAATTCATAAAGCTAGTAGTAAATCTCCACCTTGTGAGAGGGACATTTGAAAATATCCCGAGAGATGACTTTGATATAAAATCATAAATTTAGCGTACTAATTTTTTAATGATTTATTGGCAGATATTAATGAGTGTGAAGATCCCAAACTCAATGACTGCGATAAAGTGAATGGAATTTGCCACAATACTCTTGGAAGTTATACCTGCAATTGTAATCCTCATTACAATGGCGATGGAAAATCTTGCACTAAGAAGGCATCACAATTCCCAGTGACCATAGTTTCTCTAGGTACGTAATTTCCTACTAAATGAAACCTGCTTCAAATCCAATTCTCATGTTTATCCAAGTCATTCACAATAGCGGCTATCGTAAGTATTTTTGAGAGAGCTATCAGTCAATCGCGGCTGATATCTTGCAAACTATAGCTATAGAAGTTCCAAAATTCCAACATCATCTTCTATTGCCCAATGCTTTAAAACCTGGACCGGAAAACGAACTGAAAAAGGGACCAGGTAGACGGATCACCAGTTGAACTTCTATCAAAAGCGCGATGTCATAAATATATAGTATATTTAAACATGTTAAAAAAGAAATATGACAAACAATTATGAAAGAATTTCAAAAATAGTAGAGACCCGAGCATGGTTGTATCGGTATCGGGACATATCGGCGATACGTCGCGGGAATCGGCCGTCTCGGCCGTGAATTTTTTAAAATCATTAACAACTCATGCAAAACCTTATGATATAGATTTTTTTTTTTTTGCCTCAGTAGCTTAATTTGTCATACTTTAGACTATCTTAGAACATATAAATACTTATTATTTTCCTTAGTCCATGTATATTAAATAAATAATTTAAAATTCCGTGTGAGCCAAAGTTATCTACATTGCTGTACTGACCCGAGGCACATATCTTGTACTGATTTGAGTGGAATGCAAATGTGGAAAGATGGCCTACCCACTCTTTCCATTTTCAAACCCAAACGCATATCACGTTTTCCCCAAAAATCGATTTTGGCTCTCTCTCTCTCTGCATCGACGCCACCACCGACAGCCACCTCTTCTCTCCGCCACCACGGCACCAGCATCGGCGTCATCTACATCTCTCATTCCAAAGAATTGCTGCCGCCGTCCGTCAACGAAGCGAGATTTAGATTTCAGAACTCCATATCAATAAACTAGCAAATTTGCCTTCCGGTGCAGCTGTTGTTCATTGTGTTTTATGTTTATTCTGCTCGATCTTTGGGCACTTGGTTGTTTAGATCGAAACAACAATCATGTTGTTTGTCATTTTTGTATATCTGAGAGTTTTTTTTCGTCATTGAAACCCGACTGGTTCGAACGACCAGTAAACGGTTCGTCGGTTGAACCTCTGGGTTGATCCGGTTTTTTATTTTTGGAGCGGTCTTGAAATAGGAATGGTTTCGGGGGTTGACCGGACAGTTGCCTAGCCTGGTTCTTAGTTGCATCTACCAACATGCGCATGTATTTGTGTTGTGTCTTGCACTAATTCGTGTTGTACATGCAGGTGTCGTCGGAATTTTTATTGGTGTCCTAGTCCTAATTGGTTTTGGTTTCTGGCTATATCGTCACTTAAAAAGACAGAAGAAAATAAGAGTCAAACAGAAGTTCTTCAAGCGAAATGGTGGATTGCTATTTCAACAACAGATCTCTTCAAGTGAAGGAAGTGTGATGAAAACAAAACTTTTTACGGCAAAGGAGTTAGAGAAGGCAACAGACAAATTCAACCAAAGCCGGGTCCTTGGAAAAGGAGGAGTTGGTACAGTTTACAAAGGAATGTTGCAAGATGGAAGCATCGTGGCTGTCAAAAAGTCTAATATAACTACCAAAAACCAGGTTGGCCAATTTATCAATGAAGTTTCCATTTTGTTGCATATAGACCATCGAAACGTAGTAAAATTGTTAGGTTGCTGTCTTGAGACCGACGTTCCATTGTTAGTGTACGAGTATGTATCTAATGGCACCCTCTCACACCATCTTCATGATGAGGGTTGTCAGTCGACGATATCTTGGGAGAACCGTCTGCGAATAGCTAAGGAAGTGGCGGAGGCACTTGCTTATTTGCATTCATATGCTTCCACATCCATATTTCACAGGGATATCAAGTCTAGCAATATATTGTTGGACGAAAACTTTAGGGCTATAGTGTCTGATTTCGGGCTTTCAAGGTCTGTATCCATTGAAAAGACTCACTTGACCACTGTGGTGGGGGGCACATTTGGTTATTTAGACCCAGAGTACTTTCGGTCAGGGCAATTTACAGACAAGAGTGATGTTTATGCTTTTGGTGTAGTTCTCGCTGAACTCCTAACTGGAGTCAAAGCTGTCTCTTTGGATGTGTCCAAACTTGGCCTGGTAATGTATTTCCAATCTTCTATGAAACAGAATCGATTGTTTGAAATTCTGGATCCACTAGTGGTGGAGGAAGGTGTGAAAGAAGATATTCTCGTTCTGGCTAAACTTGCTAAGAGATGCCTTAAAAGGAATGCGAAGAAAAGGCCAAGCATGAGAGAAGTAGCAACAAATCTGGACAGATTGACTGGAAAGCAAATCCAACCGTCACACGAGTTAATTTGTCACGACAACTACCTTTCAAAGAGTGAATGTTCCTATTCTTATGCGACTGTTGGGGACAGTGAAAGTTTGTTGAGTGAAGAAGCACAAACAGACATTTACCCTATGTCAATAATTCCTACTAGTGCTAGTGATATAGTTGGGCAATATAGTTTTGACTGCAGCATGACATTTCCGCTTAATAAGTCCTTTCACTAGTGCTAGTGACAAATCTAGGCAATGGTATACGAAGGTAATGTCTCAAGCTTTCTAATCGCATCGTGGTGGTTTCCAGCAGGAAACAATGCCTTGCAAATATGCAAAGGTCAATTGTGAAAGCTGATTGTTCTTATTTGGGTTTGAATTGTTTGTTATAGGGTGAAGATCTTGTTTGTTCATGTTGAAGATGGTTTGTGAATCCATTTTCTGGGTTTGACCCAAGATTTTTCTTGTTTACAAGTTTAGTATGGTCATGTGGTGGTGTTTTTCAGAATGTAGTGTTGATTGTTGGAAGTGCAAGTCCCAACATAAGTCTATGATTTATTGAAGTTGAATAATACAAGTGTCGTAGGGAGTGAGCACCATTGTACGTATATATATGTACCATTGTATGTATATAGTCGGTTGATAAGTTGATGTTGTGTGAAATATTCTTTAATTCTCATCATCCCACTCTCCTCTACTTCCATTAAGTTCCCCTGTTGCCTTTAGCGTAATTTCCCGTAGCTTTTGGAAGGTAAATTCCAAGATCTAGTTAAATGTAATTGTTGGTGGTGGTTTTCTTCTTCACAGATGTTTTAAGTACCAGTATAATCTCCAAGTTTATTGTTATCACATTTGCATCATGAATTAATTTAAAATTCCAAGCTTTTTAATTCTTAGTTTAAATTCTTAAAGTCAAGAGATTGTGGTTTGGTTGTGAGTTCTCGCAAACTTACTGGTTGTTTCTCACAACGAATCTGAATCTAAGTTTAGTTACAATTGTGAATCCCATTAGGTTGGAATTATGAGTGTCTTTGACCGCTTTGCCGTGTATATCCTTTTGGCGCACATAGGCACTGATCTTCGTTTATCACACAATAAATCGTCATGTGCATAGCTATTTATTACCTTTCCTGGGCGAGTCCTTAGTCTATGGAGGGGTAGTCGTTATAGGCTCGGCCGAGGGTGAGCAGCACTCTAGCGCCTAAGTAGTTCGATGATTCTTTCACCCGTAATATTAATTAAGTTTGTTTGAGTTTGATCCGAGTTCGTAGCTCTCTATTCTAAAACTCAAGGTTGTTAAGCTTAAATTTTTGAATTGTAATTTTGAAGTCATTAAAAATCCAACACCAGAAAGGGTTAGCTACCGACAACTACAAACCACCACAAAACCATTCCATGTAGTTCAACCTCGGTCTTACCGAGTATACTTGCACACGACTACATATCCCTACACTTTGGGTTATACGTCTAGAATTGTAAGGAAAAGTCGCAAGCATTTTTGCGCCATTGTTGGAGAATGGTGTTAATTTGGGAGCATTCGCTGCATCGCTCTGTGTTACAGTAGGTATCCCGCCAATCTTTTTTTTTTTTTTTTTAAAGTTTTTGTACTAGTATAGCTTAAAGAGGCCATCAAGAAAGAACAACCTGTCGACGCCAAGGTGGCCGAGACAATTGCCAAACGTAAGGAAGAGCTTGACCAAGTTGATAGTTCTGCATATCAAGCTGGGCAGAATAAAACGGCCAAGTACTATGCCACCGGGCAGGTGAAGGAGATCACAAATGACATTTAACGGGTATCGGGGAGGTTTCAAGGAAGGCTTTGGAGTTGGTTACAACTAGGGTCTAGATGCAGCTCAAGTTCTGAGGGATGCGCCGATAAGGCAGATTCCCAAACCCCCAATCCTGAATGTGCCAATATCGCCTTCAGCAGAGGAGGAAATACTGGCCATTACGTAGCGTATCGGCCGATACGTAACGGTTTTTGGCCTCTTCGATACCGTTACACCCCGGTATACCGGTGAGCGGGAAAAATAGCATGCGTATCGACCGGTTCCCGTTACGTATCGGTTTGTATCCGATTCACAGACCAGTTCACGACCGTTACGGCCGATACTCGACCGTTACAGCTTATTTGAGCAATTTAATATTCATTTTATTGAAAAATGGTTTTTAAAAATTCACGACCGCTACACCCGATTCCCTTTACTTAACGTTCGATACTACCAAAACCGTTACACCAAAACCGTTACCGTTACGTGTCACAAAACCAGTATTTAAAACCTTGGAACCAACCGAAGAATCAACCGAGCATGTTGAAGATAAAAGCAAACCTCCGGCTGCAACATGATTCTTATTCTCCTTTTAAGAATTTAGATTGCCGTACTTTGGTTTGTTTAGCTGGACGGCTCCGGACATTATGGAATTTGACAGCAAAACTTCGGCTTGCTCCGTGCTTCGTGAATTTGTTTGGTGAATGATCACTTTGTTAATGCGGATTCTTTCTTTCACCATAGGTACCCCTACTTCGGGTTATGATGCAGGGAGACGTGTTGAAATAAGAACGTGCAACAAGGACAATCACGAATTTTGTTTGAACTAGAGGTACTCCCTCCTTGAACAAACAATATTGTGAAAACTCTCAATTTTCATTAATAATCATAAAACAACTCCCATAGCCAAGAGGCTTACATTCTTATTTATAATGATAGCCTAAATACTAACAAGGAAATAAAATAAAGGAAAGCTAAATCTAAAGCTTGAAAAACAAGAAAACAATAAAAAGGAAATATAATCAATGTAAATAAGAAAACCTAATATTCTAGGCAATTATGCTAAAATAGAAAGATTCCTAATAAAATACTAAAACTAAAATAATAAAATAAAACATTAAAAATCTAGTCTGCAGTATTGGGTTAGGTCACAAGAATACGCCAGGCCTAAGCCAGAGCATAAAAGTCTGTAAAAATTTATAAAACAGATTGCATTAACATTGAATACCCTCATTTTAGAGCCGATGGTTCAGTAAAACCAAGTTGATTCATGCTTATCTGACTAAGAGCCAAATTACTATTGAAGTCGTGGCATTGTTTGGGACGAGCAAATGGTAAAAATACTGTTGGTCCGCTGGGATCTACCCGAGGCAAATCGCCGAGGTGGCTTTGAACCATTGGTGGGGTTTGTAACGAACATTTAAATGCTAGCCAAAGTTATTGGTATTAAACCGAGGCGCACAATGATCATTAGATTGTCACTCATCTAAGCGAAAACACTCGTAAAATTTGGACAAGAAATTTGAAACCGAGTGGTATGACCAAACCGACAACAACAAACAAGAAGACACAAAAAAATAATGCAAAATCAATAATTGGAACTATAATTGGGAAATAGGTCAATAGAGCGCTGATAAGAATGGAAGCAAATACAATCGAATCTACCTCAATTTTACAGTCAAAGCTAAAATCTAACCGCCGTTCATGCTTCGCAACGTAGAGGGAGTCGTTTTATTAAGAGCAATCAATGGCCTCCGAAAATCGCAGGAAATGTACTCAACACCGAAGAGCTCCTCAATTAAGGAAGGTGTGGAGAAAATTTTTGGGTAAACTGATGTTAATGAACTTTTCAGCAGAAAGTGACATCCATGAGGGAGTTTTTTCACTGCCATGAGTTCCTGCTTCTGTGATCATAGTGTGGTCGGGTGCTGGTTTAAGTTTATTTAGGGCCATTAGTTCCTGTATGAGGTTTGTTGCAATGAAATTAATACCAGTGAAAATCTGCACAATCAATTTATGACAAATTACATGTAAGCCTCAAAATTCTCAACATATTTTTATTAACGGTCCAATATCATCATAAGTCCATATATGTACAATATATATGTGTGTGTGTAGAGGAACTTTCTAGTCCGGGATGCACCTTCCCGATTTTTTTTAATGATCCAAACCATCTAAAGTGTTTAAAACGTGTATTTAAGGGTCTCCGAGAGAAATCGTGGAAAAAAATACCGGGAAGGGCTTGATCCAAGCGAAAAATGTGCAGTTTTTGTGGAAAAACTGCTCGGATCAAGCCCTTCCCGATTTTTTTTTTTTTTACAATTTCTCACGAGAACCCTTAAAAACACCTTTTAAACACATTGGACGGTTCGGATAATACAAAAACACATTTTAAAAGCTTCAAAACACCGAAAAACCTCCAGTCCGGAATATCGGACTAGAATAGGGATGACAACGGGTAGGATTTGGATCGGGGGACCCTATTCTACCCCCGATCTCCAATTGAGAAGTTCTACCCCATCCCCACCTCCATACCCGCCTCTCATTGGGGATCGGGTATATTCGGGTAAATCCATATCCAAACTAATTGAACCAAAAAAAGAGAGGATACGATCTAATTTGTGTTCTATACTAACAAAAATAACCATTTAAAACAAAATAGAATAGAAAGTTGCGAAGAAATAATAGTCTATCAAGATTATATACAATTTTAAAAACTACCATCATTAAATTTTTTTTTAAAACTTAACCATATATACTTTTAATTCGGAACAATATACATAAAGTATACCAATATGCATGCTTATATATACACACACATACATATACATTTATATGCTACTATATGCCAGCATATATACATACAATAGTCATAAAAATATGTATACAATTTGAAACAGGGCGGGTACGGATATTCAGAGACGGGTATCACAAAATCATCCCTACTCCATTTTCAACCGGGGATTCTTTAAGTTCTTCCATACCCGCTCCCATTGGATGAAAAATTGAATAATATCTGCCTCCAAATAACCGGGAGTGGGGCGGGTATCGATCGGGTTTGGGGAAATTGCCATCCCTAGACTGGAAAGTGGGCGTCTATGTGTATATAGTTTCCCTTGCACACATAAAGTTAAGAGACCAGCATGGAAAACATATGAGAATTTATAGTAAGATTGGCAATGTTTTCTGCCTGGTTTCTCATTTGATAAAATGAAAATTCCGTAAAATCAATGGGTTGATTTTAGGCTTTTTTTTTTAAGAATGGTCGCCAAAGTATTCGCGAAATGTCAATTTGGTCCCCAATAAAAAAATCGTTTCTATTGCGTCCCCAATATTTACAATGTGTATTTAATTGATCTCTTGATCGAACTCCGTCAGTGTTTACCATCAGGTTTAGGGATATTTTTGGAAATTCATTGTAACCCCCACCACTTCATCTTCCATCTCAAAACCCTAACCATCTCCATCCCCATCCCTTCCATAAACCCAAAAATCAACCAAGTCGGCACATACTTTCACCGCAACCGAAAACACGAAATTAATTACCCGGTTTTACAAACCCTAGCATAAAGAGACAGAGCATCTTTCGCGTACCCATTTCTCAGAATATCCAATTGCAATCAAAACCCACACATATTCATCAACGATTTCCAATTTGCCCTCATCGATAACAAGACGGGCCAAATGGATCCGAATACAAGCAGGTTAGGCGTGATGGGATCATGGGATCTCTTTTCTAGATGATTGTGACCATATTGTACGATTTTTTGAGATACAGGTGTGGAGGAGGGCATCATAGGTTTGGTGATCGAGATGGGGGTTTGAGATGGAGAAGTCCATCCCCACCTGTGTTTGTGTGTGAATGCTGGTACATTTCACTAACCTCCCTTTGTCGTTATAACAATTGTTTCCTGAAGGAATCTACTCCAAGAAAAAAAAAAAAAAAAAAAAAATCAAGTTGTGATGAAAGATATTTTAACAGATGATTCAAGTACTGAGGAGGGAGCTGTTTCACGGCAGGGCAACCCGAAGAGTCTGTAAGAGAGGGATTTTCTCTTACGAGAAACTTTGGTTGCAGCCATGGCGGAGTAATCTATTCTATCTCTCATTCGTGATTTTTTCTTTTCTTCACTCTGAATCATGCATAGATCGGAGCTTAATATTCTCTCTCTCTCTTTCTCTCTCTCTCTCTCTCGTGATTTTGTATAGCCTTTTTTTTTTTTGGTACTGCGTTCATATTATTAATAAGTGAGTTTTGGGTTTGGGTATGGGGATGGAGATAGTTAGGGTTTTGAGGTGGAAGATGAAGTGGTAGGGGTTGACATGAATTTCCAAAAATATCCCTAAACTTGACGGTAAACACTGACGGAGTTAGACCCGGGGACCAAATTGAATGCACATTGTAAATATTGGGGACGCAATAGACACGATTTTTTTATTGGGGACCAAATTAACATTTCGCGAATCCTTTGGGGACCATTGTTAAAAAAAAACGTTAGATTTTAGCAAATGAGGAAACCATTTACTAAAGTCAACCCATTTTGAAAATATTATGCTTCATAAGGATTGATAACCACATTCAATACAAAAAAGATTGGAGTACTGATTACCTTAAAGCTAATAATTTCATTGGTCATGTTTAGCTCTTCCAACTTCATTGCGACATTTGAATGGATTTATTCATACAAATCATCTAATGCACTTCATTGTCAACATCAATTATAAATCGTACAATCGCTACATATATTAAACTAGTCAATATGTATATAAAAATAAAAAAACGAGTGACTAATATCAACGCGACAAGAGAAAATATAGCAGCTGTGTATCCTATCATTTCAAAAATTACTTCACAAATTCTCAAACCAAAGTACACCAATTTTATTGTTATCAAACTCAAATCACTACTACAAAAAACCATATCACTTTCAATCACGCTCCCAAAAGTGTGATGGATCCGGGTGTGATTGTAAATCACTATTTTCTATCACGCTTTATAAGCATGATGGAAAGATAACAACAATCACGGTCAAAAAGCGTGATCTTTTCATGTAAAAACCTAGATTAAAACTAATTCCGTGCGATTTTTTTTTGGTTTTTGATCTCGCTTTTTTTTTTTTAAAAGCGTGATGGAATGTAACATATGATCACATCTAAAAAGTGTGATCTTTTATAGTTCAAACTAAGATAGGTAGAAAATAAATAAGCG
This sequence comes from Vaccinium darrowii, assembly GCA_020921065.1. Classification (NCBI taxonomy): domain Eukaryota; kingdom Viridiplantae; phylum Streptophyta; class Magnoliopsida; order Ericales; family Ericaceae; genus Vaccinium; species Vaccinium darrowii. The sequence continues at coordinate 9,878,975 of CM037151.1, read as the reverse complement.
TGATTTTTTCTTATTTAAGATCTCACTTATTTGAAAGAAGTGACATCTTTTCTTGAACACAATATTAAAAAAAAAATATTGCAGCAATTTATATTATTTCAATTTTCTGAACTATTTATTTGAACCAATAGACATCAATTACACAAAAAACAACCATAATTTCAATAAAAAAAATTACAAGCTACTTACAAAAATTACCAAAACAAAACAAAGAAGTTCAAAACTCAACCACCCTCGGTTTTTGCTGGAAAGCCATGGCTGATGGCTGAACCCATGTTATTTCTATCTTCAAATTAAACATTAGCTCCTCGAAAGAGAAGTTATTCCCGTCTTCAAATTAAACATTTGCTCCTGGAAGGAGAAAAAACCCAGAAAAGGAACAAATGATGACAAGCCACAGTAATGGAACAGAATGCAAGTAGTTATTCTTATTAGTGAAAAATAAAGACAGAAAGATGTATGCATAACAAGAACTCTACCATATTATAAAAGCCTAACTAAAAAGGAAATCTCATTGTTTAGTGCATTTCTTGTCCTCATATCCATCAGATCACCGGATACTACCGTGCGTATTCAAAAGATACCGCCAATATCATGAACTCGTTCTTAAGATGAAGTAAAGCCTCTCCACTTCAACCAAATCTGAGGCCATATAACAAGATCTTAATCTAACATGAAACCAAATCAACATAAAGTTTAGTCAACTTAACCGCCTATTACTGGAATAAGAAAGAGGGACAAAAGATCAAGCTACTTAGGTCTGGTCATCATATGATGGAGATGGAAACAATTTGGTGAAATAACCATGCCTCATCTTTTGCATCGTCCTTTAAGCAAAGCACTAGTGTGCAGCTTTCCAAACAGGCTATTTAGCAAGTTGTATCTTAAAATTTAACCGATACCAAACACAGCCAACAGAATTAACATGTAGTTCCTAGAACGCAAGTATATGCAATTCTCCAAACAATCACCTAAGAAACCAGTGAACAAATCTTTCTTACCTCTATATTATGCATTTTGTTGAACTTGTCTGCGTATTTGCTGAATCCAATCAACATACCCATTCATGCTGCTAACTTGGTCCTCGACTAGGTTTTGAAGGAGAAAGAAACCTCCTCTGGGTTGCTCACCTTGTCTTACAAGGTGACATAACTGATAGTCTGAAGGGTCAATCTCCCTAAATTTCTTCAGTATTTTCATCAGCTTTCTTGACAGTTCACTATCATGCTCGCATAAATTAACCTGAATCCCAAGAACAAAGGATACTGAATCAGAGTGGAGTCAATTACTGCACAATAGTAAAGCAACAGCCAGACAAAAGACCTTCGAAGAAATGACAAATGAAAACAACCAAACACCAAAAAAGGGAAGGAAAAAAAGATGGTTCCACAAATAGCCAGAAGGGAGGGAGAATTGGGCAATGATGCAATATGATTACCAACAATAAATTTGTATGAAGATAACATTTACAAGATGATAGAACTATGGACAATGGACACCATAAGACAAATGTTCCTCTGAGTCGCTGCGGCGATAAAGTACCTGGTGTAGCCAACGAAGAAGCTTGTTCAAGTGGTGAATCTTGGGCAGGTGTAGGAGCCACTAAGATTCTACTGCTAGTATAGTCCCAATACATGGAGAAGAAATCAGTGGTGAAACAAGCTTCTTTCGTATTTGAAGTGCTACATATAATTTGGGCAACACAACCTTGTATATGACGTTGTTCATAAGCAAAAAAAATTCCATACAAATATTTATTCATTACCTCTTCCTCGTCATTGCTAGAAGAACTGAAATTGTCCTACGAACATATCCAAGATATATCCCTACAAATATTAACTTGCGGGTTTTCTTATGAAATTGAATTATTATTTGACGGGTACGCATAAGAGAGTAATATGTCCTTAGAATTTTGGTACACATAAGAGTAAAAAATTTGATCACAGGAATGTCTGATTCAAGCATACCTGGCTTGCAGGTGGCATATGGGCATCCTAACCATATAAAGCATTCATTTTGTATGCTAACTCCTAAGTGATTTGTGGAAAAATATTTTACTCCCAAAATAGGCTATGTGAAGTAAAGCGGCAGCGGTGAAGTATCGAATAAGCTTAAGCTAGTGGCCTCTTTGATTTGACTCAAGAAAGACCCCTACTCCGTTCAAGGTCGATAACCTCTGGTTTGATTAGAAAAACTAGCTATGAATCAGATTTTTTAGTATTGAGCAGCAGCATGTGTGTTTATATTGGATCTTAGGGTAGTATTGGCTCTTAGGATAGTAACTTTTTCTGGAACTGATTATAGAACCAAAAATGTGAATGACAAAGGTATGTGTCTCTTTAAGGACACTAATTTATCAAAACAAATGGCTGGCGAGTAGAAAAGGGAATACTTACAATCTCAAATCAGCTGGATGTTCACAAAGACAAACAAATACATTGGAATGAAAAAATAACTCAAATAAGCATCAAGCAAAAAATGATGTGATACATTTTAATTCCATAACTTCTAAAAAGCCAAACAGGAAAGCCAATGTTATGTGGCAACTATAAATACAAAATTAGTAGTATAACTTCAACACATAAGTGGAAGAACTGAAAATACCCAGCACCTGAAACTAGCACAAATATGTAGCTTAATAGCAGGTTGTGCTCCTTTAATAGCTAGGCAAATGAGCTTCAATCACCCAGTTGTAAAAATCAGGAAAACAAGTAAGAAAGCAACATAAATATTATATAATCCAAATATCAAGTGGAGGAAAGCTATAGTAGGTAAATCTTACATCTTTAAAATATTTTTCTCCTAGATTCCTAGTACATTGGATATTGCTAACTGTGTCACTTAGGCATGTTTACTTGGGATTCCACCCATCTTTCACCAAATTTCTAGCAATAAGCTCTCATCTATGAAGTACCGACACTTATAGAGGTCGCCGTGTCCGCGTATTGGACACGAGAACACATGGGGACACATACATGCCGTGTAATGCTCCAGATTTTTGTTCACCATTTCACGAATCTTCTCACTCCAATATTTGTTCATGATACTCTTCTAAACCCTTTTCTATATTGTGAACTTAAGCCCCATTTTATCACACTTTATTCTCATTGAGGAATTTTGTCAAACAGTTCATGAGCAATACGAGCAATAGTGGTCATGCTCCAAGACCACTATAACAGATAGCTATACTATACACACATTTTTTCAAACAGATCAAATAGCGAAACAAGGGTAGGAACAAGCCCATGACTGGCTTAAAATGCAATACAGCTTCAGATTTTTATTGATGTCAACATAAAACCTAATTAAAAAAAAGCATAGAACACTTGCCTACCAAGCACTCAAAAGAGGAATTTCGAGAGAACGAAGGATGTGTACAGACGGAAACGCATATTAAACAGAAATCTTATCGAACAAACCTTGATACGAGAAAAGTATTGAAAATAAAGAAAAGGAGATCGGGAAAGAGGTTACAAGGCAGAGAGGCTCGATCTGTTGTCATCAACAGATAATACAGGGTTTTTGCGATTTGTAAAGACCTTTGAGGAAATTCCTCGCTAGGTTTATGCTTGCTTGAGAGAGAGAGAGAGAGAGAGAGGGCATACCTCAGCTATGGAGTTGTCACCATCTGCTATGGATATCGCAGGAAACGAATAGAGAAGCCAGAGGATTTGGGGATTATGGAGAGAGAGACCAGAGAAGCCGTTTAGACTTTGGTTTGATTTCATTTCAGCGCCAAAAGGATTTGGGAATTTAGATTCAGCGCCAATTTTCATTTTTCGCAGGCCGCCAATTTTCCATCTTGGTTTGGGGAAATTACCATCACAGTTGCAAAGCGTGATGGTTGGGGTTTTTTTTTGCAGTGCGGGAATATTTGTTTTCGTCTCACTTAAACAAACAAAGTGAGATTAAAAAACTAGTTACAATCTCACTTTTTTAATCTTGAGATTAAAATTTTTCCTTCTATTTCTTTATCACACTTTTTCTAAAAGTGAGATTTTTCTAAAATTCTTAGTGTGATCCTTATGGGATATTGTAGCAGTATCTTTTCTTTTTTATCCAAACTATTCATTTTATGTAACATTACATACCAAGCGAAAACCGCACTGCATGCAAGTTAAAAGGGTAACTCCCTGATTGTTATAATTTTTCTTTGGTAGGTGTATTTACCATTTTCCTACACTTACTGAACCGATTTGAAGTATAAAATGAAAAAAAGGGTACTTCCATTTGGTCGTGACTTGCTACGGGCCTTTCAATAGGAGTTTCCGCAACAGAGTTTGAGTTTCGCTTCTTTGCGTCAGTGAAGAGTGAGGAGCTTTTATTGCTAGGGTAGTTTTAGCTAATAGAGTTCTTTCTTGGAGCCTTACCTTTCAAGATACTAATATATGTCTCTGTCTCTCGGTCGGTCTTGTTGCTAAGGGACAATGCGATATTGAATCTCTTTCTTTCCTGGTCAATATTATAGACTAAACTAAGACTAAAGTAAGTATCAATAAGCGAGCGAAGGGACTAAGTAGCTCAAGGAGGAATGAGCCGAGTGAAGCCTTTAGAATCTGGTGAAGGTGGATCATGCGGTTGATAAGTTTACCGAGGGAACTAAAGAAAAGAAGCTGTTGACAGGCTATCCGGTATCGGATCGATCGAATTCTAGATCAGGAGTGAGAATACATACTTGCACACGGCACTTCTTCTTAGGGTGAGTAGTATAGATGAGGGAGTGAAAATAGAAAGTGAAGGGTAGAAAAGGTACAAATACTTTTGAAAATTCAAACGAAAAGGAAAGAATTCTGGAGGAGATTGTAGGATTCGGAGTGAGAGAGACATGGGGCAGTCTAAAGAAGAAAAGAAATAGAAGTGATTTTATTTTATTTTTTGAAATTAATCCTTGCCGTTGCTTAAGTTACTCTTGAAACAGAAATGCAACTCTTGGAAACAAAAATAGATAGTTTAGATTTATAAAAGCTCTAAACACTCTCTTAACCGTTGGATTAGAATGGAAAGCTTAAGATTTATAAATGATTGAAAAACTGCTCTTCCTCTACAACATAGATATATAGAGAGGGAAAGGTGAATGGTGGATTGAAGGGGTACGTGGGAGGTGGAGAAAGGTGGATGGTGGAGATCAAGGTTTTAAATATTGGTTTCATGATATGTAAGTAACGGTTTTGAGTGTAGCGGTTTCGGTAGTATCGAACGTTACTTAACAAGAACATGGTGTAGCGATCGTGAATTTTTAAAAATTATTTTTTATAAAGATAATTTAAATTGCTTAAATAACTAGTAACGGTTAAGTATCGGCCGTAACGGTCGTGAACCGGATGCGGACCGATACGTAACGGGAACCGATCTGTACGCGTGTATTTTTTTCTCTCACTGGTATACCAGGGTGTAACTGTATCGGAGAGGCTAAAAACCGTTACATAACAGCCGATACATTACGTAACAGTCGGTATTTAAAACCATGGTGGAGATTGAAGAAGGGGAGGTGGAGAAAGGTTGATGGTGGAAATGGAAGTTGATGGGACTTCACAAGCATGGCTGGCCTAAGGTATTTAGGTGCCCTAGGCTTAATTTAAAAAATTTGTTCTAAAAATTTTCGTGTTTTTCCACGGAGCTTTCTACGTTTTTGTTACTCGAAAAAACTTATTAAAGATCTCAAAAGTAAAATAGAATAATTAAACCATCTTCTTTTATTTGCGTGGTTGAGGACCACTTAGAACCACTTTCATTTTTTGATGGAAACCTGGATGAGGAAAAGAAATAGTAGGTATTGAATGTCCGTGCGACATTGAGAATTTGTCGTGTAATGATAATGTAAGTGTAGGCACCAACTTTAAACACTCCCTCCAAATTTTAGCCCACGAAAATTTGTGTACTTTTCATTTAAAATACAATATTTTTATCCCTAGTTTTTTTTTTTTTTGAATTTTTATCTCAATTCCTTAAATTAGTGTGGAAAAAAAAAATAAATAAATCGGCCCTTTTTTTGAAGTATTTTGTAAGATGGAGTTTAAGGAATAGAAAAGTTTTTTGTTTGTCTCAATGATTTGGAAAGAGATTCCATTTACATCTATTTTATGTTTTTAGTTTTGGAAAGAAGTGTGAACTCATGTGTCGGTTCTAGTGACATAATTGATTACCTAACTACGTTACGCTGATTAGAATCTAAACCAATAAACACTTACACAAACACAATGAGCTCTATGTCTCTATGTGAGATGATAATGAGAGGAGGGAGCCACAAAGACTCCAAAGTCAAGAGACCAAGCAGAGGTAACGATGCCGATATTTATAGTGAGTGATTGTCATCCGGCATTGAACGTTGTAATCGTTCAGCAACGCGGATCGTAGACTTTCGGTCTTTTGTCCTTAACCATCAGTCCATCACTATTTTTCATCACCGTGTGTTTCGAATCTGGTCTCAGATATGACTGGAGAACGTAGCTAAAGAGTTATCAATCGCGTTTCCACAATATCGAACAATCAGTTTCGATCAAACGAGTCTACATACTTCGCAAAGCAGAGGTACCGGATACACTAGTAACAGTGGCAGAATCAGTATTAAGGGGCATAGGGGGCCAAGTTATAGCAGAAAAATATTCATCATCAAATATCTGTTTATTCATTACGAACAAATAAGTAAAAAAACAACTATTAATATTTTTGCATTCCATAGTCACAGAAAAAGCTAAAATACATTTTCCAAGATGGATTATCCATTAAAATAGAACAAAAATAGCTTAACAATCTATCAAAATGCAAGTCGACGTATTCTCAAATCTCAGAAATCATCTATGATTTCATAAATCATCCATTGAGAGTTTGGAAAATCATCCACTAAAACTTGGGAGATCTTAACCGATGAATTTTTTTTTAAAAAAGTGTGGGTTGGCCAGGGCCCACCCCAGACCTACTCTCCCTCCGCCCTTGGGTGGTGACCCTAGGAAGTATTTTTTTCTTTTTAAAATTTGTTTTAGTTTTTCTCTACGTGAAACCTTTTTCCCTTGCATGAAGGTCTTTCTCGCTTATTTTTTTTTTTAAAAATTCAACTGTAATCCGATTTTATTCGTTTTTTTATTTTTTTTGAAAAGAATCCGATTTTGTTTACTACCACAATTCTATGTGAAATCACCAAATCAGCGATATCATGTTTTGACGGGCCTTCATTACATGCGGATTTCATATCCCCTTTCCTTATTGTAGTAATTGACCACAAATCTGAACACCTAAGGGCATAAATGATGGGCTCCTTAAAAATAGTTCCTAAGTTTTTTTTTTTTTTTTATGGCAAAAAGAAATTTTATTGATCCATAAAAACAGATACAATAGAGAAAGGCATCACAACGAAAGGGAAACATCCCAACTAAGTTGGCACCCAACCCTCTCGACAATCATATGCCAGAAAGCCCCAAGCATGGTTGGCAAGGGGTCAACCAGCCAAGCCAAAACAGCCACAGATCAAAATATCCTTAGATCAAAATATCCATACAAATTAAATGCAACTAGAAGCACAAAACACCCTAAACCAATAAAAGAAAAATAAAGCGGCATAAGAGCTGATGTATCCTCTTCACTGCATAAGAAGCTCCAGAAGTACCCAAACATGGGAATGCATCATCCAGAGAAATTCCAGAATAACCTCTGGAAGAACCACACCATAGATATGAATCTCCAGCAGAACCAACATACAAGTAAATGTAGGAGCATCTCTAGCAGAACCAAAGGACAAGCAACTAAGGGAGCAACAGCATATGAAATTCCAGGATATCCAAACCATAGGTGATAATCTCCACAGAACCAAATATAAGGAGTAGCAGCAAATGGAACATATGAATGGCATCAAATAGTTCCTAAGTTGACTCCTAAGGTATACACATAAGCCTAACTGGGGTCTATTTTTCACTCCTAGAGCTTGCTTAATTTAGAGAGCATATGTACACAGAATGGGCTAGCAAGAGCATTCTCTATTTTCAAATAAAATCATTTACTTTTGAAAATATCATATTGGAAAAATATTAAAAGGGCTTGGGTCCCACTAGAAGCTAGCTACAAAGCTTACCTAAATTTAGCTAATGGTTTAGGAGCCATGCTTAGGAGCTACCCTTAGAATCATGTATTGGGTGCCCATTGAAAACTATAATTGATCAAATGGCTTACTAAATTTTAGGAGCCTCACCTAGGAACCATTTTAAGAGCCCTCTGTGGATGCTCTAACACGATGTCCGAAACCTAATACAATACCATCATCAATAATTGTGGTGTTTAGGAGGTGATGATTTCTTCTTCATAATAGAAGATTAAAAAAAAAATTCCAAGGACAGAGTTATGAGCTGCCATGGAACCTAGGTTTTGAAACTCAGATTAGTATAAAGAAGGTAGGTTTCAAATATAAGCATGGATTCTTAGTTTAGGCAATACTCAAGCGTAAGAACATTATATAATGAAGGTAGGTTTCAAATATAAGCATCCTGTCTTGATTATATATAATTGCTTATGTTAGAGCATCTCGCTATGGTTTATAATATCATGAATAGTAACTCGTAACAGTTGCCGATCAATTATTTATCGTGTATATAATATTTTAAGGAAAAATTATCCAAATGGTCCTTGTAGTTTCACCCGAGTCTCGATTTAGTCCCTCTAGTTTCAATTGCACTCCAACAAACCCTGTAGTTTCAATTTTGGTCGAATTGAGTCTCCGACGTTAACTTCCGTTAGCAGATTAGACGGAAAACCCAATTTGGGGATTTTTTTAGGGTCAAACTCGTCTTTTCACCCACCCTTCTTCTTCCCCAATATGTAACCCTAACCCTAACCCTAAATCAAATCCAATGTTTTTCTTTCCTTTGCACCCACAGATATCAAGAAACAACAATCTATCCGCATAATTCCGATACACATCTTATCAACCACACCGACCGCAAAAAATTACACAAAACAAGAAACCCAATTGAGAAAAACCAAATCTGAAATCAAGCGTCAAACGATTCGACTCATTTCCCTCGATTATTGAAGTTCATCTTCTCATAGAACCAAATCGACAATAGCGACAGCGAAAGGTGCACCTCATCCTTCCCCCACCGCTTTTTCCCCCCCTCCGTCGCCCCCGATTTTGCCGAAACTACCGGTGCCGGCAACGGAAGACAAGGCCACGTCGATGACGACGCGGAAGCAGCAGCAGAGGAAGATGGTTTGGATAATGGCCAGAGGTATAGCGAGTGGAGGTGACGAAACTCGCCTAGGGCGAGAAGAACTGATCGGAGCTGGTGGGTCCCGCCTGAGTGCTTGGTACAAATCGGAGGATATGGCGGAAGAGTTGTCGTTGGGTTCTTGATTTGGATCTTGTAGGTCTGGTTTGGGCTTCTTGTTGGTCTTGGTGTCATCGTCGATTGAGGCTAGATCGGAGGATGATTCTTCCACCAATCGCTTCATCGCCGGTGGATTGAAAAGGGTTTTAGTGAGAGATGATTTTGCTTCGATCTGAGAGGAAATGATGGAAGGGTTGGGTTGGAAGAGGGATAGATATCCAATGGGGATTGGATTTGCAAAGGAAAGAAAAAAAATTGGATTTGATTTAGGGTTAGGGTTAGAGTTACCTATTGGGGAAGAAGAAGGGTGGGTGAAAAGACGAGTTTGACCCTCAAAAAATTCCCAAATTGGGTTTTCCGTCTAATCTGCTAACGGAAGTTGACGTTGGGGACTCAATTCGACCAAAATTGAAACTACAGGGTTCGTTGGAGTGCAATTGAAACTAGAGGGACTAAATCGAGACTCGGGTGAAACTACAGGGACCATTTGGATAATTTTCCCATATTTTAATGCTTTTAGTTAATCCTGCTCCACTTGTTGTTCTCGGAATATTTTCTAAACTACCATAAGGGATTTCAGATAAATAATGAGAATAAATGACCAGAATAAAAACCATTCTGCAATAAAAAAAAAATAAAAAAAACAATGAAAACTTGACATATTTTGAGGTACAATCACTAACGAATTAAATTTAAAACGATAACACATAAAGTTACCACCAAATTAAAAAAATGCATCCTATTGGCCGAAAGAGCTCGTCCTTGTGCAAGTTCACGAAACACAGACGAGGTACTTGGACATTGTTTGAGACCCACGTAAAACGAAAAATGTATGCCATATACAAGGATCAGATGAAGCAAGTCACTGCCTTTATGATATTGTTGGTTCATGAGTTTGATAAGTATAGATACTTTTCCATGTAGTTGGACAATTTTTCCAAGTCCAATGGATACAATCAATGTTCCATAACATTCCAGGAAAATCACAACTTTTGCCAATTGCTAGAAGTTTTGCAATGTCATTATTGTTAGGTGACCTCCGGACAAGGGACTGGTTTTTGGAGGTTGAAGGGTTGATGATTGTGTAGAAGAGTTTGGTTTTTGAAGGTTAAACGGGTGATGATGGCGTATATGAGTTTTGTCATATCAAGCTCAAGGGGATGGAAAACTGGGGCTGTGCTAGCCATTTGGGCCATTTGGTTCAAGATTAACTAATTGGGTTAGGTCATGGCTGATGTATTTTACGAACATTATAGGCTTGTGACTAGGTCATGGTATGGTTTCACTCACTTCTAACTTAGCCATGTTGGTTAGGTTTGGGTCCAAGGTTACATGTGACTAGATTTTATAGTCACCAAGTTTAGAGTTATTCTAGTCAATTAAGTTAAATTGCAATGTAAATCAAATAGTAATTTATAAACTTTAGGGGACTTAAATATTGGTCCTCAAACCAAGAGGTAATTAAGTTCTTTTCCTAGTTGGTTTAAATCATCATTTTCTTATCATGTAACTGTTTGGTTCTTTTACTTCTTTGCAATGGAAAATGATTGTGTGCAAGCGTGCCAGAGAGAGTTTCAATCTCCTCCCTCAGATTAACTTTGGAGAAACCAAATCTAATCAGGCGATTGTGTTTTATTGGTTCAATTACCTCAACTAAGAGGATTTTCTCAGCAAGTGAAGAAATGTAAACCAACAAACTTAGGAATCGAAGAACAAAAAGAAACAAGATACTTCGATTAATAAATCAAAGATAAACTTACTTCGAAATTGTCTCCAACTTCAGATACAAGAACTTCGAACAAGTGATTGTTACAGAAACAATCAAGATTAATCCTAACTACTTCCTAATCTACTTCCTAATCTACTTCGAACTGAGTTCGAGATCCTAAACTACTTCGAATTGAGTTCGAAATTCTAAACTACTTTGCCAATGAACAAACCAAGCATCAGTTTTTTGATAGCTGTTTGTTGAAGATTTGCCCGAGGGCTTTTTACTCTTCAATTTCTTCTATTTATAGACGCTGCTTTGCAGTTTGAACTTCCCGCTCAATAAATTTGAACATTGGCTTGCTTCGAACTCTAACTTCCACTCTTCGAGTTGGCAGTTTCTTCCTCCTCCACGTCTGAATTTGAATCCTTCTAATTCTTCCTCCAAAAGCTTTGATTTTGAATCTGCACAGTTGCTTGAACTAAACTCAAATGATTATACGTTAAGGAGAATAACTGCCTTTTAATAGGCACTCCACGTGTTCTAACTGCCAATTTTCCTGTTTCACGAGTTTACGCGTAGAGCTTATGTATTTAGCAGTTAATACCATGACCTCGAAGTCAATTTTATTCATCCTTGACTTGTAACTGCCAATAACCGCTTTTCAAATCTGAGAAAACCATACGACATCGTATTTACTCAGATATATCCCTTTAATCCAGTGTGTCTTTATCAACAGGTAATTGCCAACGTTTGGCATATTCATTATTTGTCAATTAATTATTGGATTTGTTAATTTTATATGTAAACATACCCCCCACATTAACATCTTTGTTCAAGGAATTTGAATAAGTGTTAATGTGCCTTTTGCCGCTTCGAATTCCTGTAAACTTCCAAAGCAGAAGTTATTGGCAGTTCTCATCACTTCCAATGATACAGTTATAATTGATTCTTTCGTTCCCTGTGAGAGGTTCATGGAAAATGAGCAGTTAACACCCACGTTCTCCACTTACAAAAATTTGAATCGTTTCAAATTCAGATTTTAAGTTATAAAAGCACTCAATCATTGGTAAAATTAATCACCAATTTTCGTTCTAAACTTGCTTTCATCTCCTTAAACTCAACTTAACCATGGCTGACATTTCTAATACCCAAAATGCTTTCGAACACTTGGTTCTTCAGGACCCGATCCCTGTCAATACTAGAAGTGCTGTTACACCAATCGTTGGTGAAATTCGAAGAGATCGTTTTTATACAGTGGCTCAAGTGAGCAACTCTGAGCCTATCGATCCATGGAATCCTCCAGTTTCCCCTACTCCTGAACCCTTTTTATGGGGTTTACCATCTGAAATAGTGGTGGTGAAGATGGATGATCCTGCCGGCTATAGAGGTTGGAGTAGATTTCGTTCATTAGCTATGAGTAGGTATTTATCTCCTCTCACTAGGCGTGATCCTAATATAATGGTACTTGATAGTCTCATTGCCACCTGCCTGATTCCTACATTCTTCAAAGTATGTGAAGATGAAAAATCTGGCTTCGCTGGCTATGGTGAACTTAAACAGAAAGCCAAAAGCCAATATGTTTACTGGCTAAATGAGGTTGAAGGCCTCATTTTGAGGGAAAATTTGTTGATCCCTCCAACCTTTCCCTTCGAACCCTTCCTGAAAATTCAGATTGGTTTCAAGAATTGAAGAGTATCAACTTCGATCCCACCATTTTCCAAGCTGATTGTTCTTATTCTCTTTACCCACAGTCTGATTTTGTTAGAGCTAAAGAACTATTGGCTGCCTTTGCTTTTTTGGATATAGGGATTCTTGAAGAAGACATCCCTTGCAAAAATTTCTTATGGGTTTGTGAAACCATTCAATGCTCCATTTCTAAATTAACTGGCTCTTTTCTCCATTCTTTTCTAAGCCAGTTTCCTCTCCTTCGAATGTGGATGAGGAACAATAGTGCTGCTTATGTGTTCAACCAAGACCTCCACGACTATGAGATAGCACATGACCAGGTCATTAAGCTTTACAATAAGATAGAAAATCTGAAAGAAAAGTCCTTCGAAATTCCATCCGGAATCTCCAAAAGACTTCGAAAGAAGTTCAGAAGCTGTGCAAAGAGGAATGCTCTAAAGTTGGCCAAGTTCGAAATCAAAGCCAAAGCTCTGGTCCTGAAGATCAGGCCTCTGATTGAGAAGAAACTCAAGCTAGATGGAGAAGCTGAAGTCAGGATGAAGGAAAAAGAATTTTTTGATTTCACTTGGGCAAAATTTCATGCCTTAGTGACTTGGAGTTTTCCTCATTATTTCCAAGTTATCCCTACTCCAACCGCTGCTCCACCAAAAATAGATGTTTAATTTTCTTTGATGTAACAAGATTTCCCTCTGTAGCATGTAATCTCTTTATATTAATGCAATTTCAGTTCCTTTTATGGCTTATTTTGCATTCTTCAATGCTTTCCGAAGCACTCGAAAGTACCTTAAACCAGCTCGAACTTCTTGGTAATCAAACATTATTATGTACATTTTATGATTTTTAAACCAATAAAAATGGTTTAAAATATATGGTAATTTTAACATCAAAGTGAGGTATTATTTACGGGTTAAAATTTAAGCTTGGGCCTAAAATAATATAGGCCCAATTGCTTTTAATAGAATACTTGACCCGAACTGATACACCGCTTCATCACAACGTATAAATTTAGGGCTTGAAACGTTTTCATTAGACGTTCAAACTTTTCAAACACTTTGCTCTTCCTCCTGAATTCTCAATTTCCTACGCTTATGGCTTCTGAGAGTGAGGTGCTCGAAGACACTCCCTCCCTCGTTCTTAGGAAGTTAGTAACTAGAGAAGTTCTGAAATCCAAGTTTGGCGTTGCCGAACTACAAAATCGTGCTTTCATTGAACACCCTATCTTACCTAATACTCAAATTCTTGGGCCTTCATTTCTTGATCTTCCCCTAGATTTCACATCATGTTACCCTATTCTTGAACAAAGTGACCTCGTGAAAGATAGGCTTCTATATTTTTCCAAATGGTCCAAGAAGAATTTTGTCTGCTGGCCAAACTATGATAAAGAATGGGAGGCCTGGACCGAACGCATGTTCAAAGCCAAGGAGAAGGAGTTAACAGACGTCGGGTTAACACCTGTCATCTCCTTTCTTCAAAATGGCATTTTGCAAAACCCTTCACTTATACATGCTGCCTTAGCCTTCTGGGATCCATCATTCAATTGCTTCAGATTTAACTGTGGGATGATGGCTCCCACAGTTTTAGATGTATCCTTCCTTATCGGACTCCCTCAATATGGCCTTTCCTTCGACATTGCCTTATCTACAGAAGTCCCCTTCTTGGATGAGATTGAGTATGATGGGAAAAATGCCTCTTCTAGCAGATTCTTAGATACTGAAAGGAGATTTTTAGATGAAGTATCTGACAGAGAGACATTTGCATATATATGGTATACATTGTGTAAAATGATCTTTTGCCATGGTGGCAAGAAAATGGTGCTTGAATTCGCACCCTTAGCCTATGCCCTCTCGAAAGGCGAAACCATTGATCTGGCTTCTTACTTTTTAGGTTATGTCTACAAGGCAGGGTTTGATAATCACACTAAACCTCTTAATCATAACTTAGGAGGCCCTATCTGGTTTCTGCAAATCTGGCTGTTAGCTTATTTTCCAGATCAAAAGGTTGCAGAAAGGTACCCTCTTAGCGTTTATGGGGATAAGTTCACCATTTTAGCTTCAACTCCCCTTACCTTGGCTGGATATCTACAATATTTTCATCAGATGAAGGAGGATAAAGAAGAAATAGAATTTGTCCCATTCGACAACTGGGACATTGGGCCAAAGTGGATAAGCAGACTTATGAAACAAAGGGGTAGTCCTGCTTATCATGAAGCATGGGCAAGCATCCTCCTCCCAAGAGAAATTATCATAGGAGCTTATGTGGGTGGTTATAGACAGGCTCATGCTGAAATCTATTGTCCTGCACAATTTGCCAGGCAGTTTGGATTGGTGCAAGCTATTCCTTGTCCTTATCCTGGTGAAATCAACGTCGATCTTTCTTCAAGAAACAAGATTGACAAGGATCACGTTGCAGGCTCTAATGCAGAATTTAAAAACTCTAGAGCACAATTCCAACCATACATATTTTCTATAGCCGCAGAACCTCCTCTTCCAGCATTCTCTAGATGGTGGTACAATTCCATAGAATTATACCATAACTCTGCACCTGTCAAGACTTTTACCAAAGATATTGGTATTGTTACTGAAGAAGTGACTCATTCTGATTCAATATCAGATGATGGTTTTGGGAAAGGCCCAAGCCTACTTTTACCCCAGAAGAGATTCAAGAACTGAAGGAGATCTTCCAACAATTCTCAGAGCTGAATTTTGAAAACTTGGCTAAAGGAGATTTAAAGGTGCACTTGGACATCTGTTGTCAAGCTGCCTGGGCACTGAAACCTGCCTCTCAAGAGTTACATAGACAACTTCTGACTAGAGCTTCTGAGTTTCGAGTGAAAGCTCACCAACTCTGTGAAGTTCAAGAGAGGCATCTCCTAAGAGAAAGCTTAAAGGCAACATTATCAAGTGCAGATGACGAAGCTCGAAGTGTGATTTCGTCTTATGATCAAGATGCTGTCAAACTTCGTCACTTGAAAGAAGAAGAAGCTCGCTTAGAAGAAGCCTTGCTTCAAGTTAGAGGGGATATTGATCGAACTACTTCTAACATGCAAACTTCTATGAACAAAGCTTCTTCAACAGTTGTAGTTATAAGGGACCTTAAAAATCAACTGCAACAAACCTCTGATCAAAAGGAATTTTATGATTTTGTTTGTACCAGAGGTGCTCATGTATGGAGTGACCTAAAAGACACCAATGTACAGTTTTTCAGTAATGAATGAAATGCTTGTTTTCTCCCAATTTCATTACCTTATAACTGCTTGGAATGTTGATCTCATTACTTTGAATTTGAGCTCATTACTTTGAATTTGAGCTCAAACCATTATAATTGCTTGTTTATCATAATTTATCTTGAACAGCACAAGCAAAACAGAAGACAAACCACACTTAGTTTTATCTTCTACTAAAGGACTCCCAAATGGTTGGGAAGTAAGCCTTTAGATATCTTCCATTAATCTTTCTTCTATGGATATAACCATTTAAGTCTTTCAAATGATATGCCCCTCTTTTAAGAACTATATGGATTTGGAAAGGCCCTTCCCAATTTGGATCCCATTTTCCAAGTCCTTGCTTTCTTTCTTTGACAGGCAACACAACTTTCCATACTAAATCACCTATATCAAAGCTTCGAACAACAACTTTCTTGTTGTAACTTCTAGCCACTCTTGACTTTTGCAGCAGGATTTGATTCAGAGCTTTAATTCTTTCTTCATCTATTTCTTCAAGCTCCATATACATTGCTTGATGGTATGCTCCAATATTTAAGTCATTTTGAGAGGCAACTCTCTATGATCTTACCACGATCTCCATTGGTAGAACAACATCATGCCCATAGGTTAGGGCAAAAGGAGTAGTTCCTGTACTGGTCCTTTTAGTGGTTCGATATGCCCACAATACATTTAAGAGTAAACTTGGCCATTCTTCTGGATTTCTATCAACCATTCTTTGAATACCTCTTTTGATAATCTTATTGGTTGATTCTGCTTGACCATTTGACTAGGCATAATAAGGAGTAGAGTTGATCAAAGAAACTCCATGAGAAGCTGCAAAAGCTTTCACTGCTCTACCTTCGAAAATGGATCCATTATCCACTGTTATGGTTTCTGGAGATCCAAATCTATAGACAATATTCTTAATAAATTCAATTACCTGTTCTTGAGATACACTCTCAAAAGCTTGAGCCTCCACCCATTTAGTAAAGTAATCAGTGGCAACTAGAATAAACTAATCACCACTTCTAGAAGCAGGGTAGATCATGCCAATCATATCCATTGCCCACCCTCTAAATGGCCAAGGCTTAACTACATATTGTAATACAGTAACAGGAAACCGTTTGAGAGGTCCTGTCTTTTGACAAGCTTGGCATCCCTTTGCATAATCAATACAATCCTTAAGGATAGTAGGCCAATAATATTCATACCTTCGAATCAACCATCTCATCTTGATTCCTGCTTGATGAGCCCCACAAATACCTTCATGGACTTCTGCCATAACTCTAAAGGCCTCAACCTTGCTTAAACATTTAAGCAATAAACCATCTGCTCCTCTCTTGAACAATTCTCCATTGTGCATAATGTAATTAACAGATCTCAACCTTGTTGCTCTGTCTGTTTTAGCATCAGGTTTTGTTAGATAATCAATCAATGGTTGTCTCCAATCGTTCGAACTAGGAGGAGTAGTGATTTCACATACTTCGAAATCATTATATCTATCTTTAATCATTGATAAGGATTTCCTTAGAGTCAACTGACAAAACTCTCTATTTTCATCAGCGATAAACTTAAATCCTGATGCTCTTTGAGCTACTGCATCTGCCTCTCCATTAAAGAATCTTGGCACATAAGTGAAGGTAATCATATGAAATTGCTTAACTAACAATTTCACATATTGATAATAAGGTTTTAAACCAACACTATGGCAACCAAAATCTCCCTTCACCTGGTTTATAATCAACTGAGAATCTCCAAACACCTCAACTATGTCAACCTTTAAAGCAAGCAATAGCTCTAATCCCATAATTAAGGCTTCATACTCTGCTTGATTATTGGTACATTCCCCTTCATTTATCTGAAATCCAAATTTGGTTTTCAAACCTTGAGGGGACTCCAAAACAACTCCAATTCCAGCCATTTAAGATGTTTTCAAGCCATCGAACCACATCTTCCATGGTTTAATTGTTACAGTATCAACATCTGCTATCTCAGGAGTCTCAATTTCGTTTGGATGATCAGCCAAAAAATTAGCCAAAGCTTGGCCTTTAACTGATTTTTGAGGAACATACTCTAGATTAAATTCAATTAAAGACACAATCCACTTCCCAATTCTGCCACTAAGTACAGGTTGAGACAACATATACTTCATGACATCAGTCTGGGAAATTACATAAGTTACTCTAGGCTAGGGATGGCAATGGGGAGGGTAGGGGGTGGATACCACTACCTCCATCCCCGATTCCCGAACCTATATCAATCCCCATCCCCTCCCCGATCTCCATCGGGGATTTTATTTTAGCCTTCATCCCCGCCCCGATGCGGGGAACGGGGATCCCCACGGGGAATCAGGGATCCAAAAATAATTGCTCTTTAATGTGTAGGTTTTTTTTTTAATGGTCTTACACTTTAAAGTGAATCAGCTTGCTACTGTCCCAAAAGCTCGAGTTGTTTGGAACTTTGCCTAATAATGTACATCCGCACTTCCATCACGTGCTACTGGAGAGTTAATACTTCCATCACATCACATGCAATCCACTAGAAGAGTTTACCATGTGAGATCACAAATTAATATGAACAAATGGAGTGCACAATCAAATATCAAAACAAACTTTTCTGTAAATCCGGAACAGATAAATTTTAAGTTATGACTTATGAGTTATGACCAGTAGTCTACTGACCAGGGTTATAGACAGACGGGCCGGGCAGCTGTGGTGGAAAATAAATTTTAAAAACGTATAATATAATAAATATTATATATATATATATATATATGTGAACGGGGATGCAGGCAGGGGCGGGGAGCGGGGAGGGGCGGGGATCGGGTAGGGGACTGACAATACCATCCCCTACCCAATCCCCGAAATTTTTTAAAAATAATCCCCATCCCCTACCCGATCCCCGAAAAAATCCCCAAATCCCCTCCCCGAATGAGTAGGGGACGGGTTGGATAGGGGCGGGTCGGCCGAGATTGCCATCCCTGCTCTAGGCATCATATAGTACCTGAGTTTCTTCGAAGCAAAAAACAAAGTCAAACATAACTTTTCTACTGCAGAGTACCTACTTTCACAATCATTAAGAAACCTACTTAGATAATAGATAGCTTGCTCCTTCCCTTCTTCATTATCTTGAGCCAATAGAACTCCAATTGAGTCATGGTTTGCTGCCAAATATAGTTTAACGGGCTCTCCCCTTTTAGGTGGAACAAGAACTGGTGGATTGATCAAGTACTCCTTGATGGCCTTGAAAGCATCATCATGCTCCTTTGTCCATTCGAAGTCCTCTCCATCCTTCAGTTTCAACAAAGAAGAAAAGACTTTAGTTTTCCCTGCAGTGTTAGATATAAACCTTCGAAGAAAATTCAATTGACCAAGAAATTTTTGAAGTTCTTTCTTGTTTGAAGGAGGTTTTGCTTCTATAATAGCTTTAGCTTTATTTTTATCAACTTGAATACCTTTGCTATGGACTAAATACCCTAAAAAGTTTCCTGCCATTACTCCAAAAGCACATTTAGCAGGATTCAACTTCAATTGATAATGCTTCATCTTTGAAAAGGCTATCTTCAAATGTTCTACATGATCATCAATAGATTTTGACTTGACAATAATGTCATCAATGTAGCATTCTAGAAAACCCCCAACTATTTCATGGAAGATAGTGTTCATAGCCCTTTGATAAGTAGCCCCAGCATTCTTCAGCCCAAAAGGCATTTTGACCCACTCAAAGGTCCCAAGATTACCAGGGGCCCTAAATGCAGTTTTATGAACATCTTCTTTGGCTATACAAATTTGATTATACCCTGAATGGCCATCCATAATAGACATAATTTTGTGGCCTGCAGAACTATCCACAAGCATGTCTACTACAGGCATTGGGTATTCATCTTTAGGGGTTGCAGTATTTAAGTTTCTAAAATCAATGCATACCCTAATTTTCCCATTTTTCTTGATAACAGGAACAACATTTGATAACCACTCTACGTATTTTGCTGTTCTAATAAAACCAGCATTTAAAAGGTTTTGAATCTCCTTTTTTACCAATAAAATGGTTTCAGGAGACATCTTTCTTGGAAGTTGTTTGAAAGGTTTGCAATTAGATTTAATAGGCAACTTATGCTCAACCAAGTCTCTACTCAAACCTGTTAGTTCTTTATAACTCCAAGCAAAGCATTCTTTGTTCTCTTTGAGCACCGTGATCAATTTGGCCTTCGAGGTAGCATCGAGTTCTTTGTTGATCTGTATAGTGTTTGGAACAATTTCATCACCCAATTCCACTTCTTCTAAAGGATCTTGGGAATCGACATGATCTATAAAAACTTCTTCGAATTCGATTGGCTTCAACCCCCAGTCAGGTTTCTCAGCCAACAATTCCTCCCATTCATTCGTTTCTTGTAACTTCTGCTCTATTTCTAGAGCCATAAATTTAACTAAGGCCAATGAGTTGGCCTCTTCGAACTCTGTCTTGGACTCACATCCAAGCAGCTTCATCTGGTGGATTGTCTGATTCATAATCAACTGCTTGCTTAAGCTTAGATTTTGACTCTGCCAATTCTCCCATTTCCAATACGTTGGATGGAGGAGTGGCAGATTGTGCAATTTCACTCAGAGGAATGATTTCAGGTTTATACATTTCAGCCTCTGCACAATTTGCTGAAGTACTGAAGGGATGTGGGTCTGCCTTTACTTCTTCGATTCCCACTTCTTTCCCATTTTCATACTTCACAATCATCAAGGCTTGGTGCATAGAAGATGGAATACAGCCATTGACGTGAATCCAATCTCTACCAAGTAAAGCATTATACTTACTTGTGAAAGTATCTACCACAAAGAATGCTGTATCAGTTTCTACTTGGCCAACTTTCAGGCGTATAGAAACAATTCCTTTAGGGCTCTTACTCTCACCAGTAAAACCAGCAATAGATGTGCTTGTTGGGATCAATCGAACCTTTTCCTTTCCCAACTTCTTCAGAGTCCTAGAAGGTAAAATGTTCACTGCTGCACCATTGTCAACCCAAACTCGATTTAATAAGATCCCATCAAATGATGCAGATATATATAATGGTTTCAAATGGTGCCTCATATCATTCGAAGGTGATCTGAAAGGATAGGAAATGTCAGCACAATCCAAATCAACAATCAAAGGATACTCAGAATTTGTTTCTGTTTCTGGAACAAAAACTGCCCTTTCCTTAGAGGTCACTTCTGGCTCCTCCATAGCATTAGCCATTATCATAAGCTCTTCCTCTTCTTCTTCCTTTTGAATCTTAGATATTAGGGCTCCCCAACCTTCATTCCAGCCATTATCATACGTAAGGTTATATTCTTCATCACTTGATACATTAATGATTTCCATAGGAGCAACCGTTGGTTGTAATGCCCTTCGTACTGGTGAGCAGTCTGGTCCAAAAGGTCCAAAATCGAATGAAGGAGAAACCATGTTAATTTGAACTTCAGACAGAGTTCCAAACTGAATGGTCTTCTTTTCCTGCACTAGTAACTCTGATCCATCTTCTACTGCATCCACCTTTTCTGGAAACTCTGCTGCAGAAATTTCCATGGGGGAAAATGTTTCAACAGGTGACAAATTCATTCCTCCATCTTCTTCCTGTTCCACTATCATGGCCTCTAATAAGCCAGATTGATAGCTTGCCAAGGAATTTGGTGAAGTTGGACTATTTTGAGGTACCTCACTGTCCATTCTTGCAGCCAAACTTTCCAATGTTTCCCTTTCTGCTTGAGTAAACCCCCTTCAAAGAGATTCCTCAGAATCTTCTCTTCGAAGTCTGTTAAACCTTGGATTGAACTTATCACCCCCATTATGATTCTTCTTGGTGGCATATTCTTCCATTTGGAAACTAGTATACCTCCTTTGCAGTTTCCTCTTCTGAGTTCTTGTCAGCATAGGAATCATTTGAGGTGTTTTGGTCTTTGGATCTCTAACCACTACCCATTGACCAGCAGGAGTGTTTGGAGGTTTGACCATTTTGTTTCCAACCTTAGAAGGGGTTTTATATCCCTGGAAGAGTTCTGGTTTAATTTTCTTTAAAAACCAATCAGGAACTCCTTTTACCAAGGTGAATTGTTCCCCTTCTCCTTCATTTTCTTGGCCCATTAAGGCTTTTCCAGTGTTAACCTTCTTCGAAGGAGGATAATCCCTCTTCGAAGCTGGTGGAACTGGACTAGAAGGTACACTTCTCTTTGAAACTGGCCAAGGCTTCTCATTTTTTCCATGACTTGGGCTTATCCAGGGTTTTCTTTCATTATTCTGATCCAAAGCCTTTCTTTCCATCCTTTTTGGAAAGAAATCAACCCCCTGTCGATCCAAGTCTTTGAAAATCAAATAATTAGCCCTGCATTCCATGCATAAGCATTCCAAAAAGGATGCTTCAAGCATGGGAAGATGAGATTGCTTAAAACCCTTTTTAGAAGAACTTGCCAATGCATAATTTTGCCGGTAAGTCTTCTCATCATCACTTCGAAGTTGGCCAATTCTTGGCTTTCCTCTTCCAAATTGTACAGAGTTCATCCCAACATGAACTCGCCTGTTTTGCCATACCTCCTGATCTGTTTTAGCCAAATAAGTTGGCACATTGGTATTAGCAGTTATTTCTTCAATCTTTGGAAATGGATTTGTGTCTATTCCTATAGTCTTTTTTGGAAACATGATCCTTCCCTTCTTAATTTGCTCCTTAACCCTGTCACGGAAAACATTACAATTCTTAGTTGAATGAGTCCAAGAAGCATGCCATTTGCAATAATTCTTTCCTTTTGTTTCGTCCAAAGTTGGAAGTTTAACATTTTCAGGAAGTTTGATAAACTTTTTCTTTAAAAGGTAATCAAAAATTTCATCTGCTTTAGAAACATCAAATGAATATACTTTGCTAATTGCTTTCTTATTAATCCTTGGTGCTATAGAAGAATCCTTTCGAATTAAACATTCACACACACAAGGGTCATGCTCAACAATTTCAGCAGCATCAATTTCATAAGTAGAGTCTTTATAATAGGTTGAATAAGAAGAGTTATTCCTATCGACATCTTCTTCTAACAAAGATTCATATCTAGAAACTTTGTAAGTTAAATCAACCAAATCTCTGAACTCAGTAGAATCGAACTTCTTCCTAAGTTCTCTACTTAATCCATCTTGTGCTATTCTCACAAATTCAACTTCTGGTAATTGAAGTTTGCACTTGTTTCTAGCCTTTTTGAATCTAGCAATAAATTGTGCAGCCTTTTCATCAGGCTTCTGCTTTAATCTTGCTAAATCATCCATAGTGACTTCAGGTTCAGTTTGATAAAACTGTGCATGGAATAATTCTTCCATCCTTTGCCAATTTGGAACTGACTCTGGTGTTAAATTAGAATACCATTCGAAAGCTGTTCCTGTCAAAGAATTAGAAAACAATTTCAACTTAATGAACCCATTATTGCCTAACTCTTTACATTGAGTCGTAAACCTGGCAATATGCTCAGTGGTTGATTGTTTTCCATCCCCATGGAATAAAGTAAAATCTGGGATTTTAAACCCCCTAGGGACTTCGAACTGCCTATCTATCCATTCCGGATAAGGCTTTCTATAAATTTGGGTTTGTACCCCTCGGTTTAGAGGTCCATATACTTCTTGCATGAGGCCTAATATTTCATCTCGAAGGGCTGGACGTTCACCTAGAGGTACCCTTGAATTAACAGGTGGTTCCCAAGTAGCATTTCTAGGCATGTGATCTTCTGGAAACCTCTGAAAAGGATCATCAAAAGGCCTATGTTGCTTGAAACCTCCTTCTTGCTTTGCAAGAGGTTCATATAAGTAGTTCGAATGCACCCTTCCCATCTCTGGTATCCCTGCGTACTTAGGAATTGCAATCTCTGGATTAGGCCTTTTTGCACCGGTCCTATCCTTCTCATAAAAATGATTTCCAGGAGTAAATACATACTCGTGAAACCCGTAATCATTGTTTTTAAAACCCTTATCCTCATTTAAACCATCAAAGTTTGGTTCGAATGGGACATTAATGTTCTGTTTGAACACTTTCTTAGGTTTAGGAGTTTGATAATCATGAGTTTTTGTAGGTTCATACCAAGATTCTGGTATATCATCTACATTTATAGGCTCTTTTCCAGGCCTTGACTTAAATTTGCTTGTACTAGCTTCTCCTTTATCCTTCTCAAATGAAGGCAAAGGATCATGCCTAAGCCCTGATTGCTCTTCTAATTTTTGTAACATAAGCTTCTGGGTCTGAGCCAGTTCTCTAAATGTAGCAATCATTTCAGCAAACTGACTAGATGACACACTTCCTCCAATTTCTGGATTCTTTGGGTCATCAACATGTACAGTTTTATTATTCCTAGTATTCATTCGAGAAGTCTGGCCAATTCCCACATTTAAGTCTTGACCAGTACGAGTTTCTGGGCCTGTGTGAAGGCCTTCCACTTGTTCATTCTTTCTAGAATTAACATTATTCTCATCTTCTGGCGTTTGGCCAACCTGAGAATCATCTGCTTGCTTCCTAAGTTTTGGAGCCATTCAACACTTTCAGGGGTCCCACCGGGCATGCCAAAAAATGTGTTTGGTTCTTTTACTTCTTTGCAATGGAAAATGATTGTGTGCGAGCGTGCCAGAGAGAGTTTCAATCTCCTCCCTCAGATTATCTTTGGAGAAACCAAATCTAATCAGGCGATTGTGTTTTATTGGTTCAATTACCTCAACTAAGAGGATTTTGTCAACAAGTGAAGAAATGTAAACCAACAAACTTAGGAAATCGAAGAACAAAAAGAAACAAGATACTTCGATTAATAAATCAAAGATAAACTTACTTCGAAATTGTCTCCAACTTCAGATACAAGAACTTCGAACAGGTGATTGTTACAGAAACAATCGAGATTAATCCTAACTACTTCCTAATCTACTTCGAACTGAGTTCGAGATCCTAAACTACTTCGAACTGAGTTCGAAATTCTAAACTACTTTGCCAATGAACAAACCAAGCATCAGTTTTCTGATAGCTGTTTGTTGAAGATTTGTCCGGGGGCTTTTTACTCTTCAATTTCTTCTATTTATAGACGCTGCTTTGCAGTTTGAACTTCCCGCTCAATAAATTTGAACATTGGCTTGCTTCGAACTCTAACTTCCACTCTTCGAGTTGGCAGTTTCTTCCTCCTCCACGTCTGAATTTGAATCCTTCTAATTCTTCCTCCAAAAGCTTTGATTTTGAATCTGCACAGTTGCTTGAACTAAACTCAAATGATTATACGTTAAGGAGAATAACTGCCTTTTAATAGGCACTCCACGTGTTCTAACAGCCAATTTGCCTGTTTCATGAGTTTACACGTGGAGCTTATGTATTTAGCAGTTAATACCATGACCTCGAAGTCTATTTTTATTCATCCTTGACTTGTAACTGCCAATAACTGCTTTTCAAATCTGAGAAAACCATACGACATCGTATTTACTCAGATATATCCCTTTAATCCAGTGTGTCTTTATCAACAGGTAATTGCCAACGT
The DNA here is from genome assembly GCA_020921065.1 of Vaccinium darrowii. Taxonomy (NCBI): domain Eukaryota; kingdom Viridiplantae; phylum Streptophyta; class Magnoliopsida; order Ericales; family Ericaceae; genus Vaccinium; species Vaccinium darrowii. The sequence continues at coordinate 9,853,565 of CM037151.1, read as the reverse complement.
TTGGCATATTCATTACATGTCAATTAATTATTGAATTTGTTAATTTTTTATGTAAACAGTAACATATTAATTACTAATTATTTCAAAGCCATAGACTCTCCTCCTTCTCTCCTCTCTGATTTCGAATAGGGTTCCCTCCACTGGGGGGGGGGGGGGGGGGCTTCTCCTCCTCCCCCCAGGCTCTCCTCTTCTTTTCCTCCTCCTCCGTTCAGCCATGTTTCTCCATGATCGGGTTACCCCCTCCCTCCCCCTTTCCCGGTTCTTTGTTCCCAGCCTTGGCCGTGCTGCTGGGTGCAGCCATCTCGGCCTAACAACGTGTCAGTTCGCCAGTCTACCAATCTAGTTTTCCTTGTTGGAGGATGCCGGTTTCGGGCCTAACGGCAAGTGGTAGATCTGCGACCGGTTGAGAGGTTCATGGTCTCCATTTTGGAAGCACCGGATTTTGCTCGTGGGCTGCGGTTTGGCTTTCAGTCTCCGGTCGTCCCGATTTGCATTGGCGTGTATGGTTAAGCTGGTGCTCTTTTTGATGAGGTGCAACGACCGATGGTTTCCTCATAACTCCAAGCGCTCTCGGCTAGTTTCTCCATGAGTCTTTGATGGCTGGAGTTGGTTTCTTTTTGGTCTTCTTCTCGAGGGTTTTGTTGTGCTAGTTTTTTGGTTCTCCGCGGCTGTGTGGTTCGCTTCCGCTCTCTTGCCAGTTTGGGCTACTTCTTTCGGCGGCGTGGTGGGGCTGGTGGATTTGGGTTTGGTTTTTTTAGGTTTAGGGTTTTTTGAGGTTTCTTACCAACCAATTGACTATGAGTAATTTCGAAATAATTCATGTATTTCATTGATTATTTTGACAAGACTACCATTAAACATATTTCGGAACATGGTGGATATTCAAATCGACCATGTTTCTAATGCTCAAATCCACTGGCCTTATCATGATTAATTTCGGCAGTATTTTTGTCAAGAACACAAGTTTATAATAAAATTTCCTAACAAAAACATAATAAATTAGTTTACCATCATTTTTGTTATATGTAATTATATTATGAATGAGCAAAAAATACTATATATTATCTATTATATGTAATTATATTTTGTTGGTTCCTGTGTTGTTTATCTCTATATCTCCTTTTCCCCTATATATATTATCTATTTCTTTTGCCGATGCAAAAAAAGTTATATTATGAATTAGGTTAAATAAAGCATGAATCTCTACGTTAAATAGCATAAGAATTCCAATTTAACATTTTGTAAAAGCAAATAAATTATGTATAGTACTGTACGAATCACCTAAAATCGTAAACAAATTAACCATGAGTGAAAAATCATGACATGTATTTACATGAGTAACAAAGGTAAATCTGGATCAAGGGGAGAAAAAGAGATACAAACAAATCTGCGACCTCCAACAAATACGGACATTCATAACCGTAGATGGGTTGACAGTGATATAACACCATGGGGAGAAATCAAGATGATGGTGGGAACGCCATAGGTGGGTCACCCTGGTTTGGACGATGGAAAGGGATAGGAAAGAGAATATGTGGTCTAGAAGTTCATCAGGTAAATCAATGGTTCCATTTTTTTTTCCCTCAGCCATTGGGCTCTTCCTCTCCTTAGAGGCTCTTGATTTAATTGTTTGTTGTTCTTCTAGTGTTTGTAACTTTCTATTGGGTGGGTTCAAAGTGTAACTTTCAATTGGGTGGGTTCAAAGTCTGTGTTGTGCACCTAGTGGACAGAAAGCGTGTTGTGTGGCCCATTTGGAGCTCACCTTGTTTCACGTTTTTTTATCCATATCATTCATTTTGTTGATCTTATCGAGTATGAATTTATTCTAAAAATTCATGTTGATCGGACATCATTAACTATTTGATCGGTGACCATTGAGCTTATTGTTTTGTAGAAATAAATCATGTACAATAGTTTCATTGAATGTTCCACTTTCAAGAAAAAAATACAGTCTAAAAATATAGTTAAAGATCTCTAATCAATATGAATTTTTTACAAGGACCACATACTCGACGAGAAGAACAAAATGAATGATTCGGATAAAAAAATAGGACTCGAGGTCGGTCCCAAATGGGTCGCATAGTAAGCGTGTTGTGCACCCTTGACCCTTATTGAGAGGTTATATGGGTGTAATGCAATTAGGTTTTACAGGGAAATGGGTATAAAGGTATTGATGGATTTTTTCAAATTTGAAGATAAAGAACATATTATAATTTAAACCAACTAGGACGAGGACTTAAGTAGGGTAAACATGATTACATAAAAAAGTTTTCATTTTTCCATAAGAAATTCGGAATGTCATTCGGTAGCTTTCACTTGTCAAATCAAATTGATGCGGAAAAATAGTTCTTGAGAAGCTATTAGTAAAGTGAAGTAAAAGAAAATGAAAAGCTTTTTTCTGCAAGTGTCCATTTCACAAAGCAATAGTTTAATTGTATAAGAAATGATTTCAAAAACAAGATTCCTACAAAATCTTGTCTTTTCTGCTTGATCAGTTCTGAGGCAAAAACTAATCCAAATGGAAAAGTTAGAGATGTAGGTGCCACAATATTTTTGCTAACAAAACAACCACCAAATGCACACAAATTAGACGTTTCTCATACTTTCCTTTCCTTTCCTTTCCTTTCCTTTCAAACGAACGGGCCTTCCGGGAGGCCATGTGATAATTACTTGTAACGTTTTGCCTGGTTAAAATTCAGGATTCGGGTGGATGATGCCACTTGATTTTTATGAATGTATTGCCATATATAGTATCAATTGAGAACAATTTGCACAGTGGATGCAAGAATTTCAGGTCTCAAAAAATAGGAAAAAATTAAATTAGATGAATATTTACAGCGTCATCATAGTCAAGAGCCCCATTTAGATTTAGGGAGCCGATAATGCCACGAAGATTTTTTTGTACTGCCACGACTAATCAATGCACTCATTGACAAAGTGACCCCTATGTCCTTCGCTCTCTGGAGATGTCAGGCCCTTCAATTTATTCATCCCAAATCCAGATTAAAATTCTAAACACAAACCTCAAACAACCATTGCCCAAAAAAGTATCAACGGCTACTTTTAGCTCAAGAAAACAAAAACATCGACTCTCCTGGAATTCAGAATCAAATCCCATGTGTTTAGCTATCATACATCTCAAATTGAGCACTATGGTTGTCTTCAAATCACAAAAATGTATCACCTGCAACAAAATATTTTAATTTAGCTCAGTGATTGTATATAACTACCACAAAAAATGTACCCAAAAAAAAAAAACTTGACCTCAAGTCATCAAGCACATCCACAGTACTCCCACAGCCGTCCAGAGTAAGTATATGATTGGAATTGATCGCATTTGCCTCACTTTTGCCCTTGCATGTTCGACTATTATGACCAACACCTCTATAAATGCTACTCTTTTGGTTGCATCCACAATAAAAAATTTTGAAGTTCAGAATGAAGCAAACAAGAAATCTGAAAAACTTAGCAGCTCTATAGGTAGGAACATGAATTTTACCAGTAGAAACATGATTAGTCTGCCCTTTGAAGCCTTTCAAGTTTCTACTTGTAGAAGATTTGATTCTCCAGGTAGAACCGCTTTTTTGGATTAAAAAGTTGACCAAGTCTTAGGGAGTTGCTTTGATAATATCATGACCATAATTATAAGCCAAACTTAGGAACTATTCTTCATTCTCATCACTACCTCCTTTAATTCCCCTGTAAACTTTAGCATAATTTTCCCTAGCTTTTGGATAATTTCATTTGCTTATTTTTGTCTGTGTCCTATTTTTTTTTTCTTTTTTTTTCCGTGTGTAAGCTGTTAGTAGTTGGGAAACCATTAGGTGTTTCATGATGGGTTATATTTAATTTTTGATGTGGTTATTTAATTCAGTTTAATTAGGAAGAGAATAACAAAATGAACAAAAGAGAAAAAAAAATTCTCAAAAACAATTTCAAAAAAAATTCTCATGAACTACTATTAGTAAAATTCTCACGAAAAAAATTCTCATGAACTACTATTAGTAAAATTTTCTAGAGTTACCAATATCTATCTTTGGTTAGGTTATGCGGTTCAATGGTCTGGTTATGGTTTTAAAAAAATAAGAACCAGTAATTATGGTTTGGTTATTAGTTCTCAATTTAAAAACCACAGTTAGAACCGAACCGGACCGTATAATATTAATATATAAATTAGTATTTCATACGAACATAATGAATCTTAATTTGGTAAGTAAATTTTTTTCTCCAGTGAAGTAGATAATTAAACCTAGCTACGAATCTTCATAATAATTAATATTGAAATATCTACTATCCAGAAAGTACGGAGTAGATAATTAAACCTAGTTAGCTACGAATCTTCATAATAATTAGAAGAGACAAAATCTAAACTCAAAAATGAACAAAAGAGAGAAAAAATTCTCAAAAAAAATTTCAAAAAAAATTCTCATGAACTACTATTAGTAAAATTTCCTAGACTTACCTATATCTCTCTTTGGATAAGTGTTTTTAAAAAAAATTTCAAAAAAAGAAACATAATTTATGTTATAAAAAATTAATAATAAAGCAGCTCATCCTGACAACAATGAGCAATCGGCACATATCGTGCCACTATATTACAAAAGGTTGAATTACCTATTACAAAAGGCAGAATATCTGCCAACTTGCCATTATATTACAAAAAGGGTCTTTCTTCGACAAGGACATGGTATAGGAGTTAATCATGGAAATAGGATACAAACTAATTTTTTAATACCAAGAGAACAAATCACCTGCACATTCCAAAAATGCCCCTTTTAGCCCACGAAAGTGCCTAAAACCCTACGAAAGTACCTAAACCTCCAAACCTAATGAAAGTGCCTAAACCTGAACTCTAGGGTACCCTATGAAAGTGCTTAAAACCCTAGGGTATCCTATAAAAGTGCCTAAAACCCTCGGGTACCCTGCCTAAAATACTAAGGTATCCTACGAAAGTGTCTAAACCACAAAAACCCTATAATTGGAAAGTGCACCCTAAGTGTCTAAACCCAAAATGCCTAAACCTAGTATGACCTACCCCAAAGAGCCTAACCCCCTAAAATTGAACCCAATCCCAAAATTAAAGACACAAAAAATTAATTAAAGTGCTTGACTCACGCATTAGGGGTGCACAAAAAAACCGATATAACTGTTAAACCGATCCGATCTGGACTGAACTGTTCTATTCGGTTAGGTTAAGCAGTTCAATGGTCTGGTTATGGTTTAAAAAAAAAAAGAACTAGTAATATTATGGTTTGGTTATTGGTTCTCAATTTAAAAACCACAGTTAGAACTGAACCGGATCGTATAATATTACAATATGTACATTAATATTTCATACGTACATAATGTATCTTAATTTGTTAAGTTAATTTTTTCCTCCAGTGAAGTAGATAATTAAACCTAGCTACGAATCTTCATAATAATTGGAAGAGACAAAATCTAATCTCAAAATGAACAAAAGAGAAGAAAAATTCTCAAAAAAAAATTGAAAAAAAATTCTCATGAACTACTATTAGTAAAATTCTCTTGAAAAAATTCTCATGAACTGCTATTAGTAAAATTTTCTCGACTTACCTATATCTCTCGTTGGATAAGTGTTTTTAAAAAAAAATTCAAAAAAAGAAAAATAATTTATATTATAAAAAATTAATAATAAAGCAGCTCATCCTGACAACAATGAGCAATCGGTGCATATCGTGCCACTATATTACAAAAGGTTGAATTACCTATTACACAAGGCAGAATATCTGCCAACTTGCCATTATATTACAAAAAAGGGTCTTTCTTCGACAAAGACATGGTATAGGAGTTAATCATGGAAATAGGATACAAACTAATTTTTAATGCGAAGAGAACAAATCACCTACATATTCCAAAAATGCCTCTGTTACCCCACGAAAGTGCCTAAAACACTACGAAAGTGCCTAAACCCCCAAACCTAATGAAAGTGCCTAAACCTAAACTATAGGGTACCCTATGAAAGTGCTGAAAACCCTAGGGTATCCTATAAAAGTGCCTAAAACCATAGGGTACCCTGCCTAAAATACTAAGGTATCGTATGAAAGTGTCTAAACCACAAAAACCCAATAATTGGAAAGTGCATCCTAAGTGTCTAAACCCAAAATGCCTAAACCTAGTATGACCTAACCCAAAGAGCCTAACCCCCTAAAATTGAACCCAATCCCAAAATTAAAGACACAAAAAATTAATTACAGTACCTGACCCACGCATTAGGGGTGCACAAAAAACCGATATAACTGTTAAACTGGTCCGATCTGGACCGAACCGTTCTATTTGGTCAGGTTATGCGGTTCAATGGTCTGGTTATGGTTTTAAAAAAATTAGAACCAGTAATTATGGTTTGGTTATTGGTTCTCAATTTAAAAACCACAGTTAGAACCGGACCGGACCGTATAATATTAATATATATACATTAATATTTCATACGTACATAATGTATCTTAATTTGGTAAGTTAATTTTTTTCTCCAGTGAAGTAGATAATTAAACCTAGCTACGAATCGTCATAATAATTAATATTGAAATATCTACTACCTAGAAAGTACGGAGTAGATAATTAAACCTAGCTAGCTACGAATCTTCATAATAATTAGAAGAGACGAAATCTAAACTTACAAATGAACAAAAGAGAAAAAAAAATTCTCAAAAAAAATACTCATGAACTACGATTAGTAAAATTCTCATGAACTACTATTAGTAAAATTTTCTAGACTTACCTATATCTCTCTTTGGATAAGTGTTTTTAAAAAAAATTTCAAAAAGAGAAACATAATTTATGTTATAAAAAATTAATAATAAAGCAGCTCATCCTGACAACAATGAGCAATCGGAACATATCGTGCCACTATATAACAAAAGGTTGAATTACCTATTACAAAAGGCAGAATATCTGCCAACTTGCCATTATATTACAAAAAGGGTCTTTCTTCGACAAGGACATGGTATAGGAGTTAATCATGAAAATAGGATACAAACTAATTTTTTAATACCAAGAGAACAAATCACCTGCACATTCCAAAAATGCCCCTTTTAGCCCACGAAAGTGCCTAAAACCCTACGAAAGTACCTAAACCTCCAAACCTAATGAAAGTGCCTAAACCTGAACTCTAGGGTACCCTATGAAAGTGCTTAAAACCCTAGGGTATCCTATAAAAGTGCCTAAAACCCTCGGGTACCCTGCCTAAAATACTAAGGTATCTTACGAAAGTGTCTAAACCACAAAAACCCTATAATTGGAAAGTGCACCCTAAGTGTCTAAACCCAAAATGCCTAAACCTAGTATGACCTACCCCAAAGAGCCTAACCCCCTAAAATTGAACCCAATCCCAAAATTAAAGACACAAAAAATTAATTAAAGTGCTTGACTCACGCATTAGGGGTGCACAAAAAAACCGATATAACTGTTAAACCGATCCGATCTGGACTGAACTGTTCTATTTGGTTAGGTTAAGCAGTTCAATGGTCTGGTTATGGTTTAAAAAAAAAAGAACTAGTAATATTATGGTTTGGTTATTGGTTCTCAATTTAAAAACCACAGTTAGAACTGAACCGGATCGTATAATATTACAATATGTACATTAATATTTCATGCGTACATAATGTATCTTAATTTGGTAAGTTAATTTTTTCCTCCAGTGAAGTAGATAATTAAACCTAGCTACGAATCTTCATAATAATTAGAAGAGACAAAATCTAATCTCAAAATGAACAAAAGAGAAAAAAAATTCTCAAAAAAAAATTGAAAAAAAATTCTCATGAACTACTCTTAGTAAAATTCTCATGAAAAAATTCTCATGAACTACTATTAGTAAAATTTTCTAGACTTGCCTATATCTCTCGTTGGATAAGTGTTTTTAAAAAAAAATCCAAAAAAAGAAAAATAATTTATATTATAAAAAATTAATAATAAAGCAGCTCATCCTGACAACAATGAGCAATCGGTGCATATCGTGCCACTATATTACAAAAGGTTGAATTACCTATTACACAAGGCAGAATATCTGCCAACTTGCCATTATATTACAAAAAAGGGTCTTTCTTCGACAAAGACATGGTATATGAGTTAATCACGGAAATAGGATACAAACTAATTTTTTAATGCGAAGAGAACAAATCACCTACATATTCCAAAAATGCCTCTGTTACCCCCACGAAAGTGCCTAAAACCCTACGAAAGTGCCTAAACCCCCAAACCTAATGAAAGTGCCTAAACCTAAACTATAGGGTACCCTATGAAAGTGCTTAAAACCCTAGGGTATCCTATAAAAGTGCCTAAAACCATAGGGTAACCTGCCTAAAATACTAAGGTATCGTATGAAAGTGTCTAAACCACAAAAACCCAATAATTGGAAAGTGCATCCTAAGTGTCTAAACCCAAAATGCCTAAACCTAGTATGACCTACCCCAAAGAGCCTAACCCCCTAAAATTGAACCCAATCCCAAAATTAAAGACACAAAAAATTAATTAAAGTGCCTGACCCACGCATTAGGGGTGCACAAAAAAACCGATATAACTGTTAAACCGGTCCGATCTGGACCGAACCGTTCTATTTGGTCAGGTTTATGCGGTTCAATGGTCTGGTGATGGTTTAAAAAAAATAAGTAATTATGGTTTTGTTATTGGTTCTCAATTTAAAAACCACAGTTAGAACCGAACCGGACCGTATAATATTAATATATATACATTAATATTTCATACGTACATAATGTATCTTAATTTGGTAAGTTAATTTTTTTCTCCAGTGAGGTAGATAATTAAACCTAGCTACGAATCTTCATAATAATTAATATTGAAATATCTACTATCTAGAAAGTACGGAGTAGATAATTAAACCTAGTTAGCTACGAATCTTCATAATAATTAGAAGAGACAAAATCTAAACTCAAAAATGAACAAAAGAGAAAAAAAAAATCTCAAAAAAAATAATCATGAACTACTATTAGTAAAAATCTCATGAAAAAGTTCTCATGAACTACTATTTGTAAAATTTTCTAGACTTACCTATATCTCTCCTTGGATAAGTGTTTTTAAAAAAAATTTCAAAAAAAGAAACATAATTTATATTATAAAAAATTAATAATAAAACAGCTCATCCTAACAACAATGAGCAATCGGCACATATCGTGCCACTATATTACAAAAGGTTGAATTACCTATTACAAAAGGCAGAATATCTGGCAACTTGCCATTATATTACAAAAAAAGGGTCTTTACTCTGAATCGGCACAAAAGAATAACTTATCACGAAAACAAATGAACATACCAAATCAAAGCATATATCCATTAACCATTAACCAAACAAAAATTAACGGTTCTTATTTTTCTAGAACCAAAACATGACCAATGAACCGTAAAACCTAACCAATTCGAACGATTTGGGCCAGATCAGATTGGTTTTGAGGTTATATCAGTTTTCTTGACCATTTTGTAGCCTTGTAAGGAGGGGTATTCAGGTTTTGCATGATTACCGTATTGTCCTCATCAAACTTTCAAAGTTTTCCGTGTACTTCCTTTTTATGGCCTGATCAGTTTTATCCATATGTCAAAGGGCATTTTTAGAATTTTGGAGGAGACAAGTATGGTGCACATTGTGCTCCTTTTTCTCCATTCCCCTTTTTCTGGTTTTCCCTTTTTTCTTTTTCCCTTATGTATATATATAGACACACAAAGAGAGAGAGACAGACACATGAACTTTGTTGAAGTGTATTCTTTTCCAACTATAGCGTCCATCCTTTAACATGTATCTCCACGTACTCTTGTTTCTTTCATGGCTCCTATTACTACAACCCACATTAGGAATAAACACAACCACCACCACCATCACCACCGCTGTTGATGCTATAACCAACAGCACCTTCTTCATTGCCAAGAACGGCAGCTGCAGCCGCACATGCGGCAACCTAACCGTCCCTTACCCGTTTGGCATAGGGGTCGGGTCGGGCTGCTCCATCCGTCCAGAGTTCGACATCAACTGCAGCACTTTTTCTGACCCTCCAAAGGCCTTCATAACCACGTCGAACTTCGAGGTCCTA
>CM037151.1:9662503-9843390 GCA_020921065.1 Vaccinium darrowii | reverse complement strand
ACAGAGAGCGATAGAGAAACCTGCTCTGGACAGTAGATCGCCGGAGCTTTGTACGGTTTTACGGTGGTTCTCTCAGTAGGAATGTAGGATCATTCTTTCATAAAAAGTTAAGTCTAGTTCTTTCTTTCTTTCTTTTTTCACCATCTAGCAATACCCAAAAAACAAAAACAACACAAAAAGAGGAATTCTGATGAGACAAGATTCCGTTCAACAAAAAAAGAGATAAGACAAAATAGTTAAGGACAACCTAAATTCCTGGTTCCTGTTGTCCACTAACAGTGTGAAAATACAAAAGGCTCAACTAAAATGGCTGCTCATTTCTAGAAGCCATTGACCGAAGCTGCCCCAGTCACGAGTTGCAATTGAGTGAGCAGCAGAACTTCAAGCAAGCTCAGCTATGGCATCTTCTAGTTGCCACTAATCTGAAAAGTGTCAAATGACATGGAGCGTACATCATGTTCAAGAATCCTTCGAAGTAATTTGACTGGCAGATTGTGGGCTTCGCTTTGTTCTGATAAAGTGCGATGGAAGGAAATGTGGGATCGCAGCAGCCAAACCCAAGCAAAGCACTACCAAGATGAATAACAATAACTCATCACAAACTGGGGAATGAATAACAATAACCCACCAGGCATACTGGGGAATGAATAACAATAACTCATCACAAACTGCCAATGAAAACAAGTATGCATCACATAATCAGTTGAGGTATCGCTTTCAGAATAGAGCAATTCGAGCAACAATAATTTGTTCAGACTTATCATTACAATCTACAAATTATACATAAATGCAGAGTTATCAGAGAGAAACCCATGGCATCTCCCCAGAGGACGTAACGGTAGGGGTGGGAATTTATGACACGACACAATAACAAGACTCGAAGTTAGCAAGTTAGGGTTGACTATTTCTGACACGAAACAAGTATATGACACGACCCGAGAACGCAATTGCTAAACAGGCTGGGTTCATGTTCGACCCGCATAACCCGAAAATGAAACGGCTAACCTGTTTATGACAAGTTAACCCGAATCCAACACAAAAATGATACAGTTAACCCGAAAATGCCACAGGTATTGTGTAACCATGTCAATTCGAGTCGTGTTCATATTGACAATGGTAATTTCAGGTCACGTTAGGGTTGAGATTTTCGACACATTTAGGTAAATGTCTTTCGGGTTTGACACGTATTGACCTGAACCCGAATTGACATGACGCGACCCGACACAAAACGATGCGCAACCCTACATAATAGCATATAAAACCCTTCAAATCACTAATAACCACAAGAAGATGCTATATTACAAAATACGGTTTTTCCGTGAAATCAAAAAATTCCATGATGAATTACAATGTCAAGTTGGAGGCTTGGGATGGCAACTATGGGGCGCAACCAGATAACATTTGCTGCAGGGCAGGAAAAAGTATCTACAAGCATCAAGTTAGGTTTATCTTTTGGGACCAAAGTCTAGCTGACCGTGCTTCTATTTTCACAAGGCAGGTAATGAAAAAGAATCAGCAATCCGCACAAACTCTGACTGCCTGTAGCTATTATGACACTAAGGTCCCGTTTGCTAGCACTACAATCTAACTTATTTAGCTTATTTGCTTTAAAAAGCTAATGAAGGGTATTCGTTAATAATTATAAATAATCATTATTTTCTTTTTTGGCTTATTTGATCCAAAAAAGCTAAATTATTTTAAGCTCCAATTTGAAGCTATTTTGCTTATTTTAAGTTGTTTATACATCAATGAACAAAAATTCTAAAGTGAATAAGCTATTCTTACTCAAGTTTTATGGGCAATACAAACAATTAGGCTATAAAAAGCTACTTAATAGCTTATTTAGGCAAACAGCTTATACTTTTTTTACAACTTATAAAAAAAAAACTATAACAAACACTTTTACAACTTATTTTAATTTTCTTAACCCAGTTAGCAAACAGACGCTAAGGTAGCTAATGGTTTATTCTCAAACCAAATGTCAAGAATGGCACCAAAATTCTCCATATATTAATAATTGGATGCATATAGCAATATCATTCTCCAACACCAAGAAAATTATCTGGTAAAATGAGGAACTGACAGGAGAATGCTTACAGTTAAAGTACCTTAAATTAGGTAATGTCGCTAAGGTAATCATATCAGCTATACTGCCCTTGATGTATCAATAATAGAGTTGCAGCAATCTTGTGGCCTACCGACAAAGGACAGTTGTCTTACATGCATCAGTGTAGCAGAAGTTTTAGCAGTCTATTATGTTACAACTTACAAGCAACCATCTGAACAAGGATTTTGCTTCTGGAAACCATGATCTTATCACCAATATTTTTCCTGATTTATTGGTGGAGCTCCTAATGGACCATGCATAGGTAATGCAAATTGGATATGCCTATGAACATCTGAATATCTGCCAGCGAAAGACCTTAAATTATTTCTTCGGTATTGACTTTCTCAAAGAACTAAGCAGGTGTAAGAAGGTGCTTAGCAGTTCTAACTCTTGGTATACAGTACAATCACCACCACTCCAAGTCTCCAACTAAAAAAGGTGATTTTTTCTTTGATTAGGAACTAAAAAAAGTACATGCAAGCAGTTTTTCACCATTTTAAAAGTTCCAATAGACGAAGATGCAGAAGCCACAAGATATATCATAGATACTTCTTTGCGCATGCTTCTGAAAATTTTAGAAATGCACGTCGAAATGGGACAAAAAAAGGCAGCACACTTCCATGCCAACAAATTCTGAATAATGCCACAGCGGAAAACATATTTGAGAACCAAAAATAGCTTCCTCGAATAATTAACAGCTGGAATGACATGCTAGTGATGGGGAAAATAAGATGCAAAAGTTCTAGTCTCAGGGAACAAGAAAGATACAGTTTCTAGGTCAAGAAATTGCTCGCCATCAGTCTAGTTTTTCAAATTGCATGCATATACGAAAACTTACAAGGACAAAAACTAAAAATCTGGTCCAGCAATCATAGGTGCATGTCATAATCAATGAGGGGAACTTGAAGTTACCTATGTTAAAAATGACTTCTTTTCTCTCCTCTACATTTGGTATTGCAACAACCCCCTCAGGCTCCACAGTAACCAGAACGCACATTTCACCCTGCGTGCAGAGTCCTCAACTAAAATCTTTTCAAAACAAATATTTAATTGTTATGAAGAATGAGATAGTGTCAAACCTCGTCACTTGACAGTTCCAGATTACCAGTTTTGAAAATCAACTTCTCCGTATTGAGTAATTTTCTCTTCCAATTCTGCACTAAGCTTGAATTACCTCTTGTAAGCAGTAGAGAAAATCTTGAAGGTATCTGTTGATCGATAATAATGAGGTAAGTTCCACAAGGAAATATTGGCAAAAATAAGAAAAGTTTCACTGTACATACAGAAGCTGGATATGATATCTTCACTTGGTAAGACGTATTTGACTTAAGCCCCTCCAGTTGGTAAAGGCGGGATCCCATTTGTAATGGTATAGTTTCCTTCCACAGCTCCTCCCCCACATTCATAATTTTTCTATCGATCGTGTGAAATTAGTTAGACAAAATTCATGGTATAAGACGGTGTCAAATAAGATTTCAAAGCACATACGCAACCATACAGGAATACTTACGTCTCCCCACAACTGCATGGTAGGCCACTCAGAATGAAACTGATAATGTTAATCAGAATCAACAAACTCCATATATGTGCAAGAATCATTCTCGTAAAAATATTGGGATCCCAGTAATCCCAGTATGGCTATTTTTAACTGGAAGCTCAGGACTATATAGACTTAGTAGGTGGCTACTCCATGAGTTGATGATCTGTCTTGGAACAAGTTAATAAAATGTAAAACCATGTAAAACCTTCCTGCATAAACAAGAGAAGAACCGAATCGTTAAACAGAGGCACATGAATTCGTGTATTACCACACTACAATGACGATTTGTACACAAAAATGTAACTGATGCAAAAGGGTTGACTAATCTCGCATAAACTTGCACAACAAGCATATAGATGTCCCATATAAACACACATTCTGAAAAGTAAAAAATGAAGCAAAGGAGTGAACCATCTTTACTCATTGCGGCTGATATTTATTCCGCCTATCCTGTCAAAGCATCGGTTGATTGTTGACAGTAAGTAATCCTATTTAGTCAATTGAATAATAAAGTGGCTGTCCATTCAAAGTAACCAAAATGAAGTGCTTGTCCATTCAAGTAATCAATAACCAAAAGTGGGAGCCTAGAAACACCTCAATTGTGTCTCAAACAGTTTATTCGGCATGTCGTCTAAGGAACGAGCCTGTGGGTTGCATCATCTCAGTGAGTGTGTTTGGCTATAAACCATGCTATATAAACAAGCTAAATTCAGCAGACCTGCTCCATTTGTTGATAAATGTAAGCCATACTTTTAGCCACAACTGTATTCTCTTATTTGGAATCTAGAATCCTATTATCTATTCTTGAATCTGTTATTTACACAGCATGGCCACATAAGTGCAAAAAATTGTTTGAAAGGAGAAAAAAAAAAAAAAAAAAAAAACCCCACTACAGTTAATAACGAGAATAGCTTCTTCTTTTTTTTTTTTTTTTTTTTGAAAAGTAAAAATTTTATTGCAAAGGCATCAAGGGGATGCCACCCATGTACAAAAGAATGCAAGGAACAAAAAGAGAAGAAAAGGCCAAACTATAAAAGGACCTATGCACCCTTCTAAACTCCAAAAAACCCTGTGTGCACAGATAAATTGGCACGGATAGCTTTGTAGGGCCTACTCTGGTCTCATACAAATGATCAGAAATGCCTTTACTCGTTCCATCACTAACATAGACAACAACTATCTATGGAATATGCATTTCCATTAGTAAGTACCACTTGAAATGCCATAAAACAGAAAAAATCACCTGGAGTAAAACTGCCAATTGTCATATAAAGAAGTATACCTACTTGAAGCTTCTCAGCACTGGCATATCAACGTAAAAAATGAACAAAAGGGGGCTGCGTAAAGTAAGAGTTTGAAAGAGCAAAAACATCAGTTTCACTTTCGGGAAGACTTTTGTTTGGAAGACACTACTTCCAACCCCTTCAATAGGCTTGGTTGAAGATTTCATACAATTACATTACGACTTTCAATTAGGGGTTCAAACGAGCCGAGCCTTGTAGTGTTCGAGCTCTGCTCGTTAAGTAAACGAGCCAAAAAATTGAGCTCGAGCTACGCTCAATCATAAACGAACAGAGCCCTTAACGAGCCTCCTTAAATGAGCCAAGCCTATACAATCGAGCCGGGCTTTTGCGAGCCAAGCGGAGCTTTTGCGAGCTCGTTAACTAAACGAGCCTGAAAATCGAGCTCGAGCTTGGCTCATTTACTTATCAAGCCGAGCCACGAGCTGCTCACGAGCAGCTCGGTTTGTTTGCAGCCCTACCTTCAATCATGATCTCCATACAAATGATCACATACTTTCAGCATCCTAAGGCCATCGAAAGGTAGTAGATTTTTTACCCAGTTCATTTGTCCCCCAAAGAAAGGTTCTTTCAACCAGGGAAATTGCAAGCAGAGCAATCTAATTAAAGTAGCCACATACAAAAATCATATTGATCAATGGGGATGTTACAAAATATCAATGCTTGACCAAAGCCCTGACTGTGATTCTTCTGCTGGTGGGATAACCAGCAGCACTAGCAATACCTCAATCTTCGCTCCCGGGATGTTATAGAAAACAGGTTACGGACTCGCGCTCCCGCACACGAATTATATGCCTTATAAGTCTCCTAACCCTCAACCCAAAAAACGAAAAACAAAAAAGAGGGGTGAGTACCTTGGAGCGAAGAGCGGGGCAGGGAGCCGACCGAGCGAGTAGATGTAGTCTGCGATTGATTGGTAAGAAGCAGGAGAGCTGATGAGTGATTGCTGAGGACATGATTTGGTTGCTTGCTTGATTGATTTTCTGAGTTTGTTATCTTGACGTCGGTGATGGTGATGCCACCAAACCCAACGGTGGAAGGGGCGATTCGCGAGGGCTGAACCAAAAAAAAACACAAGGAAATAAAGATTTATATAAAATTGCTCTCCACCCCTCCCACTTCACCTATGGAGGTCAGTGGGCTGAACAAAAAAAAAAAAAAAAAAAACCGAACCGAACCGAACCAGTTGACTCCAGCCCCTTCTCTCTCTCTCTCTCTCTCTCTCTTTTTGTATCTATGTGAGAACGAGATCAAGATGTAGCTGCCCACTGCCGTGGTGTTGGACGACGATGGTGAATGGTGTGATGATGAAGTTGGACGATGACGAGATGAGATCAATTCGTGACTTCGTGTATATTGAGTGATTCGTGTATGTACTCGATTCGTATATGTACATCTCCGATTGATTTGTGTATGTATATGCGTAAATCATTAGATATTTAGATCAATTTGTACGCGTGTGCAGATTTCTGTGTATATCATAGATCATTATCGGTCATTATTATCATCAATTAGATCGTCTTTTATCTCATTTTATGTGTATATCATAGATCGATTCATGTATGCGTGTGCAGATTTCTGTCCTCCCGCCTTTTGAACCGAACCGATCTCTGAACGGGGACGAACCGAACCGGAACCGAATCGATCCCCAGAAATCCGGTTTCGGTTCTATGATTCCTCCGAACCGGTTTTGCTCGGCTCACTCAAATTCCCCTCCGAACCGGTTACACCCTTAGTAGTCACTCTTATTGTGGAAAGAGTATGGATCCACAGAATCACATCACTTGTTGGTAAACATGACATTATTTTGTGATAGATTCCATCAGTTTTTGGTAAGCATGACATCACTATGTAGTGGGCCCCACAGAATGAGGGTTTCGTTCACCCTCGTTAGCTGAGAGTGAACTAATTTGCACTCTACCCAACCGAACCGGCTTTGTTTGGAAGTTCAGAGAGTTTTTCAAAGAGTTATTTTTTTTCGATATATCCCTTAAACTATCACTCATTTCTCTACCTCATGCCTAAACTTTCAAAATCCTTTGGATAGTCCCTAAACTACTTACTTGAAATGCATGTACCAGTTAGTTTTATGGACGAAAAATTATCTGTGTGCGCATCACGAGTGGTTATTGTCAAAACCAAAGGTAAAAAAGTTAGCTCCTTTACTTCCCTCCCCATTTCGAAAGTACATGTGTAAGATACTCAACACCCGGATGAGATCCATGTCCGACATGTTTAGTTGGACATTCATCTAGCAAGCACATATTGCAATTCAAAAACTATGAACTATCCGCAGGACTCCTATATTATGCATGAATTGTCCTAAGGCACCTTGTAAACATCATTTCTCTTAGAAAATGAAAGATTTTTTGGTAGAAAATGAAAGATATGTACTAAAGAATCTAAATATTTTGGCGTGTCCCCGTGTCCTTGATATAGAAAATGCACAAGTCCGACACTTAGACACATACACAACACCCGACACTCGTACCGAAGTCCATGTTCGATAGGTTTTCGGTTCTCTATTCTTCATAGCTTGGATCACTAGGTTCTAGGATACCCTTTATCCAATCACATTGCTGAGTCTATAACTTAGATTTACTTTGCCTTTCCTAATAAAGAGAAAGATATTTTACCCTTTCATGGATTTTGTTTGTCTTATTTTGGATACTGATGGGTAACCCATATATTGTTCACAATCTCATTTCGTCATACAGCATGAGTTATCTTTCGTGCAGAGAATGATGTTGTCAATCATAGATGATCTTCCAACCTCTATAATGAATTGAGTAATGATGTCCTAGCTTTCTGCAGCTAAATTCAACAAAGTTTCTCACCCAGCTTCTCCAAATCGAAATTTGAGGCCATTCCAGCTTGTATAGCTCGCCTCGAGTCCAAAACCAGAAATTTTTGGCATACTCCAATTCGCTTTAGAAAAGCTAAAACCTAAAAACATTCCTTCTGGATTATACTGCAAACAGACCCCAAATCAAATCATCAAACCAACCTTAACGACTACCTTGTTGGGGGGGGGGGGGGCTAACAACTTAACATATGCACAAGGTCAAGGAAAATGTTAAGATACATGAAAAGTATCCCCAAAATGGTCCAAGAAAGAGAAAATGAACGGTCCAAATTCACATTCATTTCTTTTTCATGGACCATTTCGCATGTATCTTACAACTCCTCAGAGGTCAAACGACGTCAAACATCTATAATCATAACATCAAATATTATCTATGTTTGTGTTTGCGCATCGAATATTGAAAGAATACAATATCATCCTTCTTGAAATCAGAATCTAAGGCAGGCACTCCAAGAGCAAAAAAACAACTTTATTTCTCAGAGATTACTCTTTTTACCCTTGGAGATGTTAGGATTTTCGCAACCCCACAACACCCATACGGATTTTGGAAACAATGAATCACAGAACAGAAAAACAAGTAGTCGTGCGTAATGGAAGAACGGAATAAAAAAGCGAGACACAGATATATGTGGAATACCTCAACGCGAGGAAAAACCACGGGAGCCACACCAGTCCACTATGAAATCGAAATCAAGAGTACAAGTCTTCTCGCAATCTCTCTGAGATTTGCGTTTTTTCTCGCCTCTCTCTCTCTGTTTTCACTGAAAACGTGTTTTCCTAATTACACACTAACAGCAAAATAATTAGGTCGTGTCCCTGGGGGCCCATACCCCCAGTACTACTGAAGGTTGTCTGCACCCCAACAATCTCTCACTTGAAGATAATCGAAGCTTCAGCAAACAAACAACTGCAAACCTCAAATAATCTCAATCAATATGGACGGAGTCATCTGACCCCTCTTGGTGTGGCTCTAGGCCCATCATCTCTTCAAGCATGAAGGCCAACTGAAGTTGAACACAACTTCAGTTTCTCAACAGTAATAGGCTTGGTCAATATATCTGCCGGATTCTTGTCCCTCAAAATCTTCTCTAGCAACAAATCCTCATCCTCCAAAAGCGAACAAATGAAATGGTACCTCAAATCAATGTGCTTCGTCTTGGCATGGAACACTGGATTTTTTGCAAGGTGTATAACACTCTGGCTGTCATTGAAAAGAACGCAGTTCTCTTGCTTCAAACCCAACTCCTCCAAGAAGCTCTTCAACCAAATTATCTCCTTTGCAGCCTCAGTCACGACCACATACTCAGCCTCTGTCGTGGATAATGTCACTAACTTCTGCAGACGTGAAACCCAACTTACCGCTGTTGAACCCATAGTATAGATATAACCCGTGGTACTTCACCGTGTATCCTGATCACCGGCAAAGTCTGCATCCACATATCCCTGCATAGTCAAATTCCCTCTCCCAAAACAAAGTGGCAAATCAGTGGTACCTCTCAAGTATCGCATAATCCACTTTATTGCTTCCCAATGCCGTTTCCTTGGATTGCTAGCAAACTTGCTCACAACTCCCACTGCATGGGCAATATCTGGTCTCGTGTTCACCATCGCATACATCAGGCTACCAATGGCCGAGGTATATGGAACCTTGGCCATGTACTCTCTTTCTGCATCTGTCTTGGGTGATTGCCCCTGAGAAAGTTTGAAGTGACTTCCCAAGGGTGTGCCAACTTCCTTAGCACTCTGCATATTGAACCTTTCCAGAACCCGTTCAATATACTCAGCCTGACTCAACCGCAAAGTCTCTTGAGCCCTATCCCTGCTGATTCTCATCCCAAGTATCTGCTTAGCTGCACCCAGATCTTTCATAGCAAACTCCTTTACCAACTGTTGCTTCAACCTATTGATCTCCCTAACACAGGATCCTACTACAAGCATATCATCTACATAGAGTAATAAAATAATGTAGCTAGAATCAAACCTCTTGAAGTAACAACAGTGATCTCCATTGCACCTTATGTAGCCACTGCGCTGCATGAAACCATCAAACTTTCTGTACCACTGTCTGGGAGCTTGTTTTAAACCATACAAACTCTTCTTGAGCCTGCACACCATCTCTTCCTTGCCTTTCACAATGAAGCCAACAGGTTGCTTCATGTAGATTTCTTCATCCAAGTCCCCGTGAAGAAAAGCAGTTTTAACATCTAACTGCTCAAGGTAGAGATTCTCAGCAGCAACCAAACTCAACACCACTCTGATAGTAGCCATCTTCATAACCGGCGAAAATATCTCTGTATAATCGATCCCCTCTTTTTGTTGGAAGCCCTTTACAACCAATCTTGCCTTATACCTTTTCTTGCCATCACTCTCCTGCTTAAGTCGATAAACCCATTTGTTCTACAAGGCTTTCTTTCCCTCTGGAAGCTGAGCTAACTACCAAGTACCGTTAGAATGAAGAGAATTCATCTCTTCCTACATCGCAATCTTCCACTTAGCTAACTCAGGAATCTACAAAACCTCATCATAGCACTCTGGTTCTCCACTGTCCGTCAAAAGCAAGTAATCTAGCGAAGAAATGTATTTCGGATTCGGCTTGGGTACTCTGGCTGACCTCCTCAACTCTTTGATCGTTGAACTAGTCCCTGTCTCTGGAGTTACCCCATCTGAAACTGTCCCCTCTGAAACTGTCTCATCTAAAGCTCTCTCCTTTACCTGACTAGACCTCTGCTCAACCCCACAATCATTTGGAAGATCCTCCAACCCAAAGTACTCGGACATATCCCCATCCGAAGTGGTACTCCCACTGCTTTGTTTGTTGTCCCTGTCTTTCTACATTAGCCTTTCATCGAATAAAACATCCCTACTTCTGATTATCTTCCTGTTGTTGTAATCCCAAAACCAATAACCAAACTCATCGCAGCCATACCCAATGAAAGTACACTTTTGTGATTTAGCATCAAGCTTATCCCTGTCTTTATAGCTAATATGCACATAAGACACGCAACCAAAAACACGTAAATGTGAGAGATTTACCTTCTTACCACTCCAAACCTCCTCTTGTATGCCCAAGTTCAGCGGAACTGATGGCCCAAGATTGATCAAATATGCTGCTGTGCTGACTGCATGTGCCCAAAACATCTTAGGCAACCTTGCATATATCCGCATGCTCCTAGCACGCTCAGTTAAGCTCCTGTTCATCCTCTCTGCAATGTCATTATGCTGCGGAGTCCCTGGAGGTGTTCTTTTTTAATCGAATCCTGAATAGACCGCAGGCTCTCTTAAACTCCCCCAACCCATACTCTCCGTCATTATCAGACCTCAACCTCTTCACTTTCAAATCTGCTTCATTCTCAACCATGGCCTTCCACTTCTTGAAGACTTCAAAGACCTCTGACTTATGCTTCATGAAGTATACCCATACCTTCTTCGAGTGATCATCGACAAAGGTAACATGGTAATAAGAACCGCCAAGAGAAGACACAGTAGCTGGACCCCAAACATCTATATGGACAAGCTCTAGCTTCTGAGCCCTGGGTGGCCTGCTGCCTTTCTGAAAGCTAACCCGTTTCTGTTTACCAAAGATGCAATCTTCACACATGTCAATATCCACTGACTCTAACCCCGGTAGCTTCCCATTCGACTGCAAAACCTTCATTCCCTTCTCACTCATATGTCCCAGTCTTCTGTGCCACAGATTTGAACTCTCCTTGCTATCTACAACAGCAAGTGTGTCGCTACCATGTGAAGTCAAGTAAAGTGTACCAACTTTCTTACCTTTAGCCGCCACCATGGTACTGTTGGAGACTTGCCACGTGTCCCCTGTGAATGTTGATATATAACCTGTTGCTGCAAGCTGTCCAACCGAAACAAGATTCCTCTTCAAATTCGGAACGTGCCTGACATCTTTCAGACACCATCTGTACCCCTGCGTCGTAATCTGAACATCACCTCTTCCCACAATACTACAAGGCTCATCATCCCCCAAGTATACTTTCCCAAAGTCCCCTGCTACATAGTTTTGCAGAACCTCCCTATTAGCAGTGGCGTAGAATGAGGCACCCAAATCAATCACCCATGATTCGGTGTCGCTATTCATAGCAAGAATGAGTGCATCGTGCACAACGTGAGCCTCCTGCCCACCGTTATTCTTCTTCGGTGCTTTGCAAGCCTGTGACATATGGCATGTCTGACCACAATTTCAACATTCACCTTTAATGAGCCGAACCTGAGATTTAGCCCGATTTCCCTTACCGCTCTTCTATTTCGACCGATTCCTGTTCTGATTCTGACCACCCTTACTTTGGCTTCTGCCCCTCTGCTGCTCAAAACTTAGGGTTGAACCTGAACTGTCAATCGAATTTTTTCTAACCTCCTCAGTTAGAATCAAACTAACAACCTTACTCAGTTTCAACTTCTCTTTTCTTGCCGAATTACTGACTGCAGTAGCAGTACCCTACCAGCTCACTGGCAATTGAGACAGAATTAACAAAGCTTGAACCTCATCATCAAACTTGATATCGACAGACGTAAGTTGATCAACAATCGTATTGAACTCACTGAGATGTGACATAAAGGAAACCCCTTCAGCCATAGACAGGTTGAACAGTTTTTTCATAAGATGTACCTTATTCGCAGCAGACGGTTGCTCGTACTTCTTTTTCAGCACTGCCATAAGTTCCTCCGTCGTTTTCTCCTTCAATATGTTGTGTGTGACTGACTTTGAAAGAGACAGGCGAATAACCCCTAACGCCTTTCTATCAAGAACTTTCCAATCATCGTCGCTCTCTTCAGCTTTCTTCCCCTTTTCTTTACCCTCCAACAGCCGGTAAATATCCTTCTGATATAGATAGTCCTCTATCTGCGTTTTTCAGAACGCGAAGTCTGACCCATCAAATTTATCGATCTTTGATTTCCCTTCTTCCGAACTCATAGCTCCCACTAAAACCTTAGCCTACCCGAACAAGAATAAACCCTAACCTGTCGAACAAACCCTACCGCAACGACGACTCTGATACCAGTTGTTAGGATTTTCGCAACCCCACAACACCCCTACGGATCTTGGAAACAATGAATCACAGAATAGAAAAAGTAGTAATCGTGCGTAATGGAAAAACGGAATAAAAAAGCGAGGCACAGATATACATGGAAAACCTCAACGCGAGAAAAAACCACGGGAGCCACACTAGTCCACTATGAAATCAAAATCAAGAGTACAAGTCTTCTCGCAATCTCTCTGAGATCTGTGTTTTCTCTCGCCTCTCTTTATCTGTTTTCACTAAAAACGTGTTTTCCTAATTACACACTAACAACGAAATAATTAGGTCGTGTCCCTGGGAGCTCCCGCCCCCATACCCCCGGTACTGCTGAAGGTTGTCTGCACCCCAACAGGAGAAGGGGTAACAACATAATAATCATTTGAGGAAGAGTCAAGAGTTGGAATCACTACTGGAGATGGGTCTCTTCAAAGTGTGGGTCTATTATAGGAGGTATGACTCCACCACCGTTCGGCCAAACTTCTTTTGAACATCTTTCGGAGTTTCAATCTGAAACTTTCAATGGCAATCAGTATACTAGAAAGATGAGAAATTAGGGAAAGAGAGAATTCCAAATTTATGGATGAAACATCTCACCGCATTTAAAGCCTTTAAAGAGCCTTAACTGTGTTCTGAGGGTTCCTAGAGCCAACCACCTACAATATACAAGAGGTACGCCCAACATTAAGAAAGTGATCACCCAGATATTTTAGAAGCCACCCTATCAATGCATCGCATTCAATTTAGCAAATTACCTTAGACTTCACATTTTTAAAACCGGCTAAATGTAAAATCGTTTGGATAGTTCTGCCTGCTTTCATCCCCGTCGTAGTAGGCGCATGCCAAAGATACACCTACAGCAACAACAGAAATCCGAGTTGAATCATACACTAAAAACGGATGAAGAGACCACTTGTCTCAAACGAAATTAGAAGAAACTAGTAGAATGGTTGGGAACCTTGGTTTTCTTATATGAAGTCTGAACTTCATGTGCAATTGTATGCTCTTCATGTCACTCCACATAATGAAGATTCTGAAAGCATTTCTCATATGCCTATTTGGATAAAATCGGTCAGTGAAATTGGAAATCTGAAGACTTCTGGGATTTCCAACAAGAACTTAGCTACGGCATATAGCAGCAATTTGAATTAGATTTCAGTGAAGAATCCATATCTATAGTACAACACTAAGCCCTTTGAAAATATGGTTAAGCTTTTCGAAAATAGGAAACTACAACCGAGTTGATATAAGAGACATTTATGAATAAATTTTCATCTGCTATTGATTTGTTTTTGAAATTTAATTCGCGGGAGAAGAAAAATTTAATGTCTCTAGTCTCTGCACACAACAAATTTGTAAACAGTTCTACATAACCTGTTAACATATACGAGCAGCGTACAAATGATAAGACGATGGGCAACAACACATGATAAGACGAAAATAATGAATGGATGGACACTTATTGCGTGCTTGGTTCCTTTCTTAAAATACACTAGCAAAAATGATCCCACAACCAGAAAGGCCTTCATAGAGCCAGTCAATTATCTTGAAAGAACACTTCAAAAAGTCCACGATAAGATATCCCAATATACCTTTTGAAGGGCAATAGGAACTGCTGGTCCTTTTGCAAATCCAACAATACCATGGTAGTTTCCACAAGCCAACATGGCAGTGTACTTGACCACTTGTCCACCCTAAATCATATCAGATAATAATATTAGTATGAAGCAGTACAACTAAAAGGAAAAAGAAAGAATCCAAAGAAGAGGCTTACATACCTTCGTAACTTTACAAGTTCGATTAACATCAATTAGTTTCACATCAAAACCCTGGCATTATATTTACAACAATAGTTAGGTATAGAAACATCTGAGGAAAGAGTTATCCGTCTTATATGCGAAAGATAAGCAACAAATGCAACTAGCCATCAGACTAGAATAAGGGCAATCAAAATTATAACCATTATAGATGACATGACATGTATCTTGAAGAGTTTAAGTATTGAATGTTCATCAAACAACGCAAGTGGAGAGGGGTCCAGTGATTGGCACTATGTACACGCATGCATTTGAATGGTTCAAACCTCACTAGTGTAGTGTAGGTGTTGCGTGCAACATTAGGCCCACTACAAATGAGAGTTTTAGATATTTATTTATGTTACATATGTGAAATGGACATAATTAAAATTGATTATTTGCAATCAGATGTCATAATGTAATTAAAAAGGAAATTTTTGAATATAGTGTTTTTTTTTTTCATCAACCACCAAAAATTATTAAAACTTGACAAAGGGTACATCGAGGAAAAAAGACCATACCCAAGCCCATGTGCAACAATAAGGCAAGGCAACACATCTAGCGAGGGACTAAATGTACAGCGAAAATAAAAGAAAGGTAAGTCCAGTAGGAAACTTGTCCTAAAATGAGATCAGGACTATACTTGGACACAATCTTCCACAGGGACAACACAAATACAATCAAATCATTATTGACATCATAGGCAACTTCCACCTTTGATAGCATCACAAAGCCTCCAGCATAGCACCCAAATCAGCAATCAAAACAGACTCTAAACAGCTCAGACTCCAAACAGCAGTATTGGCATGTAACAAAAATACCATGCCTCCAAACAGCGATCAAACAGCAATCAAAACAGACTTGAAGCAAATCAAAGCAATTACAACATTACCTCTAGTAGTAGCTGCAGCTGCACTATTCTTAAGCAGACACAAGTAATACCAATTCCAAAGATACATGTGCCGCCTTCGAAACTGAAGAGGATAAACTACAAATACTGCAAGTATATGAAGAATATGGTGAACAAATTTAGGAGTTCCAAAAGAGCTGCAAAACACAAAAACAGTCAAATATCTATCAAACGATTACAATTAGTAACAGATGAGAATTGATGCAAATTTAGTAAAGAAAGTATCACATGATTGTCCAATTCCCAACAATCTTGATCTCCCAAAGTTCAAGAGCTTTCAGCTAGGCAGTTATCAAGGACATTCATGATAAGAAAAAATGCATTGCGTTCACCTCTGATTCAACACCGGGTTTTAACATCAAAACACAGTACCCTCAAACATGTAAAATGTTCACTTGCTAAACTTATTTATTTGCATAGAAATAAAACACTGTCAACATCCCCTTGGCGAGAACCAACCGTAAACAAAAAGAGAACCACAACTATCATCCTCCTCAACCCGATTGCGCCCAAAGCAAAGCTAATAACGGAATAAGAAGTGTTATCTATTTCTTTTTCTTTTACCTATTCTTTTACTTTTTCTGCCAGACGTGAACTCATATAAAAACCACAGTATTTCAGGAGCTACCTCTTTAGAGCATTCATCATCGACAGTTTTTTCCTCTTCCATGTTAGATTTTTTCATCTACAAATAAACCAAAGCAAATGCGGTCACAAATGAGGCCTCTTTTCTGCATCTAGGATTTCATTTCTTCTTCCTAGTCTGTAGGGTTCTACAACAATACATGGTTGTCATTGAATGGCATGCAAAAGTTACATTTTTTTTTTCTGCAAAATTGAACAGGAATTGGTCCCCCATGACTTCATTTTCATCTATTTTTCTAAATTTTTTATTCCAATGCTATCGCCTAGGAGAAGATTTGAAGATTTTTTTTTTTTTAAGGATTATATTGATAGCTGCAAACATTACAATTTTTGGAAGCATGGGATCATAGTTTTAACTCATATCAAAGTTCGAATATTGGATAGAAAAGACACAAAAGAAAGAAAGTGATTGATTTGGGCAATTAATCAAAACACCTGACCTGTCACCTGATTGTTTGAGGCCACAACCCTACTAACGTACTTCCACAAGAGAATCTCAATGACAACCACAATCTTACATCAAACATTTAGATAGCCAAACAATGAAGAACCAAAGTATTCAAAAACTTTCCTCTCACGACTAACGACTGTCAAACTAAACAATGAAGTTGTTTCGCGCAATGTCACTGAGTCGCTAAAAAATCATCCACATAAACCACTATCGTTACAAGACTCTATTCTTCGTCGGCAATATTGGAACTATTAACAAATTTCTGTGTTTGGACCATGGATTGTGAGATTAGTCAGGAACTATGGGCAAGAGAGAGGAGCCACAGGGGGTGGAGTTGCTCTAGATGCTGACCGGAGACAATGACTGAGAGTCATTCTTACCCAAAAAATCCGAAGAGCAAGAGTTGTGAGGGTTCTATTGGGGAGGGAAAAATAGTACCAATAAACTATCAGGAGAACAAAGAGCCATGTGATTAGATTTGTTCAAGTTCAATCCTACCAGTTCAATTGCTTGTTAAAAGAGAAAGAGCAAGGGAATGTTAAAGAACAAAACACCATAAGTAGGGTAATTCAAGCACATCCAATAGTAGCCAAAAAAAATAGTAGGCCATCAATTTTACAGCTAATTCCAAAACCAAAGAATCCATAACCTGGCTAGGGTAAGATAGAAACCAAAAAAAATTAAGAGGATTGAAATAACATAGTGAGAGAGATCAGAGAACCAGAACCTAATGAGGAACCCAGTTTGGATTTATTTAATTTAGGCGGCCAAATAATTGTATTTGAGTGAAGCCTAGGACGAGGGTGAAAATCGTGGAATCGAAACAAATCACAAAAATCGTCAACAAATATGAAGGAGATCGGTGAATATGTCAAACCTGATGAGGAAGCCAAACTAAATTTCTTCAATTCCAGCGTCCAAATCCAAATATGAGAATAGAAGAGGGAGAGAGAGAGAGAGAGAGAGAGAGAGAGAAGTTGCAGACAGATAGACAAAAGAGAAGGGGGGGGGGTCGATGATGTGAGCTAAAAAGACCACACTATCCAACACGAAGGGGAGAGGACTTGCAATAATAGGGACAATAAGGTAATTTCACCAGGAACCACGGATGAATTTTCGTCCACCCTCTCACTCTTTATATATTGTAGTGGACAAACTACAACTACCAATATTGACTCTCACCAAACAAAAAAAAATAATGTTCATCAAAGAACAAGCAAATTAAATAGGATAGCAAAATGTTATATCCACCATGGAAAGAAGTAATAACCATTGGTTGATGCAAATTAGCAAGCCTAAGATGATATCCCCCACGAACATCAACAAAAACGGTGAAAGGAAAAGATGAAGATTTAAAAGGTGCAACTCAACCCAGTACACTCCTTATCCAGGAATTAGAGATCCAGGAATCGTATAAATCAATAACAGTAAGCTAGATTGGAAAAATATACACATTCTCAACAATTACCCATCCCCAAATTTGGTCAAATTTGAGAAATACTAAGAAAGGGGCATAGAAAGGAAAAGAATCATTACAACAATGATAACAGTTCAAATGCATTTAGGATGTTTTCACGAGAAGATAAAGACAAAAACGACATGCCATGTGCTAAGTTAAGAAAGGAAAAACAAACACAAAAGCATGATACATATACTTACTTTCCTGTAAAGAGGTTTTCTCTTCTTGTTTGTCAATTCGTTCCTCTCTTAAGCTAGATCTCTAATCTCCTCTTCCAGAACTTTTCCCTTATTTCCAAATGTATGGTCCAACTCTGCAAGCTTCTCTTCAAGTATCTTGTTTATACCATTAAGCTTCTTTAACAACATATCATCCTTCTCTTTCATATCATCAAACTCATCATTATCATCCTCATCCAATCTCCCTTGTATGATTTGCTTTTCCTTTTTGAATCCAGCATGTTCAAGAAGATCGACAGAGGGTCCCACTTGTTCGTGCTGAATGACGCCATAATTGGCAGGATTATTAGGATCATAAGCTTCCTTCCACTCTACTAACCTAATGGCCCTATTTAATTTCTGTTGGAGAAGAAATCTGTTCTTGCCCGTGGATTCTTTCATTCGGTTCATCAACTCACCGATGACCCGATACTCTGGGCGTAGCTTGAAATGCTTTTGTTCAAATTTGTCAATTCTGTTCATCCACTTGTAAGCTTCATCAAGGGTCTCTTCCCAAAATCGGGATGTAACAAATTCATTACAGCAATGAAATACAAGGTAACTACTAACAAAACAATGATTGAAATCAGATTGTTCGTGCATGTTTCTAAGAATTTTTCTCCTGATATCAAAATACGAATTAACCTTTGTTGAGATGATGCGGAAAACCAGTGAAGGAATTTAATGTTCAATTCCAACAACAGTTTGAGAGATTTTGTTATAGACGGCTTATGGACCTAGGGTAGAAGAGGAAATACATGAAAAAGATATAAGTATCTTTTATTCCGATCTTTCTACGGTTGCATTTCTTGAAATGGGGAAATTCACAAATCCCAAAATGTTATTTC
This sequence comes from Vaccinium darrowii, assembly GCA_020921065.1. Lineage (NCBI taxonomy): Eukaryota > Viridiplantae > Streptophyta > Magnoliopsida > Ericales > Ericaceae > Vaccinium > Vaccinium darrowii. The sequence goes on along the minus strand of CM037151.1, from coordinate 9,824,216 downwards.
AAATCCATAATCATATGGAGTAGCTCTCAAACTGATTGTCCAAACCCATATATAAACTACTATCAAATCTAAATCCCATCTATCCAAACACAGCCTTGAGGTAAACATATACTTTACAACTCCAATCCTACACAAAGACTTCCAATTACTTCTCCTATAAACTAATTCAAATCATCATGATATAGCTAACAAATTGTTTGTCCAAATCCATATGCAACTATCAAATCCCCTTTGGTTTGAAAGAAAAGGCGTGACAAGAAAAGGGAGCCCTTTTTGGTGAGAAAAGGGTAGTAGCGAATCAATAAGTATCATTTTTTACTTCCCTCTCCCTTTGTCACCAAAATACAAAATTGAAATGAGTGATTTGGCAAGAAACTCTAACCCTTTCTTTTCTTCCCTTATCAAATCCCTCAATCGAAAGGTAAATTTCAGCTAGAATGAAAATATCGTCCTCAGTCCACTATGTCAGTATCAGTCTATCTTTCTTCTTAATATCTCTTTCTCATTATCCATTCGCTTAGAGCGGGAAATCCATCAGAGCTACTATGTAGGTATGATTGATGAATTGAGAAATATGATAGTGCGAATCAAAACAAGACTAATATTTCGAATCTTTTAGGATTCGAACTTGTAGGCTACCAATCACTTGCTTCCAAATTCACTAATCCTCGAATTCTTAAGTAGTCCAATGATGACTAGACGCATATCTATTGGTGTGCTACTAATACTCTAATTTGACGTTCCTATCATATAATGCCACGCAAAGATTTCCAATTACTTGTAGTATAAAGTCATATCAAATCGTCATGATATAACTCCCAAAACTGATTGTCCATGTACAGTCCAGTATCATACGCAACTATCAAATCTTAACTTTGAGCTTGAATGGTATTGCCAAATTCTTAAATAAGAACTGCATGAATACTGGCATCGGTGAAGTTCTTGAGGAGGTTCTGGACCAAGATATCCAATTACTTCTAGCATTAATTCATTTCAAATTCATATTCGAACAAATAGAAGAGGCGCTAGTCTTACTAAAATCTTTCTTTCAAAGTCTTAATTTTGAAGACCAGCTCGAAAAGATGATTAAGTCAGATGGACATGAGATTCCTTCTGTAATGCATTGACTGGATCCATGATGTATATTTGAGAGAGGTTGACCCCCCTTGCTCATGAATCATGATATACCTCCCAAACTGATTGTCCAAATTCATATGCAACTACCAAATCTAAATTTACTTCGAACGAAAACGTGAGATCCCTAAATCAAAATTATATCCATCCAAACAGAGCCTTGAGGTAAATATATATCTCGGGAATACTTTTACAACTAAAATCCTGCATAAAGATTTCCAATTTACTTATAACACAAAGTCATTTCAAATCATCATGATATAGCTCTCAAATTGATTATCCAAATTCATATGCAATAAAAACTTCATTTTGGGCTTGATTGAAAATGCCAAATCCCTAAATTAATTACCAGCATCGGTGAAGTTCTTGAGGAGTTCCTCGTGCCTCGTAAACTTCTTCTCAAACAATTCAGCTCGTTTCTTCACAGCATCCGGAGCAAACCTCTCGTCGTCCTCACTCTCCGAATCTGTAGGCTCCTCGTACATATTAAGATCACTTGTATCCTTCTTCTCCTTCTCCTTTTCAAGCTTCTCGATAAATGGGCCCACACCCAAGTAATCCTCCTCGTCCTCTGCGTCAATGTCGGCAGTATCTAACCCTGCCCTCTTCCTTTCCTCCCTCTCCTTATTCTTTTCTCTCTCCAGCTCGGCTAGTAGCTCCTGGATTCTGGCCGTGGAGTAGGGGCAGTTTTTGAATTGGAAATTGGAAATGGAAGAGGAAAAAAGACTTGTGGGTATGGGAGGGTTTGAGGAAGGGAGGTGTATGGTGGAGATTAGGGTGGTTTGCAATTGGTTGTGAATGAGACGGGAAAGTTGGTATTTTCTCATCATTGTGGGTTGTGATGAAGAATGAAGTCACATTCAGTGCTGATGCTTCTGAGCAGTGATCTAAATAATCTGGGTCTTTCGTAGAATTACTGATTGAGTAACCATTGAGAGAGAGAGAGAGAGAGAGAGAGAGAGAGAGAGAGAGAGAGAGAGAGAGAGAGAGCTCTTGGAAGCAGAAGCAGAAGCGGAAGTAGAAGCAGGGAAGACTAGGGTTTTCTGGAGGCTTTACGATGAAGCGTGGTTTTTTTTTCAAAGGTGAAAGCGTGTTTTCAATACACGTTTTCAGAAGGCGTGTTTTGCAAACACGCTTTTAGGATTAACTTATTTTTTTGATTAATTCGTCTTAACCAAAGTAGAAAGCGTGTTTCTCAAACATGTTTTTAAGAAAACGTGATTTCTAAACACCACGTAGGTTTGGAATAAAGTTAAAAAATGTGCGTTTTAATTAATAAAGTTATAAAAAAAAACGAAAAACGGTTAATTAGCCCCTCTCAACATACATTTTATCATTTGAAGTGAACCGGCGTGCAACCCTTTGATACTGATCGGAAAACATAAAATGGTATAGAAATTTGGTACAGAAAATGTACAAATTTGTTTATTTCACCCTATTCCCGGTCCCACACAGATTCATATTGATGTGACATTTATGAACGAGATTAAATAGTATACTTGGTTTGGAAGATTTTAACAGTAAGGTGATAAAAATAGTGTATTTTATTTGTTTTGTAATTGGAATCAGAATAGTGGTAAATCAAAAAGTTTGGGGTAGATTGGTTGGATTTGGGAGGAGTCATCCGCCCGAATTAAATATAAATAGGGTCTACCATGTCCATATTTAATCCGGTCTAAGCCGGAATAATTATTAAATGATAAGGTTGTGGATGCCCCTCCGGAGATCGATTCGGAGTCGCCACCCGGGTTTTAGCGGATTGTCCCTGAGGAACCGAACTCGATTGACTCGTGCCTCATTCAATTGATAAGGATTACTGGTCTGTCATCACCATACTATCTTAGGTTCAGAAGCTCAGTTATGAGAGGGGAAAGGTTTTACGGCACCCCCCTCGCCCGATTCGAAGACCTGTCTCTACTTGACTTTTGTGGGATTACGTAAAATGGATGCAATTCAACCATGAACAAATACGGGGAATAAGGGATGGGAAGCCGCATAATGATAACAAACATAACAACAAGCTACAAGGTATGCATGTGAGACGTGGACTACATGAGTGATGATGATGGTGAACAAATGTAAACTACGAATGATAATAAACAGCAAGAGGACAACATTAGTACATGTTAGACAGAAACTGAAAACTGGAAGTAGCATGAACGATACACAAAACAGGCTAAACCAATCTGACCCACTTTCAGTGGTTTGAGCGCTCAAACTGAGGATTTGAGCTCTCAAACTCACACACACTCACACATGCTGATGATGTTTCTGATGATTCTAATCTGATGAAAACATGACTTGACCTTTGTTGTTTACTCAGAAATAGTACTGGACTGATTAAACAGAATCACATGGCCATGCATGCATGATTTAAAACCCATTTATAACCCAAATGAAGTAAGTAATACATAAGGAATGAAGACTCAAGATTAAAAGATAGTATTTCAGAGTATTCAATGTTCAGAAACCAAGCTTGGATAAGAATAACATATGAAGGACCAGAAGACAGTTTGAGCGCTCAAAGGGATACATTGAGTGCTCAAACCATTTCTTGGATTTGAGTGTTTCTGCTCCATTCTTCCTGCATTTGGATCATGGGTGAGTTAAATAATGATGCATGATGATACACTTGTGCTTGAAACTTCATGAACATGGATAAAATAAACTTGAGGTGTCCACACAAGTGGGAAATGAGTATTGGGCTATGCATAAGCATGATTAGAGTGAGAGGGAGAGAGGATCAGGTTGGCTTAAGCCAAACAGCAACACACACACACACACACACACACACACACACACACACACACACAAACACACACACACAAACACACACACACACACTATAATGAACTTACTTCATGACATGGGACTGAAATAAACAAGAATCTAACATAAATCAGAATAGAGTTCGAGCGCTCAAAGACTATGGTTTGAGCGCTCAAATCTCATTCTAGCTCTTAAGCTTTTGTGACTTTCAACTCATTTTCTGATGTTCATATGAATCTCAAACTTCTGATCATTGTTAAAAAGAGTGAGATAGACCCATTCATCTCATAAACAAAGCTCATTCATTACTCGATGATGATAAAACATCATTTCCATGGCTTTTGGCTTCATCAATCAATGATCAAGAGTGAAGTAAACTGATGTGAGAGTATCTAAACCAACCAAAAGCCATCAAATGATGATATCAACATGAGAAAGCATCAGAAACCACGAAAACAACAAAGTGGCCGAAATAGTTTGAGTGCTCAAACTAGGGGTTTGAGCGCTCAAACCCTTTTGGCTTGATATTTTCAAAAACTGTTTTTCTTCATTTCTTGGACCTTGTAAGCTCATAGAAGGTATATAGAACCTCCATGAACTCACTGGTCTCCCTCAGATTAACCAGCCTGTAGCATTTCACATGATTTTTCTACCTTTTGACTTTGATCAAAGCTTGAACTTGTGGTTTTGATGGATGATTGAGTAGTGGCTTAGAATATAGGCTTGAGTTGAGGTATTTTGGACGGAGGAGTGTGAGTGTAGGGCTAATTGGATGATTGATTGAGTGGATGGAGGTGTATTGGAGGTTAGATGACCATTTTTGGCATGATCAAGTGGGTTTACTTGATTTTGGATGATGGAGCTGCAATTGATGGATGATTACAGTAGAGAGGGACTGACTATGGAGTTTTAGAGTGAGAAAGAGGTCAGGATCAGTTGGTATCTTAAAGACCCATGTGTATTTGATCTTAAAGATGAGATTTTTGAGTGTTTGAGCAGTTAAAATGGGATGATCAGTGATCAATAAGCACTGATCGAAGTGAGTTTGAGGATTTGAGGAAGGTTTGAGGGCAGTAGGCTTGGTGAGAAGTGGTTTCTTCAAAGACCCATGAGATTTAGGCCTTTAAAAGAAGGTTTTTGGGTGTTTTGGAGGTTGAAGATAATAGAAATGGATGAGAGAGAGTGTAAAACGTGATTGAAGGATGAGAGAGAGTAGTTTTGGTTTGATGAAGGGTGTGAGAGTGTAAGAGATCAGCCAAGAGTCCTTAAACAAAGGGTGGAGGGTGGTTTATATATACAGAGAGGGTGAGAGGGAAAGTTGGATTTTGAATTTGAATTCAAATTCAAATTGGAGAGTTGGAGGGATTTTGGACGTGAAAATGAAGCTTAGAAACCAGGGGAGCCCATAGATTAGCTAGAAAACCAGCTGAAAGATGCCTTGAAAAGTGTGGTTTGAGCGCTCGAAGGGCCTGCAGACCAAACTTCACAGGGCTGCTCCGGGTGCTACCGAACTCCATTTTGTGCGTGGTTCGAAGTGTTGGAAAGCTTATCGAGTCTACTTTCTAATCCAAGTGGTTTGAACCCAAGATAATTTTTACATCCAAGTGTGTGACCATTTTACCTTCAAAAGGTCGGGAAAACAAGTCATTTTGGTAAAACGTGCACATCTCCCTCATTTCAAAATGGATTGAGACGTATTATATATCAATAAAGAGGGTTTTGAATGTAATAGAAGATGCTGGGTTTATCTTGGAGAGTGTTTTTGGATAATTTGAAGGGTATTTTGGTCCTTTTGGTTAGTTTAAGGTTGTTTTAGGAGGGTTTAGAATGGTTTAGGGTGGTTTGGTGAGTTCAAGCCTTGTTCTTAGCCTCAAGGTATGCACGGTTGGTCTATTTCATCATCGGAAATGCTTGATAAGTTTCTCGGATCAAAATCAGAGTGTCTACAACGGTATTAAATAATTTGGGTTCAAATGGGCTATCGAACAAAGTCATCCCTATCTAGGATTTGATTTTGATCGATGATGATGTTTTGTTAGAATGAATTTCAATTACGTTGGCATTGTTAATGTCAATTTGATTGCGTTTAAGTTCAATGTAATTTTTATTGGGCATATGGTGGAGTTGCTGGGCTAACATAATTTGAAGGTGCAGGTTTATTAAATCAAGTTGGGCCATAAGCTTACATGGAATTTTTAATTGGGCCTTACAAATCTAATTTGGGCTTGCTAAACCCATTACATTCTTTGATCCAAGTCCAACAGTGGCCTGGAATACTATGCGGCTGAAATGTGACTATGAAGTACCCAACTGGGTACCCTGGTGGGTTTTCTGTAGGGATCCCGTCTTGCTTGTACCCTGTTTCGATCCTACTCTGTTTTATCTCTCTCTCTCTCTCTCTCTTGTTTAAGGGAGAGTTAATTAGGGGTCCTATACAAAAAAATATCGTTATGATTCCATTCTATGAGATTTAAATACTTATGATTCCATCTGGATATTCAAATAAACCCTAAAATATCCTTTCTCTCTCTCCTAATTTTCCTAATATTTCTCTCTCCCAATTTTTCTAATATTTCTCTCTCCTAATCTCTCTCTCTCTCTCTCTCTCTCTCTCTCCCCCCTAATCTTATAATTATCTCTCTCCTATTTTCTCACACCTAAAATCTAAAAAATATATATAAAAAATTCCTTATGACAACGAACACACACTACTACAAAAATGTATAAAGATCACGCCTCAAAAATAAGAAAGATCTCAGTTTTTGTAAAACCGTGATTAAAAAATAGGAGTTAGATTTTTTATCACGGTTAAGTACATAAACCGAGATGAAAGACAGTTTTAATCTTGGTCATCTATAAAACGTGATTGAAAATAGTAATAAAATTAAGCTTTAATCTCAGTCATTTAAAAAGTGTGATTGTAAGTAAGAGTTTTAATCACAGTCATTTAAAAAGTGTGATTGTAAGTAAGGTGAGATAATTTCATTTTCATTTTTAATCACGTTTTATAGATGACTGAGATTAAAACTGTATTTCATCTCGGTTTATGTACTTAACCGTGATAAAAAAATCTAACTCTAATTTTTTTATCACGTTTTTACAAAAACTGAGATCTTTCTTACTCCCTCCGTCCCAGTTTGTTTGTCAATTATTCCATTTTCTAATATGCCTTAAATTGCTTATATCTTTCAATCTATAATGCTTTTCACCGTTTTAAAAACTTTGTATAATAGAATTAATCGTGAACTATTAAACAAGATCCATATTGCATATATTTGGAGATCGATATTAAAAGATATAAGTGATCGAAAACTAACACGATTATCAAAAAATGATAAACAAAAAGGGACGGAGGGAGTATGTTTTCTGTCTTGTTAAAGAAAGCTCAAAATGTGATGGATATTGGAGAACGGTTGAGAGTAAAATTTTATGGGGAGAAAAGTTTCAATTTGATGAAAATTATTGAGTTGGAGGATCATAATTAAATATGTTGAGAAAGAGAAGAGAGATTTAGATGTTTTGATGGAAGGAAACTTTGTTGAATTGGAAGATGGGACATCCCTTTTAAACCCAAAAAAAAAATTGTGGTCAGAAACTCATAGAATATGAACAAAAAAAATTATTTTTGTAACCAAAAATTAAATTTTCTCAAACAAGATTGGAAACTATAAGAGTACATAAAGCCTAGAAAATCATAGTCAATGTTCAAGAAACTAATATGGGCAAGTGAAAGACCTACAAAAACTATTATATATATATATTAAATAGTTCAACAATATAATGAAATGCATAATTGGTGGGGTGGATAGGTGTTACTTATCTTGTGCAAGAGGTCAAAGGATCAAATCTAGATGGAAGCAAGGTTTGCAAGATAATGCAATTTTTGGATGCCTATATTAGCGAGGAAATTTTTTTCATCACAGTTTTTTTCATTTTTTAATCATGGTTTTACTAAAAACTGAGATCTTTTCTCTGTAAACAATCACGGTTTTTAGAAAAAACTGAGATGTTATATTGTCAAATATCACAGTTTTTTGTTTTGTTTTAATCACAGTTTTTCAAGAGTTTTTATCACGGTTTAGAAGCGTGATTGAAAGATGGAGACTTTTAATCACACTAGATAAGATCACAGTTTTTTGACCGAGATTGAAAGTAAAAGATCACACCAAAAGACCGTGATCTTTATGCCTTTTTGTAGTAGTGACATGAAAGATGATAAATACCCTTGTTTGATAACCCAGATTCAGCACTTAAAAACTGAACGAATCAAGTAATAAGTAATTAAGTAGGTTTGATAACCACATTTTACATTACTTAAAAAATTAAGTGGCTCTTAAAATGCAAGGTAAAATGTTGACAAAAATTAAGTAGCTTCGAGCTACTTAATTTTTACTGAATTTCTGAGTGGTTTCATTTAACCATTTTTTCCTCCACCAGACCGCCACCACTACTTACACCACCACTCTACCGCTCCTACCATCACTGCCACCACTATACCACCACCACCACCCTGCCACTCTCACCACCACCACTCACACCACCATAATTGCCACTTCGCCACTCCCACCACCACTGCCACCGTCACCCCACCACCACCACTCCACCATTACACCACCACCACTCCACCATTACACCACCACCACTACCGACAACACCATAATCATCACTTCACAACTACACTACCACCACTATTGCCGCCACCCCACCATCACCACTCCGCCATTACACTAGCACCACCACTAACAACACCATAACCACCACTACACCAACACCACCACTCCGCCACCACTATTGCGGCCGCCGCCACTATTGCCGCCACCCAACCACCACTGCCGCCACCATCCCACCACCACCACTCCACCATTACACCACCACCACCACCACTGACAACACCATAACCATCGCTCCACCACTACACTACCACCACCGCTCCGCCGCCACGCCACCACACCACTCACACCACCCCCACTGCCGCTACGACCCCACCACCATTATTGTCGCCACCCCACCACCACCACCACCATTCACACCACCACCACTATCGCCACCACCCAACCATCATCACCACCACTCTGCCACTCTTACCACTAATACCACAACCACTGACACCACCAACACCACCATTGTCGCCACTACACCACCACGACACCACCACTACTCCCATCATCGCTCTCCCATTACCGTGAGGCCACCACTCCTCAATTACAACCACCACTGCCGATATACCACCATCTTGCCAATATTCTGTATATTTTTATTATTTTGATAATTGTACCTTTTTTTTCATTTACCAATTTCATTTTTGTATTTCAGTATGAATATATGAAATGAAAGACAAAGTAAGATAATTAGTGAATTTAACACTACCACCGCTATACCACCATCTTGCCAATATTATACATATTTTTATTATTTTCACAAATGTACTTTTTTTTTCATTTATGCATTTCAGTATGAATATATGAATGACAAATTAAGAAAATTAGTATTTAATACTTCAGGTTTTTATATAGATCAAACAAATTATTTATTTCAGTGCTTAATATTCAGTACATATCAAACAGCTTATTAGCTTAATAAATTCAGCATTCAGTTTTCAGTACTTAATTTTCAGTTTTCAGTTTTCAGCTTTCAGTTTTATCAAACAGCTCCTAAGTAATCATATTAGAATATGTAAAAAATGTGATAAACTAAATACATAAGTGATGCTTGAAAAAATAAATGAGAAGATCAATTTTTTTTTATATATAAATTATAGGAAATGTGAAAATAAATGATACAAGTTAGATCAAAACTGTTGATCAAAAAAGAAAAAGATTTGATGGTAATTCCAAAAACAAAATTTTGCTGATATCCGAACCTTTGAAGTATACTCGTTGGTACTTTCAGGTAATTGACATGGTCTGGGAAAGTTTTCTGTGGAGTGACACACTAATTAATGCGAAATTTTGTTCAACATCGTAATATAGTATTTGCTCATTTCTTCGAGTGATATCAATATTGAATTATGAAAGCAACACAGCGTAGGCTTACAAGGGTGGTCAACCAAGGGAGATTTTATTCTACATCTTCCTAACTTCTTTCTGATGTAAGCTTTAATTTGAAAATAATGGTCTTCAACATTTCAGTACCGTAACGTAATTTCAAGATCTGTTGAACATGGGATTTGTATTTAGGTACCTCACATGTGGCACCCGGGCAGGCAAGCTTTTTTGCTTGGTTATGATCATTGATTTTTTGTTATGGCATCTTTTGAAAGTGTTTCAGGTATATCTATCTGTCTATGCTTCATCTTAAACAACTATGCGGCAATACTGCACAGCATTTTCATTAGGCTAGGGCGGACATCGAGGTGGTACCTGATATCGTTGCACCACCTTGTCAACGTCGAGAGAAATCAGGGGATATCAGTGGCAATTGACGAGTAAAGCTTGAAATTTTTACAGGGTCAGTTTGTAGATTGCTTCGCCTACTCGTCATTTATAATGAATGAAGGGATGGTAATTTGATTTTGTCTTGCGATTCTGCTAATCATGCCTCTCTCTTTTCGCCGAATTGTTCTTAGGTACAGGTGGTAAAGGGCACTCTGAGTTGGGATAGGTCATAGGTACAAAAAATTGGCATGCCATGAACAAAAACATAAAGAGCTATGACCTGCTGCTGTTACATGATTTTATTTGTATATCTTATCTTTTTGTTGACCGAGTGCATTATTCTTTTTCTGTTAAACCCTTTTTCTTGTAAGTTATCTGAAAATGAACCTATTTAAGAATAAATGGTCAGGGGTAGCTGAGAAGTGGGAGAATTTGGAAACTGCCTCCAACTGTTTGTTTTATAGGCCCTAACATGCTCATCCATCTATGTAGAAAAATCAAAATTCATTGGATATTCACCTAAAGGAAGCATGATTGCCACAAGAGAAATGTCACAAAAGAAATGAATGATCGGTGTTTTACGGTTCGTTTTTATTAGTGTCAATATGATCTAATCAAGCTCGTATCGATGCCCAATCAATCTACTTTTTTTGTATGAATGATATACACACATTTAGACTTACAAAAATGTACGATTTTGATCGTTACATGAGACCGTGGCACGAGGAGACATAACCCATTTACAAAAAATTGTTGAAGGGTCCGGTAGGCTATATGCATCCAAGAGGCTTCCACTGATGGGACATTTGGAAAGCTCAGAACTTGGAGGGTGAAATACATGGTAAAGCCAGCAAAGTGACAAACAGTGGTGGGCACAAATTTTCAGCAGCCCACACACAAGCCATTGAGAAACAGCACCCACCATTCTCATTCACTCAATTCAGAAATTTTCGTGCATGGGGATTGGTTGGACAGGATTACATGCCACAGCTTTCAAAGAGTCATGATCGTAGATTTGTTTGTTAGCCGTTCTAAGTTTTGCTAGAGGTGATGAGAATTTTCTGGTTTCGTCTGCTTTTGTTTCCTTGGAGGTTGGAGCTGGCAATAGTACAGCACCCCCTTTGAAGGAGTCAAACCACACAGATGGAAAAGGACAAGGGACAAAATTGTGGTGGCTTTTTTCCTCTCAAAATGATATAGCTTCGTTGATAAGAAATACATGTACACAAGATAATGTAGCATTCGTCCTTAATCGAAAGACTAGAAAGCCTCAAAAAAGCGTAACCTTCCGAGGTACAGGCACCAAGACACTACTGCCTCTCCAAGCCAAAGAATAGGTCATCTCATTCGGCTCCTACGTATAAAAGATTGAAAACCCAAACACCGTAGCAGCAAAGCCGGCAGGCCAATCGACCTAATTTGTCATCGAACCGCCACCAACGCCTTCCCTTTGTTAGAGGACCATCACCACCACTACTGTCGGAATTTGAGTCACCACCTCAGTGATGAAGGGAAAGCCGATAGAAAGGAACAGAAGGATAACACTGAGAAATTCTCCGCAAATGAGTGGTTTTTACGAAGGATAAAAGTCCTCCCCTCTTGCCACCGCATATGAGTGATGAAAACTCTAGGGAGAGGGAGACATTTTGTGGTTGTTTGTCGTCACCTTTTTTTTAAACAAATAAAATAAATAAGCACCTCTCTTTCAGAGGATTATTGATTTCTTGAAAAGGAAGAAAGATTAACGTGCGAAAACAATAATGTTGGCTTGATCGACATCAGCTGAGTGCCTTAATGCTGTGATTGAATCTTCTATTCTTTTTAGAGGAAAATGACTTTAATTTTAAAGGAATTGTTTCGTATATTTATAGTACTTTATATGGACTACCTAAAATAATTCTATAGGAGATTGTTAGAGTGGTTAATCAACTTGTTGCGGCGGGGGTTTCCACCCCAAGGTCTCGAGTCGATTCCCCTTGGCAACGATATTTTAATGTGAAAATAGTGACACTTCACCTCACGCAAACACATAAATATATATGATTGTGAGAGAGACTGGAGAGATTAGTCCGGTTCATCGGGACACTCTTTAATAAAAATAAATACAAAACCTACCTAAAATAAAAGGCGTTGTAGAAAATAGTGATTGATTTTCTTCTAGAACGAACTTACCCTACAAAAGGAAAATCAGCTTCTTTCCTTTCCTTCGTCTAGTATCTTTATCCCCCTTTTGCCGGAGGATTGGACCATACCACCACTACATAACAATCCCCAGTGCACTGCACATTTGCTCGCTAGGCTGACACCCATTTGCGCCACATGGCCGATCCGAAATGGAGTTGTACTGGTGTTTCAAAGCATCTGAGGATTTAAACGAGATCGAATATGGATCCTCATTGTGGCCGAAACAAAGTACTTTATTTTTAAACAAATGGTTTCCAAAAAATGTTTTTAAAAGAGAGAAGCAAAATACCTGAAATGTCCCTCATTTTAACAGTTGGACACCGCGTTAGTATGGGAGACTTGATAATATAGATTTTGAGACGTTGGAGACTAAATAAGACTCGATCAATATTTTGGATACCAAAAAGATTAATAAGCCTCGTTTTATTGGTCACTTTGTGCCAATTTTGTGCTATGGTGCTATTTGTCTTTTTTTGGTTCACACAATGGAAGTGCATGTATGATATCTCATCACTTCAATCAAGGAATGTTGCCCGGCCCGTCACACCACATTATTGTACGTAGGAGACCATACCACACCTATGTTGAAAGTAAAGTACCCACAGGTGTGGGTAGTGTTAGGAGTACGTTTAACCCCAAGAATGGGCAATGGAAACTCATACCTAGCTAGGCCCTATCCGATCAAGTCTGAGTTTCCATCACTATACCAACCCCACATGTCTATACTCTAACTACTCTGTAGTATTAGTCAATGTCTCTGTTAAGTCTCATTCTTAGGTTAATGAAATTATTTTCTTTTATTAGGAAAATATATCCCATTCTCCGTATATAAGGGCTGATGCTGATACTCTGTTGCTATGTTATTCCCTTTTTTAGGTCTATTTACGTGTTCAACGGGGATGGTCCAACATAAAACAAAAATAGATATTGGGTCAGTTGTTGCAATTTAATTCGTGGGCCATTTCATAGAGGCCGACATCAAGCTAGCTAGATTGTTAGCTTAAGCTAAATCTTACGTTTGAAAAATACTACAATACACATATATTTGGATGAGTGTGGTATGCACTCTCTTAAATCACTTTGTATTCATAAGATTTTGTCCAGAGCTTCATAATATTCTGTTTCTTTGAAATTCATAATATTTTGTGTAGGGATTCAAAATATCTACATAAAAGTTCATAACGTTTGTTAAAAATTCCTAACAATATTAAGGTTAGGGTTCCGTTCTACTAGGATTTTTTGGCTTTTTGGGCTTTCTTGACTTTTCATATTTTTCAAGACATCGCATTCTTCTCACACATGCATCAACTAAAAAATTCAAAAACCACAAAACCCTAAAAGTCAAGCTTAGTGGAACAGAGCTTAATCAAGATAATAACTCATACATACAATAAATTTAAAATTTAATGTTATAGATTTATGTTCAAATGCTAGTAATTGTTATACAAAATCAATGAATTCGGATGTTGTAAATTTAATTATAGGTTTATAACATTTCAAGGTAGGAGTAATTTAGTGCATACCGTACAATTTTTTTGGAGAAGACCATTCAACATTTCATATAGCGGCATCTAGGATTTTCAAAGTGAATGACTTCATTGAAGTAGTAATAAATTCTGACAGCTACATTCAAACCATAGTGCTATTCACAATAGTCAAGGGCTAGGGTTGGGCTCAACGGGGAACACATTTAATCTGACATTTCTTTAGCTTATACTTTATTTTTTGATCGGCAAAAGACATTTTATTAACCTTTGAAAAAGATATAAAGATTAAAAGGATCTCAGGCAACTGGCAAAAGCCACTTGACGACAAACCACAAGGGAAGGCAAGAAGCCAACCCAAACACCACACCAAAACCTTTAGCTTATACTTTCATGCGATTTGCATTTGAGAACGTTCTATCCGCAGTGACTATTGCGTTCGTATAATTAACTAGGTTGTACCAGTTTTGGTCCCAACGTTTTGTGGCTTTATTAGGGGTTCGATTAAGGGGTTTTCGAGGTTTGATTGCGGGATTTGTGAGCAGCGAAGGTGGTGGGCACTACAACAAATTCTGGATTTTGCTACGAAATTTTTCCTTACCACTGATATTGGATTGGCGAAGGGTTTCAGTTTTGCTGCGATACGGTGGGGTTTACGGGTTCCTACCACTTTGTGGTAACAGTGATGGTCCAAAATGTGTTGGGAAAAATTGTGGCAAATACTTGAATTTCAAACAACAATTCTCATTGATATTAAAAATCAAATATATAACCGATTACAGTGAACAGAATCGAAAATACAGTAAACGAATGAAACTGTAGATTATGAGATCACAAACAGAATTGACGAGCCGAGTCCTCTGTGATACCAGTCTCCTTAACAAAGATTCGCCGCCTACCGTGGGTGTTGCTAGGATAAAACGACAGAAACCACAAACCGCCGGAACACCTCCATCACCTGCCTTGGCGAACTGACTTGTGTCTGCCCCTCTCTCTCTCTCTCTCAAAGAATTGTTTCAGAACTTGGAATCAAACTCGAATTTCTTGTCTAGAACTCCAAAACGTGAAGGCACTGAGATAGCCAAGGAATGAAGGCCCGAATTCAATATGCATTATGCTAGCAATAAAGTTGTGCATTAGAACGTAAAAAACTCCCATATTGAATTTAGCCTTAGACCTCAAATCGGGGCGTGGCCGCAGGGGGGGGGGGTGGGTGGGGGGTGGTGATAATGGTGCAATTAGTAGTTGTGCTAAAACTCCGTCCAGATTCGATGAACTCGAGAAGGCCTTTTCGTTTGCCTCGTGAGACCCTCCAAAAGCCTTAATTTTATTCATCCGAAAATCTGAAATTTTCCAACAAAATAAACCCGCAGCAAGAGTGGCTTTTTGGCAAACTACAGAATTTTTGGTGGACGCACCTCTTTCTCGGCTTGTTTTCTTGGTGGACGCCGGAGACAGAGTCAGGATTTTTGGGTAGTGGGGGAGGGCTATATATGTGGAGGAGGGATGGAGTTATATTAGTTGATGATATATATATATAGGGTAAGCTTCTCCTCCGGACTCCGGACTTCCGGACCTCCATGATCCGAATTTTTTTTTTGACGATCCGATCCGTCCAATGTGTTCAGAAGGTGTTTTCAAGGGTCCACGCGAGAAATCTTCAAAAAAAAATACCGGGAAGGGCTTGATCCAAGCAATTTTCGCAAAAATTTTATATTTACAGTTTTTGCGAAAACTGCTTAGATCAAGCCCTTCCCGGTATTTTTTTTTGAAGATTTCTTGCGTGGACCCTTAAAAACACCTTCTGAACACATTGGACGGCTCGGATTTTCCAAAAATAATTTGCAACACAAAAAAACTCACTTTTTTCTTATTTTCGGGAGGTTTGGACTAGAAAATCCATATATATATATATATATATATATATATATATATATATATATATATATATATATATATATATATATATATATATATACGGGGAGGATCCTGTCAAGGATCCCGGAAATCCCGGATTGAAGCGTTTTGAAGCCCTTCCCGATATTTTTTTGACGATCCGAGCCGTCCAATGTGTTCAAAAGGTGTTTTCCAAGGCCCACGCGGGAAATCTTCAAAAAAAAATACCGGGAAGGGCTTGATCCACGCAATTTTTCGCAAAAACTGCATATTTACAAAATTGCGTGGATCAAGCCCTTCCCGGTATTTTTTTTTGAAGATTTCCCGCGTGGACCTTGGAAAGCACCTTTTGAACACATTGGACGGTTCGGATCATGAAAATTTGATCCGGAACTATGAGATCCGGACCCAAGGGTCCCGGACTAGAGAGTTCCTCTATATATATATATATATATATATTTCTTCAATGAAATAGTAAGGTTTTTTTCAAATTGTAGTAGGGGCGACGGCCCCTACTAGCCACCACCTGGCTCCATATGCACCTAGTTCATGGGCAGCGCACGGTTTTAATGTGGACTTGTGAACATCTTTTCTTGTTGGCATCTTATTGACAATGTTGGATTATTTTCTTCTTGTTCTTTTTTTTATGGAAAAAAATTAGTGGCTTGGAGGTAGGTTTAGTATTTGCGAGTTGCAATAGCATAATGGTTTTGCACTCTTCGAACCTCTCTTTATACATTTTTTTTTCCCTATTGTACGAATTTCATCTTTCCATCTCTTTGATTCATGAAATTTTTTTCACCATTCAAAAAAATAACCGTGTTTCTTGAGTTGTTGGAAGGATGACGATAACCCACATAGCATAAACAAGAAATACAACATACGCGGAAGATGATTAGAATTTAGAACTAAGGGTGCAAATGAGCCAAGTCGAGCTAAAACTTTGTGGTGTTCGAGCTTGGCTCGTTTGCTAAACAACCAAAAAATTCAAGCTCGCGCTACGTGCATATGTAAACTAGCCGATCATGGTCCAATCCCAAAACGAGCTTCTATAAAAGAGCCAGGTCTGTACAAATGAGCTTTGTTTCTGCGATCCGAGCCTAGTTTTAGAGTGTTGAGCTGGCTCATTTATTAAACTATCTTGAAATTCGAGCTTGATCTCGCTCGCTTACGAGACGGACTGCTTGGTTCGTTTGAAGAGTCCTAATTCGGACACCTAAGGCCCAGTTTTTCCAAAGATTTTAGCACCCAGATGCTAAAATCATGATATTTCAAATAAAAAATGAAGTGGTTCCGTGTATCGTTTTTCGATTTTTTTTCGCACCAAATAAAAGTACTCCTCGTGTACTTTAGTTTGGTGCAAAAAAAATCGAAAAACGATACATGGAACTACTTCATTTTTTGATTTGAAAAATTATGATTTTAGCACTTGGGTGCTAAAATCTTTTGAAAAACTGAGCCTTAAAAGAATAAATAAATAAATAAATAAGTGGGAGTAGAAATGAATGGAACGTGTCCCTATTCATCGGTCAATTTAAGACGTCAGGGTTTGGATTTGGATAAAAGTATAGTACTAAAACAAAAGTGGACAGATCAAGTGCATGGCGTAACCCATCCTCCAATCAATCAGTGGAAAATTTCCACCAGAAGCCATCAAAATTAGGGCGGCCCAATTCTGAGTCAAAAAGCTGAGTCAGCGGTCCACTTGACTCGAACTTCCATTGACCAGATTGTGAGTTCAAGAAGAAACAGACAAAACTATGTGCAGTTTTCCTTCCCACTCACCAATATGTGGATTTCTAAAAAAAAAATCTCTGCGTATAGATAAATTTGCACAGATCGCTTTGTAGGGCCTACTTTCGTCTCATACAAATAATTCGAGCCATTAACTAAATGTAAAAAAATTTCTCAAATTGTTTTTCAAAAAATCAGCTTAATCGAATAACGGTAAGTATTTAATCCAATCTTAATTTTTCTTTTAGAAATAGGACTTAGTTCTAAATGAAAAATTAAATTAAATATTTTCATTTATTTGATTCAACTGATTATTTGCAAGGCCTCTTCGAGAAATATTTTAAATTTAATGAACTGCTTAAATTATTTATGTAGATGTCAGACCAGACTCCACAAAGCAATTTGTGAGTATAGTCTAACTGGGATTTCTGAAAAACGCGTCTACTGATATCGTCGACTTGCTCTTTCAATATCTGAGATTACATGGTAAACATCAAATTAGCGATTTTGTTGCAAGTTGCTCTTTGAATTCAAGGGATTGAATTTTATTACTTTGAACAGAAATTAATCACAACCATGGAAAAGGAATCGACCAGAAAAAAGGATTAAAACATCCAAAAGAATTTAAATAACCGTTACCATAACTAATGGAAATTGGTCACATAATTAATTGGTATGTGACCCAATTTAAGGGTATTGAAGTCTTTTATGTTTACTTTTTTCCTTACACTAAAAATATTTGAAACGTTCACTTTTTGCCAGCTTGTCAATTAATGTTGATTTTTGTTACGCTTTTCCTAATATATACTATTATATAGGAGTAATATTTTATTTTTTTCTATGATATACTAATGTTTCAAAAGCTCCTTGACTACTTTGATTTGTTATAGTACCGCATGATATTTGAATGTCGTTACAATATTTACGCATAATTTTGGAAGGAAGAAAACCTTTTGAGGGCTCGTAATCTTTGGGCCTAAACTCCAACTCTTTGAGCCTCATGGAACTGAAATAGCTGTTATTTATTCTCATCTTCCCCCTGGTTCCTACAAGAGCAACTACTAGTTAGCATCGTCTGGCCAAAGGCACTCCGAAGCTTTAAGTTAGAATTCGCCTGAGAAGGGAAGAACAAAGCTTAAACAAGGAGAATAAAGCATATTTATTAGGGTTTATTACAACAGTATTTTAGAGGAGTGCCTTGGCTTGGGGTGAAGGTATCGAGTGCCATCCCCGTGATTAGGTGACATCATTGACAACTTCCCTCCGACAATCATAACCCGACATCTAACCTCTGAACCAAGGTCTCGCAGGCATTCTGCAAGCACAGATAGGTGGTGGTAATCACGACTGTATCACTTGGTGAGACCTGATAGGCACCACTTGGTCGGATAGTACAAATGTTGTAGACCACACACTCAGTAGTCTGCACGGCCGCACCACGTGGCAGGACTAGATAGGTGCCAAAGGACTGGAGTGTACAACCACTGCATGTCCACGTCGATAGGCGGAAACCCATTGGCGCCATGTGGCCAACGCGGATTAGAGTTATACCAGTGATTCAGAGCGTCTGAGAATTTGGACGAGATCGGACACAGATCCTCATGTGGCCCGAAACAAAAGTACTTTATTTAAAAACAACGGTTTCCAAAAAATGTGAAAGAGAGAAAGAAACAAAAGAGAAAGCTTATGCCTGAAATGCCCCTCATTTTAACAGTTGGGCTGACCGTGTTAGCATTAGGGACTAGATTGATCGATACAAATTTTGAAACGTTGGATACTAAATGCTAATAACATTTACATTGGAGACTAAAATGAGACTAGATCAATACCTTGGATACCAAAAAGGTTAATAAGTCTCATTTTATTCGTCACTTTGTGCCAATTTTGTGGGTATGAACACTATACTACTATAGTGCTATTAGTCTTTTTTTGGTTCATAAAATGGAAGTGCATGTACTGTATCCCGTCAATTCAGTAAAGGAATATTGCCCGGCCCGTCATTACTGAACGTAGGGAATCCTACCGCACCTATGTTGGGACCAAAATTCAAGTACCCTGGGTGTGGGTAGTGCTAGGAGTATGTTTAACCTCAAGAACGGGTTGTGGAACTCAAATCTGGGCTTTGTCCAACCAAATACGGTGCTATTTTGGGATTTATCAAATTAAACCATTCTTTCATAAAAAGTTAAGTCTAGTTCTTTCTTTCTTTCTTTTTTCACCATCTCGCAATACCCAAAAAAACAAAAACAACAAAAAAAAGAGGAACTATGATAAGACAAGATTCCATTCAACAGAAAAAGAGACAAGACAAAATAGTTAAGGACATCCTAAATTCCTGGGTCCTGTTGTCGATTAACAATGTGAAAATACAAAAGGCTCAACTAAAATGGCTGCTCATTTCTAGAAGGCATTGACCGAAGCTGCCCCAGTCAAGAGTTGCAATTGAGTGAGCAGCAGAACTTCAAGCAAGCTCAGCTATGGCATCTTCTACTTGCCACTAATCTGAAAAGTGTCAAATGACATGGAACGTACATCATGTTCCAGAATCCTTCGAAGTAATTCGACTAGCAGATTGTGGGCTTCGCTTTGTTCTGATAAAGTACGCGGAAGGAAATGTGGGATCGCAGCAGCCAAACCCAAGCAAAGCACTACCAAGATGACAACCCACCAGGCATACTGGGGAATGAATAACAATAACTCATCACAAACTGCCAATGAAAACAAGTACGCATCACATAATCAGTTGAGGTATCGATTTCAGAATAGTGCAATTCGAGCAACAATAATTTGTTCAGACTTATCATTACAATCTACAAATTATACGTAAATGCAGAGTTATCAGAGAGAAACCCATAGCATCTCCCCAGAGGACGTAACGGTAGAGGTGGGAATTTATGACACGACACAATAACAAGACTCGAAGTTGGCAGGTTAGGGTTGACTATTTCTGACAGGAAACACGTATATGACACGACCTGAGAACGCAATTCCTAAACCGGCTGGGTTCGTGTTCAAATGATGGAACAAACCAGAGAAATTTCCTAGCCCAAGATCCATGTAAATATCTAATGAACCCAATTGATGGAAATACAAGTTTGTTCTTATTCAAGTTAGGTTAGGGACTCTTTGTATGTGGCATTATAGACAAGGCATTTTCTACTATCAAGAAAAAGTTGTTTCCAAAAGGTGACTTTCTATATGAGTGTTTCTTTTGATCATGTGTCTATTTCTAATAGATATAACTCTTAACGTATCTTTATCCAATAAGTATATCCTTCACATAAGATGTATCTTTTCATAATAAGACTCCTTTTACACAATTAGACACCAAATAATTGAACAATTTATTTATCGGGTTTCAATTAATAAATAAAAAGTGACATATAAGCCACATTACATTGCTAATATATGTTGTCAACCCAAGCAGTTTGGACAAGTGGGTGTGAGAAAGTAATACTAAGTGCCATGAGGTGGTCGCATTTTTTTTTTTGTTTTGATAACCGAATGTCTAAGTTAGCTTATGCGCACCTCAACTAATGTCAGGAACCTAGAGGTAACGACCGGGCATAACTCGCGGTGGTCCCAAGAGGTGGTCACATGTTTGAATTCCACTGAGGCAAAACATTCCAAATTAACCTTGAGGCTATTATAGGGTTTGGGCGGTAATTAACTTTAGGGCTCCAGATTTAATTGAGGAGTATATAAGTTGGTTCATACATCCGATTATAAGAAAATATTATGTTGTTCATGGGCTCAGTTTTTAATACTATTTATGCTTATCATGTGCTTTGATTGTTTATGTTATTATGTGTTTTGACCATTTATGCGCGTATCATGTGTTGACTATTTATCCTTAGATGTGACATGCTGTGCTTCATTAGTAGTCTTCGTTTTGATCCCCTGGATTCACTTGGACTTCTCTTTTATCCAATTGCGGCATATTTATTAGAGTAGTTTATTCATGTAAAATTATCGAATTGTACTTTGATATTGGAAAAATAGTTACAAATAACTAGATTAAATGTTAACCTTCTAATTTCATAATAACAAAGACAGGAAAAAAAAAGTGTAGGTGGACAAAAGGAGAGAGCAAAAAATCTAACTTCTAATAAATCCCGCGCAGTACGTACACATCATTAGTATCCTTGCACGACCGCCACACCTCTTCGCTTGAAAAAGAAAATAATTCTTCGTACAGAACGATCTAGAAAACAATTGATTCAGTTTTCGTCGTCAACTCAATTACAATTTTTGAGTCTAGAAAGCAATTGATTCAGTTTTCGTCATCAACTCAATTAATTTTTTAGTAAGTCTAGAGTCCTTTAAAAATCGTGACGTGTGTAACATTATTATTTTTTTTGTTTTTGTTTTTTTGGTCGACGAAAGTCAATTTACGATATGTGTCACATCATAAACTAAACTAAACCTCAATTGAATTTAATTGACAAAACACTCTTGCTCATGATTCCATGTCACATGGCTTGGTTTTCTTTTCTCGATGTACCCTTTATCGAGTTCTAATAAATTTTTTATTGCCGATCAAAAAAATTCTATCGCATAACAATTTTCATTCGATTAAATTGAGCAATTGATGGTTTATTTCTCTTGTGTATAGCAAGAGCTCCACAAACCAACCATACCACTTTGGTTAAGAGTTTTTGTCCTACTTTGGTTTAGAGTTATTTCTCTTGTGAAGGAGTGGTGTTTTACCATCACACATTCACGTGTTATTTATATAATTAGTTCTGGCTCTCACGAGAATGTGTATTACAAAAACGAAAAGGAAGATATATGCAGGTAGGGTTGCAAACGAGCCGAGCCGAGCTTTGCAATGTTCGAGCTCGGCTCGTTTGCTTAACGAGCCCAAAACTTGTGCTTGAGTTCGGCTCGGCTGTAAAAGAGCCGAGCCTTTAATGGGCCGAGCTAGAATAATTTAATTCAATGAGCCTCTTTAAACGAGTCGAGCCTATAAAATGAACTGAGCTTTTGCGAGTTGCGCTCGGCTTGTCTAGTAAACGAGCCCAAAACTTGAGCCTGAGCTTAGGTTGATTACTAAACGAGTTGAGCCAAGCCGCGAGCTACTCGCGAGCAACTCGGCTCATTTGCAGCCCTATATACAGGGTAGATATTGCCCTCATGTTGTTATGAAAATGACAAAATTGACCTTAATTGGTACGTATTGCAGTGTGAGAGCATAGGTGCAGTGGAGAAAAAGCTGAAAGAAATTGAGATAGAGTACTTGAAGAGTAGGGTTGAAGAGGGTGGAATTTTCGTTGACCAGTTGTTCTTCCATGATCCCAATGGCTCGATGATTGAGATCCGCAATTGTGACAACTTACCTGTGGTTCCACTCTGTGCAGACACCATCAAATCATGCTCCCGGATCAACTGCGGTGTGCGGCAGCAAACTGTTGGACCAACGGTGTAGATTATCACGGAGACTTGTCCACCGTTCAATGACATTATATATCAAAGACAAAATTTCCACCTTGGTGATGTAAATGGACGGTTAAGATCAAATGTGTTGGGTGATATTTTGAGTGTATATATATGTGCGTGTGTGTATCTATGTATTGTACAAGTTGTCAATTTATTTATTTTGTAAAGTGGGTTGGTCAGAGGCATGAAAAAGGTCAAAGTTGGGCGGCAGCAACATGTTAAACCAGCGATACAGATGATCACGGACTTGTCCACTGCTCATTGACATTATTGAATATTTTTTTTCATGCTAGTGACGTAAATGGACGGTTAATATCAAATGTGTTGAGTTTTTTTTGAGCATATATATATCTATGTGTTATATGTGTTGTCAATTTATTTACTTATGTAAGGTAGGTTGAGAGGCATGAAAAATGTCAAAGATGTGTGGCAGCAACATTTATACCAGCAGTATAGATGATTACGGATTTTTCCACCATTCATTGACATTATTGAAGAGAAAATTCCCATGTTAGTGATGTTAATGGACGGTTAAGATCAAATGCGCCGACAGTTTTTTTAGTATGTGCTGTGGGGATTGTGAGTTTTTTTTGTGTGTGTGTGTGTGTGTGTGTAAGGTAGGCTGAGACTTGAGAGGAATGAAAAAGGCCAAGGCGCTATATTTACAAAATTGGATGAAATGCTCCTTGCGGAAGAGTAATAGGTTAGCTAGCTTATTTCTGCTTACATTAATCTGTTTTTTTTTTTTGGTAATACTCCAATGTTTTTTTTTGGTTATTACTAATATATTGAATTTCTACGGCATACAAATTTATACGATAAATACATATTTATTTATTTAGATACATGTTTTTTTTAAAGACTATATGCATTCATTTATAGGTATGTATATACCTACATAAATATTTATATTTACAAAGATATATATGCAGATGAATATATATTTAAAGACATAATTAGAAATACGCTTACTTATTTATCTATACATTTATTTGTACATATTTACAACATAATTTTAAATTATAATTATAGTATTTAAATATATTTAATATGCATAGTATGTACATCTTTGTGCCATTTGTTTTAACTTTCTACAAAGTTATATTCACAATTTAACAAATAATTGTAAAGGCATTATGGTCAAATGTACAAGATATATTAAGGAACTCCAGACCTTCAAACTATCCTTCGTTCCCCACTCTGAAATTGGATAAATTGAATTTCTTTTGCTCCACGAAATTCAGTATAATTAATTAGTACGTAGAAGTTAGTGGGTTTTGAACCCTAATCCTATGCGTGGAAGTATATGGTGTTTGCTGGGCTAACACTTCACTTACAATAACTTAATTGATTGATTAATAATTATCTTTTATTGAATAGTTATATTTTCTTTTTTGTTACTACGTACTTAGGGGCGGAGCCTTTAAGGAGGCCGGTGGAACATGCCACCCCCAAGTCCCAAATTCCCACCGAAAAACTACCACTTTGCTTAAAAAAAAAAAAAAAATTAAAAATCCGCGCACTTCTTTTGCAATTAGTATAGAATAATGCTAGAGACACACCACTCCACCACACCATCAACCACACCAGTATACGTGACACTGCATGATTGGGGATTGACGTAGGCTGGTGTAGTGGAGTGGTGTGTCCCAAACATTATTGATTAATATACTCTTCAAATCCAATCCATCTAACAGTTTATTCGGCATGTCGTCTAAGGAACGAGCCTGTGGGTTGCATCATCTCAGTGAGTGTGTTTGGCTATAAACCATGCTATATAAACAAGCTAAATTCAGCAGACCTGCTCCATTTGTTGATAAATGTAAGCCATACTTTTAGCCACAACTGTATTCTCTTATCTGGAATCTAGAATCCTATTATCTATTCTTGAATCTATTATTTACACAGCATGGCCATATAAGTGCAAAAAAATTGTTTGGAAGGGAAAAAAAAAAAACCCCACTACAGTTAAATAACGAGAATAGCTTCTTCTTCTTCTTCTTTTTTTTTTTTTGAAAAGTAAAAATTTTATTGCAAAGGCATCAAGGGAATGCCACCCATGTACAAAAGAATGCAAGGAACAAAAAGAGAAGAAAAGGCCAAACTATAAAAGGACCTATGCACCCTTCTAAACTCCAAAAAACCCTGTGTGCACAGATAAATTGGCACGGATAGCTTTGTAGGGCCTACTCTGGTCTCATACAAATGATCAGAAATGCCTTAACTCGTTCCATCACTAGCATAGACAACAACTATCTATGGAATATGCATTTCCATTAGTAAGTACCACTTGAAATGCCATAAAACAGAAAAAATCACCTGGAGTAAAATTGCCAATTGTCATATAAAGAAGTATACCTACTTGAAGCTTCTCAGCACTGGCATATCAACGTAAAAAATGAACAAAAGGGGGCTGCGTAAAGTAAGAGTTTGAAAGAGCAAAAACATCAGTTTCACTTTCGGGAAGACTTTTGTTTGGAAGACACTACTTCCAACCCCTTCAATAGGCTTGGTTGATTGAAGATTTCATACAATTACATTACGACTTTCAATTACGGGTTCAAACGAGCCGAGCCGAGCCGAGCCGAGCCGAGCCTTGTAGTGTTCGAGCTCGGCTCGTTAAGTAAACGAGCCAAAAAATTGAGGTCAAGCTACGCTCAATCATAAATGAACCGAGCCCTTAACGAGCCTCCTTAAACGAGCCAAGCCTATACAATCGAGCCGGGCTTTTGCGAGCCAAGCGGAGCTTTTGCGAGCTCGTTAACTAAATGAGCCTGAAAATCGAGCTCAAGCTTGGGTCGTTTACTTATCAAGCCGAGCCACGAGTTGCTCGTCCATACAAATGATCACATACTTTCAGCATCCTAAGGCCATCGAAAGGCAGTAGATTTTTTACCCAGTTCATTTGTCCCCCAAAGAAAGGTTCTTTCAACCAGGGAAATTGCAAGCACAGCAATCTAATTAAAGTAGCCACATACAAAAATCATATTGATCAATGGGGATGTTACAAAATATCAATGCTTGACCAAAGCCCTGACTGTGATTCTTCTGCTGGTGGGATAACCAGCAGCACTAGCAATACCTCAATCTTCGCTCCCGGGATGTTATAGAAAACAGGTTATGGACTCGCGCTCGCGCACACGAATTATATGCCTTATAAGTCTCCTAACCCTCGACCCAAAAAACGAAAAACAAAAAAGAGGGGTGAGTACCTTGGAGCGAAGAGCGGGGCAGGGAGCCGACCGAGCGAGTAGATGTAGTCTGCGATTGATTGGTAAGAAGCAGGAGAGCTGATGAGTGATTGCTGAGGACATGATGTATATATATACTAGGTGACTGACTCCCGTGCAAAGCACGGGAGGTTTAACCCGTTGCTTGCAGTTTTCAGTTATTAATACATTACGTAATGAAAGGGATGGTGCTAGTAATTACAGGTTGAATACATGTTCGTCGGACAACGGTATGAATTGCAAACATGTATCCAAAAGATCGCTGCCACAACATGGGTAGCAATTTTGTATAGAAATTTGCTTGCATTCAAAATGTTTCACTCCACTGGTCTAGTCTTCTTTTATTTTTTTTGTTGACGTTGACAGAGCCTGAGCGTTCCTCTGTGGCGGAGATTACTTCTGCATTTGCGGATGAACTTCTCCCACAGCTTTCTGTGTAGGCTTTTTGGGCTGCTGTCCGGCGCCAGAGTTAGTAGTGGTGGTTCTTCCATGAAAGATGGGCATGATATTGAACTTACTGAGTTACTGCCAAGACATCAACAAAATCAGCAAAACAGTTTCCTTCCTTATTTTTTGACGTTCCTTTCTATTGATGAAGAGGTGACCTCGTGCTCTCCTTCCAATGAAGGCAATGGCTCCCCGAGCCTGAGTTTTTAAGGTATCTGTTTACCTAAATCAAAACTCTAATTATTCTTACCATTCTCATTATGAATCAAAGCTGGCATTTCTTCATTGTCAACTCATTTCAGCTATGACATGATGTTCACTGCTTGTCCGCCCATGAGTTTGAGAGCCTCTAGGCATGCGCTAAGATGTGCTATATTTCTGATAGTGGTTGATTTGGAAAACTATTGAGGATATCATCATAATAAGGTTCAACATATAAAAATATATCTTTAACTGCTTATATGTTGTGTTTGACAAACCACCCATCCCAAAGCTTTCCATAATCCCTTTAGATCAAGTTTCTACATATGAAGCAGGTCCACATATCTACAGATATGGAAAGCCTCTCATGAGATGGTCAATGCTCTCAAAACACACCTTGCATGTGGGACATCAGCGATCTCTTTCCATGCCTCTAACAACACATTTGATTAGTCGAGCTTACCATGCACAATAACGAAATCAAGCTTCCATTTTTTTTTTACTAGAGGGAGAAAGATATGTGAACGCTAACCAGACCCGCTAACGGTAAGAAAACAATTAGAACCAAAAAAAAGAAAGAAAGAAATCTCAGACCTAATTGTGGTAGAGCTCCCTTCTTGCTCAGCGTCAAGAGCCACCGTGGACCTTGGAAGAAGATTTGTCAAATTTGTTTAGCTTCTCTGCTCCATCGCTAATCTATTAATTTCAAAAAGAAAAATAGAGATAATCAGAATCACGAAATAGGAATATCAACTAAACCGACGTAAAAAGACAACCTACTCGGGGGAAATCACACATCTGAATTCACATCAATTGACAAACAAGGTACAACCAAACTTTTTGTTACCTTCTTTCAATTCTTTCAATCCGTAGGCCTTGACAGTTCCTTTTTTAGATACCTCAAACTGGTAACTGTCATCATTCTTACAATGGACCAGATCGGTCGGGCAGAAGCAAACTGGAGTCTTCCCATGTGACCTTGCATACCCTGCGATTGCAATTTCACACCAAAAAAAAAACAAGCAGATTTTAAGCCAAAAATAACACGTTCAATCAGCAATTATAGAGAACACAAAAGAAGAACAAACAAAAGAAAAAGTTTGAAACACGTAGGATTGGAACTCTATAGTCTATACTATATAACTGTGTACATGCTGTTCTTTTTCAAGCAAAATCCATGAAAATAATCTTTGAAAAACATTTAATGTTAAACGAATCTCGCACACTCTCAAAGCAGCCGAGTACAGGTTGAATGACGAACCTTTCGGGTAGCCAGCTTGTATTTTTTAGCTTCCCAGGTACACCATGAGCGTAGTAGAAATCTCCAAAGTCATTGTACCCAATTCCAATGTTTTCTTTTCTCAAATTTGTCTGCAAGGAAAGCAGATCAAATTGTTCTGCAAGAATAGTAAAACAAGAATGCACTTTATGACGTAGAAGGTTCTTGAAATCAAGATTCTAGAAAAGTTTGATTCTATTGCTAGAAAAGTCCTTCCAAGAAACAATCAGGAAAACAATCCGCTAAATGATGAATTCTTTGTTAACTGATACCGCCTATTTGAAGTCCAAGTCCAACACTTTTACCACAGTTTTGTCTGAACCATTGATCCTTTTCAAGTTGTCATATGATGTCAAGCTTGAATTCTCCATTTTGCTTCTTAAACCCAGGAGAACTACTTCATTTGCTTTCCAAAAATATATTTAATTAGGGTTTGAAAGGATTTCAATGCCCTTAATTTCTCTCTCTCTCTGAAACCTTGATCGCTACGAGCCGTAATCACAGTTCCGGCCAACCAATTGCCCCTAAAGAAAGGAAAGAGAACCCTATTTTACACAATCACTTGATTCACTCAAATCCGGCATTAATTGGGATTAGAGAGGGGGTCGGTGAAATTACCTAGCCAAACCTTCAAGCTTGGGCACAACTCCCGCTTTCATCATCGGTTGTGTAAAACCTCCTCCTGACTTCTGCACCACCATCGTTTCTCCTCTCTCCTTCTCTTCTTCGAACTCGACTTCCCAACTGTAGAAGCCCAAGAAGTGGAACCTCGATCTTCTTCTTCATCCTTCTCATCTTCGTCGCCGTTGGGCCAGTCGATTTTATGAAGGAACAGGCCGAAAGTTTTCGGCCACCTGGAATTTGTAGGATACAGATTTAGAAAATCCTCGGATATTCAAGGACTAGCGTATGCCCATGCCTGAAGGCACGGCGCATCGCATTTTGAACATGACTAATATGAGTTATCGTTATAATGAAGCCAACTTTTCCGAGAAAGACAAATAAGACTATCCCGAATGATCTTCGAATGATTATGTCACGACAAAGGGGAAAAATGAATATGTACTTGCAAGTGCAGACCTTCCTTCACGATGCAAGAGAGAAATTGGTAAATCTACAAAATTCATCCGCTTGCTCTCTGAAAATTGTCTTCCACAACATCATAAGAATTTATAGTCCTTCCTGAGCATGAGAACACCAACAATGGAAAAGCCACAACCGCAATCAACAACATCTGGTTTTCCATAACAGAAAGTAGACGGAGGCAAGTTGAATCTCTTTCTCATCTAAATCCTCCAAAACCCAACATAAAGCAAACCAAACACAAAGAAAGATTCTAGGAACACCCAATGCCTCGTTATTGATATAGTAAAAAGTAGCCGAATAAAAAATCCATAAAGGGGCCAAGCAAAAAAGAAGAAAAGTTGCAATATGGACATACATGCAGGTGCATCCAGAGAAAACACAGAATCTAAAAAACATTATGCCTTCTCCTAAGAATGTACTTGCAGGAGCATCCGGAAAAAACCATCACAACAAAAAACTCAAGAGTTTTTATAACTGTGTAATTGTAATCTTTCTATGATTGAAACTCACACAGCTCTCAACTCTAAAAATCATAAGAAAGACATATATCCCGAATGATCAGCAAACAATTCGCAGAGCTATGTACTTTCACAACCAGCTTTAAGAAGTCCGGATCATAGCAATTGTGGGGAATGTCCAGTTTAGTCAGTAACGCAATCCATATTTTTGTGATTTTCCTCTCCCTCTTCAATCAGGGGTACATCCCATTAAGTCACAAACATGATCAAATGAAGAGAAAACAAACAGAGATTAAGCAAAGAATTTTTGAAATTAAGAGGAAACCACAGTTCTAATTTTTGTTAACCAAAAATAGGGAATAACATTTTCGTAAGTAATGGCTAGTACCTTTCAAGCCAACCACAATTGCACCTCCTACTTCAACCCAGCAATAGATTCGAGTTGATTTAAACTTTAGTAGTTGCTTAAAACAAAAGTATTAAGAAAAACAAACATCTGGTCCATCTAGAAGTATGAAACTCTTATAGCTCATGAAAACCATGTTCTGAAAGTGCCAAAAATGCGATTGTGAGAATAGCGAGTTTATGCATGATTCAGTAACCTAATGACTATCATTGCGAACTGAATGAATTCTATAAAAATCTAGCACCGACACCTCTCGAGATCAAAGTATCCTCGTGTCAGACATGGGGACATAGCGGGATACATGCCCGACACGCCACGTGACATGTCTATTTATTGTCTTTAAAAAAAAGTTATATCGTATATACAGGGAGAGAGACTATCAAGTGTTAAAATCAGGGATGCAAAGGATGCTCCAAACATTAGGTACTGAAGCTCATTAAAGGGCTCACGCTTGATCAGAAATCAGATGTTGAACCAAGGGCTCACGCCTTCTAAAGGAAATAGTAAGGACTAAGCTTACCATCTCTTTTTCGGTAGCCATTGCTTTTTTCATTTCCTTTTCCTTTCAACTCATAATCAACTGCATAGCAAATAAATACACTATTCAAAGGGATCTAAGGAGAATTGAGCAGCATAATTTATCCATAATGCTTCAAATGAAATTTCGCTTTTGTTCACTACAAAAATTTCAGACCACCAAATTAGATGGTGAACAAAGGATTTCACACCTCTAGCAGTTTTTTCATTATTCGAAATAAGTCTGACATAAACAATGTTTGTTGCGTGCGTGCATGGAGAGAGAGAGAGAGAGAGAGAGAGAACCCAACCTTTATAATTGCCATATACTAATTGTATGTATCATCGAGTCTAACAACTACAGGGACCGTCGAAACAACACCAAGTCTTGCTTGCACAAATGCCACTTGTTCTCATCTGCATTACTACCTGAAAAAAAAAAAGTTCCAAAGTTGCCATTTTAACTACAGACAAATATCATGAATTTTCAAGAAACCCACATGATATAGACTTGAATTTTCACAAATTATCAGTTAGATTATATGATTCATGACCAAAAAAAAATTCAAACGAAGAAATCAACTGGAGATATAAACTCACAGTATATTGGGACGATGAAATCAGCCTCAGTAACCTTGCGAGTAGGAAGACATTGCGGCAAGCTGGTAATAATCCTAGATTAAGAGTGAAGCATAACAAATCAAAGCAAACCAAGCAAAAAATAAAATAAAATAAAACAAACAAAACTGATTTTTGTGAGAAAGAAAGGGCTTACTGTTTTTGGAAAGAAGCATAACAAATCGAAGCAAACCAAGATTGGCAGTTGCTCCACTGACCATCAAGATTTCAATCAGAATATAGAGACTAAAATCGAAATGGCAGACTTCAATCAACACAAAAAATCAAAACAAAGAGGATCTATGTATCGTTAGCTTTTTCCTCCACAATCATGGAAGAAGTGATGCCATGTTCAATTGAAATGTTTAGTAGCAGCATTATCATCTCTCAAAAAATCCAAACACAGCATGACCAACACAGATTTCAGCATATTTACTGGAGCAGCAAAGGCCATTTATGATAAGCTGACACAAATGCATCTAAAAGTAAAAGGTGACCTCTTTTTTCCTTTTAAACAACCAGTGCAACCGACCAAATACACAGGGAAAATTACCTCAATCCTTCAGTCGAAGGCCAATTCTGTTGTGCTATAATACGTAGGAGTCGCTTGAGATCCGGGCAAAGAGAAATTAGTTATCGGCCAATAAATATGCTACTAATACCTTCAGAAGAAGAAAGGTCGGCATGTGTGGTGTTGTCATTGTGCAGAAAGGGAAACAAAAGAGAGAGAGAGAGAGGGAGAGGGAGAGAGAGGGAGAGAACATATTTCACCTCTATTCAAACAAACTGGAGCCAAATGTTCTTGATTCACAAACTATGCTCCCCATCTTTGGTTCAGACATTTCATCAAACACTTGGTTCACATTTGAGTTCTCAGGCACCAATTTAATGTCAATTCTTAGCGTTCATATAGCAGCATTTTCACCACAAAAGAAACAAATGAATGGCAATGGAGTTACTAATTACAGAGGGTAGTACAATGAAATCAAATGCCCATATTTCATTAGCAATGAGTAAAAACACACATGAGAAACAAATGAGTACCAAAATTACAAAAGATTTGTAAAGGAATACTGTGAGAGAGAGGCATACCTCGCCTTCGCAGCCAATTGCCGGCGGTGGCAGATTGAGATATCGGTTCCACAAACTCAAGGTTGATGGGTAGCAACGGTGGGAGAGAAAGATAACAGTGGGAGAGCAAGAGAGAGATGTTTGCACAGAAGTTCATGGGTTTATTCGAGAGGGAAGAGAACGTGGAGATGAGAGAGAGAGAGAGAGAGAGAGAGAGAGGGAGAACGTGGGTGCGAGAGGGAGAGGGAAAAGTACGACGTGGGTGGGCTGGGCAGTTGAAGGGGGTGAAATCCTACGGTGGATTTGTGTTTGTTTTCCCAGAGGACATACCTCAGCCTTTGAATTACTTCCCCTTGCAATATGAGTCCTCCCCTTCCAATCTGAGCCCTTGAATTAAGATCCAAGGGTCAAAAATATAGGGATTTAAAAAACTGAGCTCCCCTATTATATAGATTTGCAGAGGAGACATGAAGGAGATGGGTCTATATATGTACGTGGCCTAAGAAAGAGGGGGGAAGGAAAAGAAGCAACGGTCCAGGCTGGAACGGGACAAAGGTAGAAAACGTGAATAGTAAACGGGAGTTTG
Source organism: Vaccinium darrowii (assembly GCA_020921065.1). NCBI lineage: Eukaryota > Viridiplantae > Streptophyta > Magnoliopsida > Ericales > Ericaceae > Vaccinium > Vaccinium darrowii. The sequence continues at coordinate 9,791,304 of CM037151.1, read as the reverse complement.
AAGCGAAAGAAAAACGGAGGGATTTCCTTTTAATATAGAAGGATATATATATATATATATATGTGTACCCTTATTAGGGAAAAAAAAGGAGAGGGTGGGAGTCGAACTCCATCCGTTAGCATGATAACACGTCCACTTACCAACTAGGCTAGCCAAGACTCTATGAATAAGTGCAGCTAATAAAGATTTATACTATTAAAGATTACTTTATGTGTATGTGTGTGTATATATATATATATATATATATATATATATATATATATATATATATATATATATATGCGGTTATAACCCTCCCACCCAGTAGAAAACGCTAAATTTATATTCTCAGTCTCTCTCTAAATTGTGGCGGCGACTCCAGCCCCTTCTCTCTCTCTCTCTCTCTCTCTCTCTCTCTCTCTTTGTATCTGTGTGAGAACGAGATCAAGATGTAGCTGCCGACTGCCGTGGTGTTGGACGACGATGGTGAATGGTGTGATGATGAAGTTGGACGATGACGAGATGAGATCGATTCGTGACTTCGTGTATATCGAGCGATTCGTGTATGTACTCGATTCGTATATGTACATCTCCGATTGATTTGTGTATGTATATGCGTGAATCATTAGATATTTAGATCGATTTGTATGCGTGTGCAGATTTCTGTGTATATCATAGATCATTATCGGTCATTATCATCATCGATTAGATCGTCTTTTATCTCATTTTATGTGTATATCATAGATCGATTCATGTATGCGTGTGAAGATTTCTGTCCTCCCGCCTTTGAACCGAACCGATCTCCGAACGGGGACGAACCGAACCGGAACCGAATCGATCCCCAGAAATCCGGTTTCGGTTCTATGATTCCTCCGAACTGGTTTTGCTCGGTTCACTCAAATTCCCCTCCGAACCGGTTACACCCCTAGTAGTCACCCTTGTTGTGGAAAGAGTATGGATCCACAGAATCACATCACTTGTTGGTAAACATGACATTATTTTATGATAGATTCCATCAGTTTTTGGTAAGCATGACATCACTATGTAGTGGGCCCCATAGAACGAGGGTTTCGTTCACCCTCGTTAGCTGAGAGTGAACTAATTTGCACTCTATGCAACCGAACCGGCTTTGTTTGGAAATTCGGAGAGTTTTTCAAAGAGTTATTTTTTTTCGATATATCCCTTAAACTATCATTCATTTCTCTACCTCATGCCTAAACTTTCAAAATCCTTTGGATAATCCCTAAACTACTTACTTGAAATGCATGTACCAGTTAGTTTTATCGACGAAAAATTATCTGTGTGCGCATCACGAGTGGTTATTGTCAAAACCAAAGGTAAGAACGTTAGCTCCTTTACTTCCCTCCCCATTTCGAAAGTACATGTGTAAGATACTCAACACCCGGATGAGATCAATGTCTGACATGTTTAGTTGGACATTCATCTAGAAAGCACATATTGCAATTCAAAAACTATGAACTATCCGCAGGACTCCTATATTATGCATGAATTGTCCTAAGGAACCTTGTAAACATCATTTCTCTTAGAAAATGAAAGATTTTTTGGTAGAAAATGAAAGATATGTACTAAAGAATCTAAATATTTTGGCGTGTCCCCGTGTCCTTGATATAGAAAATGCAGGAGTCTGACACTTAGACACATACACAGCACCCGACACTCGTACCGAAGTCCATGTTCGATAGGTTTTCGGTTCTCTATTTTCATAGCTTGGATCACTAGGTTCTAGGATACCCTTTATCCAATCACATTGCTGAGTCTATAACTTAGATTTACTTTGCCCTTCCTAATAAAGAGAAAGATATTTTACCCTTTCATGGATTTTGTTTGTCTTATTTTGGATACTGGTGGGTAACCCATATGTTGTTCACAATCTCATTTCGTCATACAGCATGAATTATCTTTCGTGCGGAGAATGATGTTGTCAATCATAGATGCTCTTCCAACCTCTATAATGAATTGAGTAATGATGTCCTAGCTTTCTGTAACTAAATTCAACAAAGTTTCTCACCCAACTTCTCCAAATCGAAATCTGAGGCCATTCCAGCTTGTATAGCTCGCCTCGAGTCCAAAACCAGAAATTTTTGGCACACTCCAATTCGCTTTAGAAAAGCTAAAACCTAAAAACATTCCTTCTAGATTATATTGCAAACAGACCCCAAATCAAATCATCAAACCAACCTTAACGACTAGCTTGTTAGGGGGGGGGGGGGGGGGGGGGGGGGGGGGGGGGGGGGGGGGGATGCCCAACAGCTTAACATATGCACAAGGTCAAGGAAAATGTTAAGATACATGAAAAGTATCCCCAAAATGGTCCAAGAAAGAGAAAATGAACGGTCCAGATTCACATTCATTTCTTTTTCAAGGACCATTTCGCATGTATCTTACAACTCCTCAGAGGAGAAACGATGTGAAACATCTATTTCTAAACACCACGTAGGTATGGAATAAAGTTAAAAAATGCGCGTTTTAATTAATAAAGTTATAAAAAAAATGGAAAACGGTTAATCAGCCCCTCTCAACATACATTTTGTCATTTGAAGTGAACCGGCGTGCAACCCTTTGATACTGATCGGAAAACATAAAATGGTATAGAAATTTGGTACAAAAAATGTACAAATTTGTTTATTTCAGCCTATTCCAGGTCCCACACAGATTCATATTGATGTGACATTTATGAACGAGATTAAATAGTATACTTGGTTTGGAAGATTTTGACAGCAAGGTGATAAAAATAGTGTATTTTATTTGTTTTGTAATTGGAATTGGAATAGTGGTAAATAAAAAAGTTCGGGGGAGATTAGCTGGATTTGGGAGGAGTCATCCGCCCGAATTAAATATAAATAGGGTCCACCATGTCCATATCTAATCCGGTCTAAGCCGGAATAATTATTAAATGATAAGGTTGTGGACGCCCCTCCGGAGATCGATTCCGAGTCGCCACCCGGGTTTTAGCAGATTGTCCCCTAGGAACCGAACTCGATTGAATCGTGCCCCATTCAATGGATAAGGATTACTGGTCTGTCATGACCATACAATCTTACGTTCGGGAGCTCAGTTATGAGAGGGGAAAGGTTTTACGGCACCCCCCTCGCCCGGTTCGAAGACCGGTCTCTACTTGACTTTTGTGGGATTACGTAAAATGGATGCAATTCAACCATGAACAAATACGGGGAATAAGGGATGGGAAGCCGCATAATGATAACAAACATAACAACAAGCTACAAGGTATGCATGTGAGACGTGGACTACATGAGTGATGATGATGGTGAACAAATGTAAACTGTGAATGATAATAAACAGCAAGAGGACAACATTAGTACATGTTAGACAGAAACTGAAAACTGGAAGTAGCATGAACGATACACAAAACAGGCTAAACCAATCTGACCCACTTTTAGTGGTTTGAGCGCTTAAACTGAGGATTTGAGCTCTCAAACTCACACACACTCACACATGCTGATGATGTTTCTGATGATTCTGATTTGATGAAAACATGACTTGACCTTTGTTGTTTACTCAGAAATAGTACTGGAATGATTAAACAGAATCACATGGCCATCCATGCACGATTTAAAACCCACTTATAACCCATTCATCTCATAAACAAAGCTCATTCATTACTCGATGATGATAAAACATCATTTTCATGGCTTTTGGCTTCATCAATCAATGATCAAGAGTGAAGTAAACTGATGTGAGAGTATTTAAACCAACCAAAAGACATCAAATGATGATATCAACATGAGAAAGCATCAGAAACCACAAAAACAACAAAGTGGCCGAAACAGTTTGAGCGCTCAAACTAGGGGTATGAGCGCTCAAACCCTTTTGGCTTGATATTTTCAAAAACTGTTCTTCTTCATTTCATTGACCTTGTAAGCTCATAGAAGGTATATAGAACCTCCATGAACTCACTGTTCTCCCTCAGATTGACCAGCCCGGAGCATTTCACATGATTTTTCTTCATCCACTTGTAAGCTTCATCAAGGGTCTCTGCCCAAAATCGGGATGTAACAAATTCGTTACAGCAATGAAATACAAGATAACTACTAACAAAACAATGATTGAAATCAGATTGTTCGTGCATGTTTCTAAGAATTTTTCGCCTGATATCAAAATACGAATTAACCTTTGTTGAGATGATGCGGAAAACCAATGAAGGAATTTAATGTTCAATTCCAACAACAGTTTGAGAGATTTTGTTATAGACGGCTTATGGACCTAGGGTAGAAGAGGAAATACATGAAAAAGATATAAGTATTTTTTATTCCAATCTTTCTACGGTTGCATTCCTTGAAATGGGGAAATTCATAAATCCCAAAACGTTATTTCAAATCCATAATCAGATGGACATGAGATTCCTTCTGCAATGCATCGGCTGGATCCATGATGTATATTTAAGAGAGGTTAACCCCCCTTGCTCATGAATCATGATATACCTCCCAAACTGATTGTCCAAATTCATATGCAACTACCAAATCTAAATTTACTCCGAACGAAAACATGAGATCCCTAAATCAAAATTTTATCCATCCAAACAAAGCCTAGAGGTAAATATATATCTCGGGAATACTTTTACAACTAAAATCCTGCACAAAGATTTTCAATTTACTTCTCACACAAAGTCATTTCAAATCATCATAATATAGCTCTCAAATTGATTATCCAACTTCATATGCAATAAAAACTTCATTTTGGGCTTGATTGAAAATGTCAAATCCCTAAATTAATTACCAGCATCAGTGAATTGTTCTTGAGGAGTTCCTCGTGTCTTGTAAACTTCTTCTCAAACAATTCAGCTCGTTTCTTCACAGCATCCGGAGCAAACCTCTCGTCGTCCTCACTCTCCGAATCTGTAGGCTTCTCGTACATATTAAGATCACCTATATTCTTCTTCTCCTTCTCCTTTTCAAGCTTCTCGATAAGTGGGCCCACACCCAAGTAATTCTCTTCATCCTTTGCGTCAATGTCGGCAGTATCTAACCCTGCCCTCTTCCTCTCCTCTCTCTCCTTATTCTTTTCTCTCTCCAGCTCGGCTAGTAGCTCTTGGATTCTGGCCGTGGAGAAGGAGCGGTTTTTGAATTGGGAATTGGAAATGGAAAAGGAAAAAAGACTTGTGGGTATCGGAGGGTGTGGGGAAGGGAGGTGTTTGATGGTGGAGATTAGGGTGGTTTGTAATTGGTTGTGAATGAGACAGGAAAGTTGGTATTTTCTCATCATTGTGGGTTGTGATGAAGAATGAAGTCACATTCAGTGCTGATGCTTCTGAGCAGTGATCTAAATAATCTGGGTCTTTCGTAGAATTACGGATTGGGTAACCATTGAGTGTGAGAGAGAGAGAGAGAGAGAGAGAGAGAGAGAGAGAGAGAGAGAGAGCTCTTGGAAGCAAAAGCAGAAGCGGAAGTAGAAGCAGGGAAGACTAGGGTTTTCCGGAGGGTTTACGATGAAGGACCAGAAGACAATTTGAGCGCTCAAAGGGATACATTGAGTGCTCAAACCATCTCCTGGATTTGAGTGTTTCTGCTCCATTCTTCCTGCATTTGGATCATGGGTGAGTTAAAAAATGATGCATGATGATACACCTGTGCTTGAAACTTCATGAACATGGATAAAAAGAACTTGAGGTATCCACACAAGTGGGAAATGAGTATTGGGCTATGCATAAGCATAATTAGAGTGAGAGGGAGAGAGGATCAGGTTGGCTTAAGCCAAATAGCAACACACACACACACACACACACACACACACACACACACACACACTGTAATGAACTTACTTCATGATATGGGACTGAAATAAACAAGAAACTAACATAAATCATAATAGAGTTTGAGCCCTCAAAGACTATGGTTTGAGCGCTCAAATCTCATTCTAGCTCTTAAGCTTTTGTGACTCTCAAACTTCTGATCATTGTTAAAAAGAGTGAGATGGACCCATTCATCTCATAAACAAAGCTCATTCATTACTCGATGATGATAAAACATCATTTCCATGGCTTTTGGCTTCATCAATCAATGATCAAGAGTGAAGTAAACTGATGTGAGAGTATCTAAACCAACCAAAAGCCATCAAATGATGATATCAACATGAGAAAGCATCAGAAACCACAAAAACAACAAAGTGGCCGAAATAGTTTGAGCGCTCTAACTAAGGGTATGAGCGCTCAAACCCTTTTGGCTTGATATTTTCAAAAACTGTCTTTCTTCATTTCTTTGACCTTGTAAACTCATAGAAGGTATATAGAACCTCCATGAACTCACTAGTTTCCCTCAGATTGACCAGCCCGTAGCATTTCACATGATTTTTCTTCATCCACTTGTAAGCTTCATCAAGGGTCTCTGCCCAAAATCGGGATGTAACAAATTCGTTACAGCAATGAAATACAAGATAACTACTAACAAAACAATGATTGAAATCAGATTGTTCGTGCATGTTTCTAAGAATTTTTCGCCTGATATCAAAATACGAATTAACCTTTGTTGAGATGATGCGGAAAACCAGTGAAGGAATTTAATGTTCAATTCCAACAACAGTTTGAGAGAATTTGTTATAGACGGCTTATGGACCTAGGGTAGAAGAGGAAATACATGAAAAAGATATAAGTATTTTTGTTCCAATCTTTCTACGGTTGCATTCCTTGAAATGGGGAAATTCACAAATCCCAAAACGTTATTTCAAATCCATAATCATATAGCTCTCAAACTGATTGTCCAAACCCCTATATAAACTACTATCAAATCTAGATCTCATCTATCCAAACACAGCCTTGAGGTAAACATATACTTTACAACTCCAATCCTACACAAAGACTTCCAATTACTTCTCCTATAAACTAATTCAAATCATCATGATATAGCTAACAAATTGATTGTCCAAATCCATATGCAACTATCAAATCCCATTTGGATTGAAAGAAAAGGCGTGACAAGAAAAGGGTGCCCTTTTTGGTGAGAAAAGAGTAGTAGCGAATCAATAAGTATCATTTTTTACTTCCCTCTCCCTTTGTCACCAAAATACAAAATTGAAACGAGTGATTTGGCAAGAAACTCTAACCCTTTGTTTTCTTCCCTTATCAAATCCCTCAATCCAAAGGAAAATTTCAGCTAGAATGAAAATATCGTCCTCAGTCCACTATGTCAGTATCAGTCTATCTTTCTTCTTAATATCTCTTTCTCATTATCCGTTCGCTTAGAGCGGGAAATCCATCGGAGCTACTGTGTAGGTATGATTGATGAAATGAGAAATATGATAGTGCGAATCAAAACAAGACCGATATTTTGAATCTTTTAGGATTCGAACTTGTAGGCTACCAATCACTTGCTTCCAAATTCACTAATCCTCGAACTCTTAAGCAGTCCAATGATGACTAGACGCATATCTATTGGTGTGCTACTAATACTCTAATTTGACTTTCCTATCATATAATGCCACGCAAAGATTTCCAATTACTTGTAGTATAAAGTCATATCAAATCGTCATGATATAACTCCCAAAACTGATTGTCCATGTACAGTCCAGTATCATACGCAACTATCAAATCTTAATTTTGAGCTTGAATGGTATTGCCAAATTCTTAAACAAGAACTGCATGAATACTGGCATCGGTGAAGTTCTTGAGCAGGTTCTGCACAAAGATATCCAATTACTTCTAGCATTAATTCATTTCAAATTCATATTCGAACAAATAGAGGAGGCGCCAGTCTTCCTAAAATCTTTCTTTCAAAGCCTTAATTTTAAAGACCAGCTCGAAAAGATGATTAATTCAGATGGACATGAGATTCCTTCTGCAATGCATCGGCTGGATCCATGATGTATATTTGAGAGAGGTTGACCCCCCTTGCTCATGAATCATGATATACCTCCCAAACTGATTGTCCAAATTCATATGCAACTACCAAATCTAAATTTACTCCGAACGAAAACATGAGATCCCTAAATCAAAATTTTATCCATCCAAACAAAGCCTAGAGGTAAATATATATCTCGGGAATACTTTTACAACTAAAATCCTGCACAAAGATTTTCAATTTACTTCTCACACAAAGTCATTTCAAATCATCATAATATAGCTCTCAAATTGATTATCCAACTTCATATGCAATAAAAACTTCATTTTGGGCTTGATTGAAAATGTCAAATCCCTAAATTAATTACCAGCATCAGTGAATTGTTCTTGAGGAGTTCCTCGTGTCTTGTAAACTTCTTCTCAAACAATTCAGCTCGTTTCTTCACAGCATCCGGAGCAAACCTCTCGTCGTCCTCACTCTCCGAATCTGTAGGCTTCTCGTACATATTAAGATCACCTATATTCTTCTTCTCCTTCTCCTTTTCAAGCTTCTCGATAAGTGGGCCCACACCCAAGTAATTCTCTTCATCCTTTGCGTCAATGTCGGCAGTATCTAACCCTGCCCTCTTCCTCTCCTCTCTCTCCTTATTCTTTTCTCTCTCCAGCTCGGCTAGTAGCTCTTGGATTCTGGCCGTGGAGAAGGAGCGGTTTTTGAATTGGGAATTGGAAATGGAAAAGGAAAAAAGACTTGTGGGTATCGGAGGGTGTGGGGAAGGGAGGTGTTTGATGGTGGAGATTAGGGTGGTTTGTAATTGGTTGTGAATGAGACAGGAAAGTTGGTATTTTCTCATCATTGTGGGTTGTGATGAAGAATGAAGTCACATTCAGTGCTGATGCTTCTGAGCAGTGATCTAAATAATCTGGGTCTTTCGTAGAATTACGGATTGGGTAACCATTGAGTGAGAGAGAGAGAGAGAGAGAGAGAGAGAGAGAGAGAGAGAGAGAGAGCTCTTGGAAGCAAAAGCAGAAGCGGAAGTAGAAGCAGGGAAGACTAGGGTTTTCCGGAGGGTTTACGATGAAGGACCAGAAGACAATTTGAGCGCTCAAAGGGATACATTGAGTGCTCAAACCATCTCCTGGATTTGAGTGTTTCTGCTCCATTCTTCCTGCATTTGGATCATGGGTGAGTTAAAAAATGATGCATGATGATACACCTGTGCTTGAAACTTCATGAACATGGATAAAAAGAACTTGAGGTATCCACACAAGTGGGAAATGAGTATTGGGCTATGCATAAGCATAATTAGAGTGAGAGGGAGAGAGGATCAGGTTGGCTTAAGCCAAATAGCAACACACACACACACACACACACACACACACACACACACACTGTAATGAACTTACTTCATGATATGGGACTGAAATAAACAAGAAACTAACATAAATCATAATAGAGTTTGAGCCCTCAAAGACTATGGTTTGAGCGCTCAAATCTCATTCTAGCTCTTAAGCTTTTGTGACTCTCAAACTTCTGATCATTGTTAAAAAGAGTGAGATGGACCCATTCATCTCATAAACAAAGCTCATTCATTACTCGATGATGATAAAACATCATTTCCATGGCTTTTGGCTTCATCAATCAATGATCAAGAGTGAAGTAAACTGATGTGAGAGTATCTAAACCAACCAAAAGCCATCAAATGATGATATCAACATGAGAAAGCATCAGAAACCACAAAAACAACAAAGTGGCCGAAATAGTTTGAGCGCTCTAACTAAGGGTATGAGCGCTCAAACCCTTTTGGCTTGATATTTTCAAAAACTGTCTTTCTTCATTTCTTTGACCTTGTAAACTCATAGAAGGTATATAGAACCTCCATGAACTCACTAGTTTCCCTCAGATTGACCAGCCCGTAGCATTTCACATGATTTTTCTTCATCCACTTGTAAGCTTCATCAAGGGTCTCTGCCCAAAATCGGGATGTAACAAATTCGTTACAGCAATGAAATACAAGATAACTACTAACAAAACAATGATTGAAATCAGATTGTTCGTGCATGTTTCTAAGAATTTTTCGCCTGATATCAAAATACGAATTAACCTTTGTTGAGATGATGCGGAAAACCAGTGAAGGAATTTAATGTTCAATTCCAACAACAGTTTGAGAGAATTTGTTATAGACGGCTTATGGACCTAGGGTAGAAGAGGAAATACATGAAAAAGATATAAGTATTTTTGTTCCAATCTTTCTACGGTTGCATTCCTTGAAATGGGGAAATTCACAAATCCCAAAACGTTATTTCAAATCCATAATCATATAGCTCTCAAACTGATTGTCCAAACCCCTATATAAACTACTATCAAATCTAGATCTCATCTATCCAAACACAGCCTTGAGGTAAACATATACTTTACAACTCCAATCCTACACAAAGACTTCCAATTACTTCTCCTATAAACTAATTCAAATCATCATGATATAGCTAACAAATTGATTGTCCAAATCCATATGCAACTATCAAATCCCATTTGGATTGAAAGAAAAGGCGTGACAAGAAAAGGGTGCCCTTTTTGGTGAGAAAAGAGTAGTAGCGAATCAATAAGTATCATTTTTTACTTCCCTCTCCCTTTGTCACCAAAATACAAAATTGAAACGAGTGATTTGGCAAGAAACTCTAACCCTTTGTTTTCTTCCCTTATCAAATCCCTCAATCCAAAGGAAAATTTCAGCTAGAATGAAAATATCGTCCTCAGTCCACTATGTCAGTATCAGTCTATCTTTCTTCTTAATATCTCTTTCTCATTATCCGTTCGCTTAGAGCGGGAAATCCATCGGAGCTACTGTGTAGGTATGATTGATGAAATGAGAAATATGATAGTGCGAATCAAAACAAGACCGATATTTTGAATCTTTTAGGATTCGAACTTGTAGGCTACCAATCACTTGCTTCCAAATTCACTAATCCTCGAACTCTTAAGCAGTCCAATGATGACTAGACGCATATCTATTGGTGTGCTACTAATACTCTAATTTGACTTTCCTATCATATAATGCCACGCAAAGATTTCCAATTACTTGTAGTATAAAGTCATATCAAATCGTCATGATATAACTCCCAAAACTGATTGTCCATGTACAGTCCAGTATCATACGCAACTATCAAATCTTAATTTTGAGCTTGAATGGTATTGCCAAATTCTTAAACAAGAACTGCATGAATACTGGCATCGGTGAAGTTCTTGAGCAGGTTCTGCACAAAGATATCCAATTACTTCTAGCATTAATTCATTTCAAATTCATATTCGAACAAATAGAGGAGGCGCCAGTCTTCCTAAAATCTTTCTTTCAAAGCCTTAATTTTAAAGACCAGCTCGAAAAGATGATTAATTCAGATGGACATGAGATTCCTTCTGCAATGCATCGGCTGGATCCATGATGTATATTTGAGAGAGGTTGACCCCCCTTGCTCATGAATCATGATATACCTCCCAAACTGATTGTCCAAATTCATATGCAACTACCAAATCTAAATTTACTTCGAACGAAAACATGAGATCCCTAAATCAAAATTATATCCATCCAAACAGAGCCTAGAGGTAAATATATATCACGGGAATACTTTTACAACTAAAATCCTGCACAAAGATTTCCAATTTACTTCTAACACAAAGTCATTTCAAATCATCATAATATAGCTCTCAAATTGATTTTCCAAATTCTTATGCAATAAAAACTTCATTTTGGGCTTGATTGAAAATGTCAAATCCCTAAATTAATTTCCAGCATCGGTGAAGTTCTTGAGGAGTTCCTCGTGCCTTGTAAACTTCTTCTCAAACAATTCAGCTCGTTTCTTCACAACATCCGGAGCAAACCTGTCGTCGTCCTCACTCTCCGAATCTGTAGGCTCCTCGTACATATTAAGATCACCTATATCCTTCTTCTCCTTCTCCTTTTCAAGCTTCTCGATAAGTGGGCCCACACCCAAGTAATTCTCTTCGTCCTTTGCGTCAATGTCGGCAGTATCTAACCCTGCCCTCTTCTTCTCCTCTCTCTCCTTATTCTTTTCTCTCTCCAGCTCGGCTAGTAGCTCTTGGATTCTGGCCGTGGAGAAGGAGCGGTTTTTGAATTGGGAATTGGAAATGGAAAAGGAAAAAAGACTTGTGGGTATCGGAGGGTGTGGGGAAGGGAGGTGTTTGATGGTGGAGATTAGGGTGGTTTGTAATTGGTTGCGAATGAGACGGGAAAGTTGGTATTTTCTCATCATTGTGGGTTGTGATGAAGAATGAAGTCACATTCAGTGCTGATGCTTCTGAGCAGTGATCTAAATAATCTGGGTCTTTCGTAGAATTACGGATTGGGTAACCATTGAGAGAGAGAGAGAGAGAGAGAGAGAGGGAGAGAGAGAGCTCTTGGAAGCAGAAGCAGAAGCAGAAGCGGAAGTATAAGCAGGGAAGACTAGGGTTTTCCGGAGGGTTTACGATGAAGCGTGGTTTTTTTTTTTTTTTTCAAAGGTGAAAGCGTGTTTTCAATATGCGTTTTCAGAAGGCGTGTTTTGCAAACACGCTTTTAGGATTAACTTTATTTTTTGATTAATTCGTCTTAACCAAAATAGAAAGCGTGTTTCTCAAACATGTTTTTAGAAAACGTGATTTCTAAACACCACGTAGGTTTGGAATAAAGTTAAAAAATGCGCGTTTTAATAAATAAAGTTATAAAAAAAAGGGAAAATGGTTAATCAGCCCCTCTCAACATACATTTTGTCATTTGAAGTGAACCGGCGTGCAACCCTTTGATACTGATCGGAAAACATAAAATGGTATAGAAATTTGGTACAGAAAATGTACAAATTTGTTTATTTCAGCCTATTCCAGGTCCCACACAGATTCATATTGATGTGTCATTTATGAACGAGATTAAATAGTATACTTGGTTTGGAAGATTTTGACAGCAAGGTGATAAAAATAGTGTATTTTATTTGTTTTGTAATTGGAATCGGAATAGTGGTAAATAAAAAAGTTTGGGGGAGATTAGTTGGATTTGGGAGGAGTCATCTGCCCGAATTAAATATAAATAGGGTCCACCATGTCCATATCTAATCCGGTCTAAGCCGGAATAATTATTAAATGATAAGGTTATGGACGCCCCTCCGGAGATCGATTCGGAGTCGCCACCCGGGTTTTAGCGGATTGTCCCCTAGGAATTGAACTCGATTGAATCGTGCCAAATTCAATGGATAAGGATTACTAGTCTGTCATGACCATACAATCTTAATAACCATTGGTTGATGCAAATTTGCAAGCCTAAGATGATATCCCCCACGAACATCAACAAAAACGGTGAAAGGAAAAGATGAAGATTTAAAAGGTGCAACTCAACAAAAATATACAGTAAGCTAGATTGGAAAAATATACACATTCTCAACAATTACCCATCCCCAAATTTGGTCAAATTTGAGAAATACTAAGAAAGGGGCATAGAAAGGAAAAGAATCATTACAACAATGATAACAGTTCAAATGCATTTAGGATGTTTTCACGAGAAGATAAAGACAAAAACGACATGCCATGTGCTAAGTCAAGAAAGGAAAAACAAACACAAAAGCATGATACATATACTTACTTTCCTGTAAAGAGGTTTTCTCTTCTTGTTTGTCAATTCGTTCCTCTCTTAAGCCAGATCTCTAATCTCCTCTTCCAGAACTTTTCCCTTCTTTCCAAATGTATGGTCCAACTCTGCAAGCTTCTCTTCAAGTAGCTTGTTTGTACCATTAAGCTTCTTTAACAACATATCATCCTTCTCTTTCATATCATCAAACTCATCATTATCATCCTCATCCAATCTCCCTTGTATGATTTGCTTTTCCTTTTTGAATCCAGCATGTTCAAAAAGATCGACAAAGGGTCCCACTTGTTCGTGCTGAATGACGCCATAATTGGCAGGATTATTAGGATCATAAGCTTCCTTCCACTCTACTAACCTAATGGCCCTATTTAATTTCTATTGGAGAAGAAATCTGTTCTTGCCCGTGGATTCTTTCATTCGGTTCATCAACTCACCGATGACCCGATACTCTGGGCGTAGCTTGAAATGCTTTTGTTCAAATTTGTCAATTCTGTTCATCCACTTGTAAGCTTCATCAAGGGTCTCTGCCCAAAATTGGGATGTAACAAATTCATTACAGCAATGAAATACAAGGTAACTACTAACAAAACAATGATTGAAATCAGATTGTTCGTGCATGTTTCTAAGAATTTTTCTCCTGATATCAAAATACGAATTAACCTTTGTTGAGATGATGCGGAAAACCAGTGAAGGAATTTAATGTTCAATTCCAACAACAGTTTGAGAGATTTTGTTATAGACGGCTTATGGACCTAGGGTAGAAGAGGAAATACATATAAAAGATATAAGTATTTTTTATTCCGATCTTTCTACGGTTGCATTCCTTGAAATGGGGAAATTCACAAATCCCAAAATGTTATTTCAAATCCATAATCATATACGGAGTAGCTCTCAAACTGATTGTCCAAACCCATATATAAACTACTATTAAATCTAAATCCCATCTATCCAAACACAGCCTTGAGGTAAACATATACTTTACAACTCCAATCCTACACAAAGACTTCCAATTACTTCTCCTATAAACTAATTCAAATCATCATGATATAGCTAACAAATTGATTGTCCAAATCCATATGCAACTATCAAATCCCCTTTGGATTGAAAGAAAAGGCGTGACAAGAAAAGGGAGCCCTTTTTGGTGAGAAAAGGGTAGTAGCGAATCAATAAGTATCATTTTTTACTTCCCTCTCCCTTTGTCACCAAAATACAAAATTGAAATGAGTGATTTGGCAAGAAACTCTAACCCTTTCTTTTCTTCCCTTATCAAATCCCTCAATCGAAAGGTAAATTTCAGCTAGAATGAAAATATCGTCCTCAGTCCACTATGTCAGTATCATTCTATCTTTCTTCTTAATATCTCTTTCTCATTATCCATTCGCTTAAAGCGGGAAATCCATCAGAGCTACTGTGTAGGTATGATTGATGAATTGAGAAATATGATAGTGCGAATCAAAACAAGACTAATATTTCGAATCTTTTAGGATTCGAACTTGTAGGCTACCAATCACTTGCTTCCAAATTCACTAATCCTCGAACTCTTAAGTAGTCCAATGATGACTAGACGCATATCTATTGGTGTGCTACTAATACTCTAATTTGACGTTCCTATCATATAATGCCACACAAAGATTTCCAATTACTTGTAGTATAAAGTCATATCAAATCATCATGATATAACTCCCAAAATTGATTGTCCATGTACAGTCCAGTATCATACACAACTATCAAATCTTAATTTTGAGCTTGAATGGTATTGCCAAATTCTTAAATAAGAACTGCATGAATACTGGCATCGGTGAAGTTCTTGAGGAGGTTCTGCACAAAGATATCCAATTACTTCTAGCATTAATTCATTTCAAATTCATATTCGAACAAATAGAGGAGGCGCCAGTCTTACTAAAATCTTTCTTTCAAAGTCTTAATTTTGAAGACCAGCTCGAAAAGATGATTAATTCAGATGGACATGAGATTCCTTCTGTAATGCATTGACTGGATCCATGATGTATATTTGAGAGAGGTTGACCCCCCTTGCTCATGAATCATGATATACCTCCCAAACTGATTGTCCAAATTCATATGCAACTACCAAATCTGAATTTACTTCGAACGAAAACGTGAGATCCCTAAATCAAAATTATATCCATCCAAACAGAGCCTTGAGGTAAATATATATCTCGGGAATACTTTTACAACTAAAATCCTGCATAAAGATTTCCAATTTACTTATAACACAAAGTCATTTCAAATCATCATGATATAACTCTCAAATTGATTATCCAAATTCATATGCAATAAAAACTTCATTTTGGGCTTGATTGAAAATGTCAAATCCCTAAATTAATTACCAGCATCGGTGAAGTTCTTGAGGAGTTCCTCGTGCCTCGTAAACTTCTTCTCAAACAATTCAGCTCGTTTTTTCACAGCATCCGGAGCAAACCTCTCGTCGTCCTCACTCTCCGAATCTGTAGGCTCCTCGTACATATTAAGATCACTTGTATCCTTCTTCTCCTTCTCCTTTTCAAGCTTCTCGATAAATGGGCCCACACCCAAGTAATCCTCCTCGTCTTCTGCGTCAATGTCGGCAGTATCTAACCCTGCCCTCTTCCTCTCCTCCCTCTCCTTATTCTTTTCTCTCTCCAGCTCGGCTAGTAGCTCCTGGATTCTGGCCATGGAGAAGGAGCAGTTTTTGAATTGGAAATTGGAAATGGAAGAGGAAAAAAGACTTGTGGGTATGGGAGGGTTTGGGGAAGGGAGGTGTTTGATGGTGGAGATTAGGGTGGTTTGCAATTGGTTGTGAATGAGACGGGAATGTTGGTATTTTCTCATCATTGTGGGTTGCGATGAAGAATGAAGTCACATTCAGTGCTGATGCTTCTGAGCAGTGATCTAAATAATCTGGGTCTTTCGTAGAATTACTGATTGGGTAACCATTGAGAGAGAGAGAGAGAGAGAGAGAGCTCTTGGAAGTAGAAGCAGAAGCGGAAGTAGAAGCAGGGAAGACTAGGGTTTTCTGGAGGGTTTACGATGAAGCGTGGTTTTTTTTTTCAAAGGTGAAAGCGTGTTTTCAATACACGTTTTCAGAAGGCGTGTTTTGCAAACACGCTTTTAGGATTAACTTATTTTTTTGATTAATTCGTCTTAACCAAAGTAGAAAGCGTGTTTCTCAAACATGTTTTTAAGAAAACGTGATTTCTAAACACCACGTAGGTTTGGAATAAAGTTAAAAAAATGTGCGTTGTAATTAATAAAGTTATAAAAAAAACGAATAACGGTTAATCAGCCCCTCTCAACATACATTTTGTCATTTGAAGTGAACCGGCGTGCAACCTTTTGATACTGATCGGAAAACATAAAATGGTATAGAAATTTGGTACAGAAAATGTACAAATTTGTTTATTTCAGCCTATTCCCGGTCCCACACAGATTCATATTGATGTGACATTTATGAACGAGATTAAATAGTATACTTGGTTTGGAAGATTTTAACAGTAAGGTGATAAAAATAGCGTATTTTATTTGTTTTGTAATTGGAATCAGAATAGTGGTAAATAAAAGTGTTTGGGGTAGATTGGCTGGATTTGGGAGGAGTCATCCGCCCGAATTAAATATAAATAGGGTCTACCATGTCCATATTTAATCCGGTCTAAGCCGGAATAATTATTAAATGATAAGGTTGTGGACGCCCCTCCGGAGATCGATTCGGAGTCGCCACCCGGGCGTTTAGTGGATTGTCCCTGAGGAACCGAACTCGATTGACTCATGCCTCATTCAATGGATAAGGATTACTGGTCTATCATCACCATACTATCTTAGGTTCGGAAGCTCAGTTATGAGAGGGGAGAGGTTTTACGGCACCCCCCTCGCCCGATTCGAAGACCTGTCTCTACTTGACTTTTGTGGGATTACGTAAAATGGATGCAATTCAACCATGAACAAATACGGGGAATAAGGGATGGGAAGCCGCATAATGATAACAAACATAACAACAAGCTACAAGGTATGCATGTGAGACGTGGACTACATGAGTGATGATGATGGTGAACAAATGTAAACTACGAATGATAATAAACAGCAAGAGGACAACATTAGTACATGTTAGACAGAAACTGAAAACTGGAAGTAGCATGAACGATACACAAAACAGGCTAAACCAATCTGACCCACTTTCAGTGGTTTGAGCGCTCAAACTGAGGATTTGAGCTCTCAAACTCACACACACTCACACATGTTGATGATGTTTCTGATGATTCTGATTTGATGAAAACATGACTTGACCTTTGTTGTTTACTCAGAAATAGTACTAGACTGATTAAACAGAATCACATGGCCATGCATACATGATTTAAAACCCATTTATAACCCAAATGAAGTAAGTAATACATAAGGAATGAAGACTCAAGATTAAAAGATAGTATTTCAGAGTATTCAATGTTCAGAAACCAAGCTTGGATGAGAATAACATTTGAAGGACCAGAAGACAGTTTGAGCGCTCAAAGGGATACATTGAGTGCTCAAACCATCTCCTGGATTTGAGTGTTTCTGCTCCATTCTTCCTGCATTTGGATCATGGGTGAGTTAAAAAATGAACATCACATTACGGCCCCTACTAGCCACCACCTGGCTCCATACGCACCTAGTTCATGGGCAGCGCATGGTTTTAATGTGGACTTGTGAACATCTTTTCTTGTTGGCATCTTATCGACAATGTTGGATTATTTTCTTCTTGTTCTTTTTTTATGGAAAAAAATTAGTGGCTTGGAGGTAGGTTTAGTATTTGCGAGTTGCAATAGCAGAATGGTTTTGCACTCTTCGAACCTCTCTTTATACATTTTTTCCCCTATTGTACGAATTTCATCTTTCCATCTCTTTGATTCATGAAATTTTTTTCACCATTCAAAAAAATAACCGTGTTTCTTGAGTTGTTGGAAGGATGACGATAACCCACATATCATAAACAAGAAATACAACATACGCGGAAGATGATTAGAATTTAGAACTAAGGGTGCAAATGAGCCAAGTCGAGCTAAAACTTTGTGGTGTTCGAGCTTGGCTAGTTTGCTAAACAACCAAAAAATTCAAGCTCGCGCTACGTGCATATGTAAACTAGCCGATCATGGTCCAATTCCAAAACGAGCTTCTATAAAAGAGCTAGGTCTGTACAAATGAGCTTTGTTTCTGCGATCCGAGCCTAGTTTTAGAGTGTTGAGCTGGCTCATTTATTAAACTATCTTGAAATTCGAGCTCGATCTCGCTCGCTTACGAGACGGACTGCTTGGTTCGTTTGAAGAGTCCTAATTCGGTCACCTAAGGCCCAGTTTTCCAAAAGATTTTAGCACCCAGATGCTAAAATCATGATATTTCAAATAAAAAAATGAAGTGGTTCCGTGCTCGTGTACTTTAGTTTGGTGCAAAAAAAATCGAAAAACAATACACGGAACCATTTCATTTTTTGATTTGAAAAATCATGATTTTAGTACCTGGGTGCTAAAATCTTGGGAAAATGACCAAAACATGGTTTTTAAAACTAAATATTCCAATTTCATGGTAAGGTTTTTGGAAATGACCAATAACATGAGAAGGAAAAAAATAATTCCACATACATGGTACCAATATTTTGACTGACAGAAATACCCCCAGGTAAAAAAATCCCCAATAATTTCCCCTCCCCGTAAATTGACACCTTACGTCCACAATCTAACAAAACTTGCTCCGACCAACAACAAAACTTGCTCTTTGTATAACCTTGTCATGCACTCTGTATGAAACCACAAGCACCAGACTGTTCTTCTCAGAAATTTTATTTCTTATTTCCTTAGGTTTTTAGATGACATGAACCATGCATACAAGTCCATCCGTTCGACGTTCCATTGTCAGTGGGGTGACTTTTGCACGCTTTTTATAACATGAAAAATAATGTACTGTCACTGACACTGAAAAACTTGCTCCGAGCAAGAACAAAACATGCTCTTTATATAACACTGACGTGCATTGTGTATGAAACCACAAGCATCCGACTATTCTTCCCAGAAATTTTATTTATCATTTCCTTGGGTTCTTAGATGGCATGAACCATGCATACAAGTCCATCCGTTCGACGTTCCATTGTCAGTGGGGTGACCTTTGCACTCTTTTTATAACATAAAAAACAATGTACTGTCACTGACACTGAAAAACTTGCTCCGAGCAAGAACAAAACATGCTCTTTATATAACACTGACGTGCATTGTGTATGAAACCACAAGCACCTGACTATTCTTCCCATAAATTTTATTTCTCATTTCCTTGGGTTCTTAGATGGCATGAACCATGCATACAAGTCCATCCACTCCACATTCCATTGTCAATGGAGTGACCTTTGCACTATTTTTATAACATGCAAAACAATATATTGTCACTGACACTGAAAAACTTGCTCCGAGCAACAAAAAAACGTGCTCTTTGTATAAGCTTGACATGCACTGTGTATGAAATAAACAAGCACCAGACATATTCACCATTAGCACTTATAAACAAATTAAGCTACTCGATTTTGATCCTATGTTTGCTGAACTTGTCCAAGATTCAATTTTTACATGAACAAAAAAATCTTAAACTTTTATCAAAACTTGTTAAGCTTACCCAAACTCATGGGCATTTCATCGAACACTTAGTACGCATAGCTTTTTTCTTTTTTAAACTGATTGGTACGCATAGCTTAGATCACCACATTTGCAGTACAAGCTGATAAAAGAACTGCCAACATAAACATTGCCCAAACACTCATTTGTAACTACCAAGCAACCACCACCATTGAAATTTGATTTCCGAGTGACGAGAGGTCCAAGAATCTCTAGCCCTTGAGCAACTTCTGTCCTTTTGAGTGTGATTTTGTTTGAGAAGAGAGATGCAGAAAAGGTATGGAAATGGAGTTTCTGATGGGTTTCTCATGAGTACAATTTCTACCCATGACGCGAATGAAATATTCTAGAACTCATCATTATCGGTTCGTGTGTAACATTTGCTTAACCGCCGACTAGCAGGACAGGGGTGAGACGACGTCGTTTGGGAATTCGCTGTTGCTGTTGTCATCGGTTTGTTCGTCGTCGAGCTCTGGTTCGTTCGTCGGGTGGATAGAAGAAAGGGAGAGAAGAAGAGAGTGGGGCTGGGAAAAGGGAGAGAGAGGGTATCTTGGGTAGTTTACACATAATTTGCCATGTATGTGGAATTAAAGTTTTCCTTCTCATGAATTGGGAATTTCTGAAACCATGCCCATGTTTTTGGCATAATTTGCCCTAACCACCATGTTTTGGTCATTTTTCCTAAAATCTTTTGAAAAATTGAGCCTTAAAAAGAATAAATAAATAAATAAATAAATAAGTGGGAGTAGAAATGAATGGAACGTGTCCCTATTCATCGGTCAATTTAAGACGTCAGGGTTTGGATTTGGATAAAAGTATAGTACTAAAACAAAAGTGGACAGATCAAGTGCATGGCGTAACCCATCCTCCAATCAATCAGTGGAAAATTTCCACCAGAAGCCATCAAAATTAGGGCGGCCCAATTCTGAGTCAAAAAGCTGAGTCAGCGGTCCACTTGACTCGAACTTCCATTGACCAGATTGTGAGTTCAAGAAGAAACAGACAAAACTATGTGCAGTTTTCCTTTCCACTCACCAATATGTGGATTTCTAAAAAAAAAAATCTCTGCGTATAGATAAATTTGCACAGATCGCTTTGTAGGGCCTACTTTCGTCTCATACAAATAATTCGAGCCATTAACTAAATGTAAAAAAATTTCTCAAATTGTTTTTCAAAAAATCAGCTTAATCGAATAACGGTAAGTATTTAATCCAATCTTAATTTTTCTTTTAGAAATAGGACTTAGTTCTAAATGAAAAATTAAATTAAATATTTTCATTTATTTGATTCAACTGATTATTTGCAAGGCCTCTTCGAGAAATATTTTAAATTTAATGAACTGCTTAAATTATTTATGTAGATGTCAGACCAGACTCCACAAAGCAATTTGTGAGTATAGTCTAACTGGGATTTCTGAAAAACGCGTCTACTGATATCGTCGACTTGCTCTTTCAATGTCTGAGATTACATGGTAAACATCAAATTAGCAATTTTGTTGCAAGTTGCTCTTTGAATTCAAGGGATAGAATTTTATTACTTTGAACAGAAATTAATCACAACCATGGAAAAGGAATCGACCAGAAAAAAGGATTAAAACATCCAAAAGAATTTAAATAACCGTTACCATAACTAATGGAAATTGGTCACATAATTAATTGGTATGTGACCCAATTTAAGGGTATTGAAGTCTTTTATGTTTACTTTTTTCCTTACACTAAAAATATTTGAAACGTTCACTTTTTGCCAGCTTGTCAATTAATGTTGATTTTTGTTACGCTTTTCCTAATGCATACTATTATATAGGAGTAATATTTTATTTTTTTCTATGATATACTAATGTTTCAAAAGCTCCTTGACTACTTTGATTTGTTATAGTACCGCATGATATTTGAATGTCGTTACAATATTTACGCATAATTTTGGAAGGAAGAAAACCTTTTGAGGGCTCGTAATCTTTGGGCCTAAACTCCAACTCTTTGAGCCTCATGGAACTGAAATAGCTGTTATTTATTCTCATCTTCCCCCTGGTTCCTACAAGAGCAACTACTAGTTAGCATCGTCTGGCCAAAGGCACTCCGAAGCTTTAAGTTAGAATTCGCCTGAGAAGGGAAGAACAAAGCTTAAACAAGGAGAATAAAGCATATTTATTAGGGTTTATTACAACAGTATTTTAGAGGAGTGCCTTGGCTTGGGGTGAAGGTATCGCGTGCCATCCCCGTGATTAGGTGACATCATTGACAACTTCCCTCCGACAATCATAACCCGACATCTAACCTCTGAACCAATGTCTCGCAGGCATTCTGCAAGCACAGATAGGTGGTGGTAATCACGACTGTATCACTTGGTGAGACCTGATAGGCACCACTTGGTCGGATAGTACAAATGTTGTAGACCACACACTTAGTAGTCTGCACGGCCGCACCACGTGGCAGGACTAGATAGGTGCCAAAGGACTGGAGTGTACAACCACTGCATGTCCACGTCGATAGGCGGAAACCCATTGGCGCCATGTGGCCAACGCGGATTAGAGTTATACCAGTGATTCAGAGCATCTGAGAATTTGGACGAGATCGGACACAGATCCTCATGTGGCCCGAAACAAAAGTACTTTATTTAAAAACAACGGTTTCCAAAAAATGTGAAAGAGAGAAAGAAACAAAAGAGAAAGCTTATGCCTGAAATGGCCCTCATTTTAACAGTTGGGCTGACCGTGTTAGCATTAGGGACTAGATTGATCGATACAAATTTTGAAACGTTGGATACTAAATGTTAATAACATTTACATTGGAGACTAAAATGAGACTAGATCAATACCTTGGATACCAAAAAGGTTAATAAGTCTCATTTTATTCGTCACTTTGTGCCAATTTTGTGGGTATGAACACTATACTACTATAGTGCTATTAGTCTTTTTTTGGTTCATAAAATGGAAGTGCATGTACTGTATCCCGTCAATTCAGTAAAGGAATATTGCCCGGCCCGTCATTACTGAACGTAGGGAATCCTACCGCACCTATGTTGGGACCGAAATTCAAGTACCCTGGGTGTGGGTAGTGCTAGGAGTATGTTTAACCTCAAGAACGGGTTATGGAACTCAAATCTGGGCTTTGTCCAACCAAATACGGTGCTATTTTGGGATTTATCAAATTAAACCATTCTTTCATAAAAAGTTAAGTCTAGTTCTTTCTTTCTTTCTTTTTTCACCATCTCGCAATACCCAAAAAAACAAAAAACAACAAAAAAAAAGAGGAACTATGATAAGACAAGATTCCATTCAACAGAAAAAGAGACAAGACAAAATAGTTAAGGACATCCTAAATTCCTGGGTCCTGTTGTCGATTAACAATGTGAAAATACAAAAGGCTCAACTAAAATGGCTGCTCATTTCTAGAAGGCATTGACCGAAGCTGCCCCAGTCAAGAGTTGCAATTGAGTGAGCAGCAGAACTTCAAGCAAGCTCAGCTATGGCATCTTCTACTTGCCACTAATCTGAAAAGTGTCAAATGACATGGAACGTACATCATGTTCCAGAATCCTTCGAAGTAATTCGACTAGCAGATTGTGGGCTTCGCTTTGTTCTGATAAAGTACGCGGAAGGAAATGTGGGATCGCAGCAGCCAAACCCAAGCAAAGCACTACCAAGATGACAACCCACCAGGCATACTGGGGAATGAATAACAATAACTCATCACAAACTGCCAATGAAAACAAGTACGCATCACATAATCAGTTGAGGTATCGATTTCAGAATAGTGCAATTCGAGCAACAATAATTTGTTCAGACTTATCATTACAATCTACAAATTATACGTAAATGCAGAGTTATCAGAGAGAAACCCATAGCATCTCCCCAGAGGACGTAACGGTAGAGGTGGGAATTTATGACACGACACAATAACAAGACTCGAAGTTGGCAGGTTAGGGTTGACTATTTCTGAGAGGAAACACGTATATGACACGACCTGAGAACGCAATTGCTAAACCGGCTGGGTTCGTGTTCAACCAGCATAACCCGAAAATGACATGGCTAACCTGTTTATCTATTCGTGTCGACAAGTTAACCCGAATCCAACCCAAAAATGATACAGTTAACCTGAAAATGGCACAGGTATTGTGTAATCGTGTCAATTCGTGTCATGTTCAGATTGACAAGGGTAATATCAGGTCAGGTTAGGGTTGAGATTTTCGACACATTTAGGTAAATCTCTTTCGGGTTTGACACGTATTGACCTGAACCCGAATTGACATGACTCGACCCGACACAAAACGATGCGCAACCCTACATAATAGCACATAAAACCCTTCAAATCACTAAAAACCACAAGAAGATGCTATATTACAAAATATGGTTTTTCTGTGAAATCAAAAAATTCCATGATGAATTACAATGTCAAGTTGGAGGCTTGGGATGGCAACTGTGGGGCGCAACCAGAGCAACCAGATAACATTTGCTGCAGGGCAGGAAAAAGTATCTAGAAGCATCAAGTTAGGTTTATCTTTTGGGACCAAAGTCTAGCTGACCGTGCTTCGATTTTCACATGGCATGTAATGAAAAAGAATCAGCAATCCGCACAAACTCTGACTGCCTGTAGCTATTATGACACTAAGGTCCCGTTTGCTAGCACTACAATCTAACGTATTTAGCTTATTTGCTTTAAAAAGCTAATGAAGGGTATTCGTTAATAATTATAAATAATCATTTATTTTCTTTTTTGGCTTATTTGACCCAAAAAAGCTAAATTATTTTAAGCTCCAATTTGAAGCTTTTTTGCTTATTTTAAGTTGTTTATACATCAATGAACAAAAATTCTAAAGTGAATAAGCTATTCTTGCTCAAGTTTTATGGGCAATACAAACATTTAGGCTATAAAAAGCTACTTAATAGTTTATTTAGGCAAACAGCTTATACTTTTTTTTACAACTTATAAAAAAAAAACTATAACAAACACTTTTACAACTTATTTTAATTTTCTTAACCCAGTTAGCAAACAGACGCTAAGGTAGCTAATGGTTTATTCTCAAACCAAATGTCAAGAATGGCACCAAAATTCTCCATAAATTAATAATTGGATGCATATAGCAATATCATTCTCCAACACCAAGAAAATTATTGGGTAAAATGAGAAACGACGGGAGAATGCTTACAGTTAAAGTACCTTAAATTAGGTAATGTCGCTAAGGTAATCATATCAGCTATACTGCCCTTGATGTATCAATAATAGAGTTGCAGCAATCTTGTGGCCTACCGACAAAGGACAGTTGTGTCTTACATGCATCAGTGTAGCAGAAGTTTTAGCGGTCTATTATGTTACAACTTACAAGCAACCATCTGAACAAGGATTTTGCTTCTGGAAACCATGATCTTATCACCAATATTTTTCCTGATTTATTGGTGGAGCTCCTAATGGACCATGCATAGGTAATGCAAATTGAATATGCCTATGAACATCTGAATATCTGCCACTGAAAGACCTTAAATTATTTCTTCGGTATTGACTTTCTCAAAGAACTAAGCAGGTGTAAGAAGGTGCTTAGCAGTTCTAACTCTTGGTATGCAGTACAATCACCACCACTCCAAGTCTCCAACTAAAAAGGGTGATTATTTTCTTTGATTAGGAACTAAAAAAAGTACATGCAAGCAGTTTTTCACCATTTTAAAAGTTCCAATAGACGAAGATGCAGAAGCCACAAGATATATCATAGATACTTCTTTGCGCATGCTTCTGAAAATTTTAGAAATGCAAGTCGAAATGGGACAAAAAAAGACAGCACACTTCCATGCCAATAAATTCCGAATAATGCCACAGCGCAAAACATATTTGAGAACCAAAAATAGCTTCCTCGAATAATTAGAAGCTGGAATGACATGCTAGTGATGGGGAAAAAGGCAGCAGTTTTTTTTTTATGAGGTTGTCATTCTATTGAAGCAAGGGCCTCAAGAGAAGGGTACAAATGCTGTGAAATGAGAAGCAAAAGCTTTTGGTTCACGCCTCCACAACAGAGGACCAGCTCAACTCTGACAACAAACAGATAGTATGTAGCCTATGGAACTAACAGCAACAGCTGTTGCTGATCCATCCACAGTTTTAGGAGCTCTTGTTTTATACGGTCTTTTGCTTGTAGCTAGTATGAAACATTAACCTTTTCACAAAGGAGGGATTCATCCATAATTGTAATTAAGGGGAAAGAATACAACTTCAAGAACGAACTTGTGAACAGATTGGTCACTGAGTACATAGTCATATAACCAAACTGAATGCCGATGGAAAGTGTGTAGTTGCATAAAATCACAAAGTTTAGACCATTTTACATCATCTATGCAGCACTAATCATCACCGACTATATTTTAGAGACATGGCAGTATAAACCTCTGAAAGATCTCGGTAGGAGTTGCCAAGGGTACAGGGGATGCCAAACATAAATTATGAAAAATTAATATATTGCATGAATAAACACTTTTGAGTGAATTTAGGAGGGTTTCGACCCTCTTTGGAGTCCAAATTAACCAAAAAAGAAAACACTTTTTTTTCCCTGATCAGGGCCCAAAAAACCCGACCCGACCTGTTGGATAACGAATCGCAAGGTAATCGTATGATTCGTTCGATTCAGAGTCAAACAATCAAGAACACTGATTCAGGTGGAATCACATCATGTTTCGACGTTGATTGATTAAAAATCGTATCAGTTTTGCACGTAAATCCGTATATAGGTGTGTGCGTGTATTTGACTTTATAGGTAGGTTTGTAACACACGGATGACCGCATAAGGCAATCGAATTGCATAAAGAAGATTCAACGAAAAAACAACAATAGCATGATAAATGAATTTTTCATAATCACTTCCATATGCCAATCATGTTTAGACAAAACCTATAATTTGGTAAATGGTTAGATGGAGCAAACATATGGAAAAAAAAAAAAAAAAAAGAACACCCACAACAAAGACACCAAAATTACTCAAATCCTTTGAAAGGAAACCAGAAAAAAGAAGTTCACGAAAGAGGAAGAGAGGATCACACCCACCTGGTAAGGAAAAAGAAGTAAATCCATGGAATAGCTTATCTCACCTGGTAAGAAAAAGAAAGGCAGTAAAATATCAAATCAGAGCATGAAAGATGAAGTATACGATGCATAAAATTTAATTTTATCAAATCAACTTGATTTTTGTATTTGTTTGTTTGCTATTACACCCACCGCAAATACACATTTTAATCAGGATTCCTTTCAAATTGGTAATAGTTTTTTTTTCCTGGGGGTTCCACGATCTCTCTATTACGTTGCGTCGTGCCTTTAGGAATTGCTCATGCTTAAAGGAATGATGCAACATAATAGCAAGTTTGCAAGCATAAATAACCCACGATGCAAATAACCTTCTATCATTTTATTTTATTCCACGGCTTCCACGTTATAGCAAATAAAGCATGATCTTAGCTCTTGTAAATACAGAGACGAAAGGAATCCTTATAAACCACATTGGTATGAAAAAAACCATCAATTAACAATGATAATTAACCATCAATTAAAAAATACCGTATAGTTTAAACCTTGATGGCTCCTCTATAATTAACAATGCTACTGAAACATTATGAGAACACAAACTCACGGTCACAATATTAATTTGGTGACCTAAGCAGGTTCAACTTTTTCAAACCTCCTAAAGATTGAAATGTACTCCCCTAAAGTGTCCTTTACGGGTACCTAATTTCATGTAAACACTGTCCAATGTCCAATTAAAGTGCAATTGACGTAAAAGCTACTAATTACAGCCACCAGGTTCACTGATACCAGGTTCACACATTTCATCGAACAGTTGGTGTGCGTAGAAGTTCGACATTAATAGTTGACACACACGGGGAGAGAGAGAGAGAGAGAGAGAGAGAGAGAGAGAGAGAGAGAGAGAGACGTACCATGAGTCGAACTTCAACTTCACCTGTGCCGTGGATTTGCATAAGAATTCGGCCCATCGCGGTATGGTTTCTGTTGATTGTTGAAGGGTCGAACTTCTACTGTGTGGTGGATTTGCATCCAGTAACTGTGGTAGGGAAGGAGAAACATGGGATTTGAAGAGAGACATGGGTTTTGTATTCATGGCAGTGTAGTTCGTGGTGAACGTGGGTGAGGGAGAGAGCCAGAGAGGGGAGAGAGAGCATGGAACGTGGGTGTGTGAGAGGGGGGGAGAGAGATTGTTACGTGCAGTTAAAAGAGTAGCATCCAACAGTGGGTATTGAGTCTACACATCAAAGCCAAATCTCAGCCCTTAAAATACTTTCCCTTCGATCTGGACCCTTGAATTAAGATCCAACGGTGCAAAATATAGGGAGTTCAAAAACTGAGCTTCCTTATTATATAGATTTGCAGAGGAGACATGAAGGAGATGGGTCTATACATGTACGTGGCCTAAGAAAGAGGGGGGAAGGAAAAGAAGCAACGGTCCAGGCTGGAACGGGACAAAGGTAGAAAACGTGAATAGTAAACGGGAGTTTGAAGCGAAAGGAAAACGGAGGGATTTCCTTTTAATATAGAAGGATATATATATATATATATATAGAGTCCCCTTCCTATCCAAACCACAATTTACGGACCTACCGTCCGGACTTCACTTTCCGGACCAAATTTCGACGATCCGAACCGTTAGATGTGTTTAAAACGTGTTTTTAAGGTCCAACGCGAAGATCTGCCCCGATCAAGCCCTTCCGGGTATTTTTTTTTTCCAAATCTTCGCGTTGGACCTTAAAAACACGTTTTAAACACATCTAACGGTTCGGATTTTCAAAAAAACATTGGGAAGGTGGAGGTCCGGATTTTTTTAAAATCCGGGAGCTTGGATTGGAAGCTCGGTGTATATATATATATATATATATATATGTGTGTGTGTGTGTGTGTGTGTGTGTACCCTTATTAGGGAAAAAAAGGAGAGGGTGGGAGTGGAACTCCATCCGTTAGCATGATAACACGTCCACTTACCAACTAGGCTAGCCAAGACTCTATGAAAGCTAATAAAGATTTATACTATTAAAGATTACTTTATGTGCAGGGCCGGCCCTGATATTTGGGTTGCCCAAGACCGATCCAAGTTTGGTTGCCCACTTAATATTAAGTCTAAAAAAAAAACATGCATGTCACCAAAAAAAAACTATGTATGTTACATTATGCTTTTAACTTGAATTACATAAAAAAAAATTAAAATCAAAATGTAACCCTGATTATAGTGTTTTATGATTAACACTATCCGATTTAAAGAAAACAACTTCTCATTGTATCTTTTAAAGAAAATTCTTCTTGATTTTTAATATATCTGAGAAGACAAACAGATCAAACGTGGTATTGTAGTTTCATAATTTAACTAAAATAAACTTTAAACTAGAAAAAAAATGAATCAATCATAACAATACTTATGTTTTCTATCACCAATCACGTTATCAACTTTACTCTCGTAAAAATGAAATTTTAACAATAAGGATTATTGATTTTAAATCTTTTTAATCAAAGTTTGTTGAGTAGAAATAAATTATTTTGGTTTATTTATTGTCAACATTTATATATTTGTGAATTTGACTTGAAAAGATAGAAGTAAAATTAAAATAAACTAAGAGAGAAAATTGAGCACTCATAAAAATATTTATGGTGTGCAAAAAATTTGAACCTTTGACTCTACAACTACAAAAGTAGTAAAGTATAACTAAATTTTAGCACTAGTGTAAAAGTTCTATTTTTATCTATAATAAATCAAACAAGAAAATAAGACAAAAAATAATTAATTGGACGAATACGGCTCAAGGAGACTTGAACCCAGCCCAATCAGCTTTTGCAAAAGAACACGGACCAACTATGCCATTCTACGGCTTGTATAACTAGACGGAACAATTTAAACATATACAGATATCTTCGCAAAATTTTTTTTTTGGTTGCCCCGGACCGGGGGGTTGCCCAAGCCCGGAGGCTTGCTGGGCTTACCCCAGGGTCGGCCCTGTTTATGTGTATGTGTATATATATATATATATATGCAGTTATAACCCTCCCACCTAGTAGAAAACGCTAAATTTATATTCTCAGTCTCTCTCTAAAGAGTGGCGGCGACTCCAGCCCCTTCTCTCTCTCTCTCTCTCTCTCTCTCTCTCTCTCTCTCTTTTTGTATCTGTGTGAGAACGAGATCAAGATGTAGTT
Source organism: Vaccinium darrowii (assembly GCA_020921065.1). NCBI lineage: Eukaryota > Viridiplantae > Streptophyta > Magnoliopsida > Ericales > Ericaceae > Vaccinium > Vaccinium darrowii. Next base: position 9,761,111 of record CM037151.1, on the reverse strand, counting down.
GCCGACTGCCGTGGTGTTGGACGACAATGGTGAATGGTGTGATGATGAAGTTGGACGATGACGAGATGAGATCGATTCGTGACTTCGTGTATATCGAGCGATTCGTGTATGTACTCGATTCGTATATGTACATCTCCGATTGATTTGTGTATGTATATGCGTGAATCATTAGATATTTAGATCGATTTGTATGCTTGTGCAGATTTCTGTGTATATCATAGATCATTATCGGTCATTATCATCATCGATTAGATCGTCTTTTATCTCATTTTATGTGTATATCATAGATCGATTCATGTATGCGTGTGCAAATTTCTGTCCTCCCGCCTTTGAACCGAACCGATCTCCGAACGGGGACGAACCGAACCGGAACCGAATCGATCCCCAGAAATCCGGTTTCGGTTCTATGATTCCTCCGAACCGGTTTTGCTCGGTTCACTCAAATTCCCCTCCGAACCGGTTACATCCCTAGTAGTCACCCTTATTGTGGAAAGAGTATGGATCCACAGAATCACATCACTTGTTGGTAACATGACATTATTTTGTGATAGATTCCATCAGTTTTTGGTAAGCATGACATCACTATGTAGTGGGCCCCACAGAACGAGGGTTTCGTTCACCCTCGTTAGCTGAGAGTGAACTAATTTGCACTCTACCCAACCGAACCGGCTTTGTTTGGAAGTTCGGAGAGTTTTTCAAAGAGTTATTTTTTTTCGATATATCCCTTAAACTATCACTCATTTCTCTACCTCATGCCTAAACTTTCAAAATCCTTTGGATAGTCCCTAAACTACTTACTTGAAATGCATGTACCAGTTAGTTTTATCGACGAAAAATTATCTGTGTGCGCATCACGAGTGGTTATTGTCAAAACCAAAGGTAAAAAAGTTAGCTCCTTTACTTCCCTCCCCATTTCGAAAGTACATGTGTAAGATACTCAACACCCGGATGAGATCCATGTCCGACATGTTTAGTTGGACATTCATCTAGCAAGCACATATTGCAATTCAAAAACTATGAACTATCCACAGGACTCCTATATTATGCATGAATTGTCCTAAGGCACCTTGTAAACATCATTTCTCTTAGAAAATGAAAGATTTTTTGGTAGAAAATGAAAGATATGTACTAAAGAATCTAAATATTTTGGCGTGTCCCCGTGTCCTTGATATAGAAAATGCATGAGTCTGACACTTAGACACATACACAGCACCCGACACTCGTACCGAAGTCCATGTTCGATAGGTTTTCGGTTCTCTATTCTTCATAGCTTGGATCACTAGGTTCTAGGATACCCTTTATCCAATCACATTGCTGAGTCTATAACTTAGATTTACTTTGCCCTTCCTAATAAAGAGAGAGATATTTTACCCTTTCATGGATTTTGTTTGTCTTATTTTGGATACTGGTGGGTAACCCATATGTTGTTCACAATCTCATTTCGTCATACAGCATGAATTATCTTTCGTGCGGAGAATGATGTTGTCAATCATAGATGCTCTTCCAACCTCTATAATGAATTGAGTAATGATGTCCTAGCTTTCTGTAACTAAATTCAACAAAGTTTCTCACCCAGCTTCTCCAAATCGAAATCTGAGGCCATTCCAGCTTGTATAGCTCGCCTCGAGTCCAAAACCAGAAATTTTTGGCACACTCCAATTCGCTTTAGAAAAGCTAAAACCTAAAAACATTCCTTCTAGATTATATTGCAAACAGACCCCAAATCAAATCATCAAACCAACCTTAACGACTAGCTTGTTAGGGGGGGGGGGGGGGGGGGGGGGGGGGGGGGGGGGAGGCCCAACAGCTTAACATATGCACAAGGTCAAGGAAAATGTTAAGATACATGAAAAGTATCCCCAAAATGGTCCAAGAAAGAGAAAACGACCGGTCCAGATTCACATTCATTTCTTTTTCAAGGACCATTTCTCATGTATCTTACAACTCCTCAGAGGAGAAACAATGTGAAACATCTATTTCTAAACACCACGTAGGTATGGAATAAAGTTAAAAAAATGCGCGTTTTAATTAATAAAGTTATAAAAAAACGGAACACGGTTAATCAGGCCCTCTCAACATACATTTTGTCATTTGAAGTGAACCGGCGTGCAACCCTTTGATACTGATCGGAAAACATAAAATGGTATAGAAATTTGGTACAGAAAATGTACAAATTTGTTTATTTCAGCCTATTCCAGGTCCCACACAGATTCATATTGATGTGACAATTATGAACGAGATTAAATAGTATACTTGGTTTGGAAGATTTTGATAGCAAGGTGATAAAAATAGTGTATTTTATTTGTTTTGTAATTGGAATCGGTATAGTGGTGAAAAAAAAAGTTTGGGGCAGATTGGCTGGATTTGGGAGGAGTCATCCGCTCGAATTAAATATAAATAGGGTCTACCATGTCCATATTTAATCCGGTCTAAGCCGGAATAATTATTAAATGATAAGGTTGTGGACGGCCCTCCGGAGATTGATTCGGAGTCGCCACCCGGGTTTTAGCGGATTGTCCCCGAGGAACCGAACTCAATTGACTCGTGTCTCATTCAATGGATAAGGATTACTGGTCTGTCATCACCATACTATCTTAGGTTCGGGAGCTCAGTTATGAGAGGAGAAAGGTTTTACGGCACCCCCCTCGCCCGATTCGAAGACCTGTCTCTACTTGACTTTTGTGGGATTACGTAAAATGGATGCAATTCAACCATGAACAAATACGGGGAATAAGGGATGGGAAGCCGCATAATGATAACAAACATAACAACAAGCTACAAGGTATGCATGTGAGACGTGGACTACATGAGTGATGATGATGGTGAACAAATGTAAGCTACGAATGATAATAAACAGCAAGAGGACAACATTAGTACATGTTAGACAGAAACTGAAAACTGGAAGTAGCATGAACGATACACAAAACAGGCTAAACCAATCTGACCCACTTTCAGTGGTTTGAGCGCTCAAACTGAGGATTTGAGCTCTCAAACTCACACGCACTCACACATGCTGATGATGTTTCTGATGATTCTGATTTGATGAAAACATGACTTGACCTTTGTTGTTTACTCAGAAACAGTACTGGAATGATTAATTAGAATCACATGGCCATGCATGCACGATTTAAAACCCACTTATAACCCATTCATCTCATAAACAAAGCTCATTCATTACTCGATGATGATAAACATCATTTCCATGGCTTTTGGCTTCATCAATCAATGATCCAGAGTGAAGTAAACTGATGTGAGAGTATCTAAACCAACCAAAAGCCATCAAATGATGATATCAACATGAGAAAGCATCAGAAACCACAAAAACAACAAAGTGGCCGAAACAGTTTGAGCGCTCAAACTAGGGGTATGAGCGCTCAAACCCTTTTGGCTTGATATTTTTAAAAACTGTTCTTCTTCATTTCATTGACCTTGTAAGTTCATAGAAGGTATATAGAACCTCCATGAACTCATTGGTCTCCCTCAGATTGACCAGCCCGTAGCATTTCACATGATTTTTCTTCATCCACTTGTAAGCTTCATCAAGGATCTCTGCCCAAAATCAGGATGTAACAAATTCGTTACAGCAATGAAATACAAGATAACTACTAACAAAACAATGATTGAAATCAGATTGTTCGTGCATGTTTCTAAGAATTTTTCGCCTGATATCAAAATACGAATTAACCTTTGTTGAGATGATGCGGAAAACCAGTGAAGGAATTTAATGTTCAATTCCAACAACAGTTTGAGAGATTTTGTTATCGACGGCTTATGGACCTAGGGTAGAAGAGGTAATACATGAAAAAGATATAAGTATTTTTTATTCCAATCTTTCTACGGTTGCATTCCTTGAAATGGGGAAATTCACAAATCCCAAAACGTTATTTCAAATCCATAATCATATTGCTCTCAAACTGATTGTCCAAACCCCTATATAAACTACTATCAAATCTATATCTCATCTATCCAAACACAGCCTTGAGGTAAACATATACTTTACAACTCCAATCCTACACAAAGACTTCCAATTACTTCTCCTATAAACTAATTCAAATCATCATGATATAGTTAACAAATTGATTGTCCAAATCCATATGCAACTATCAAATCCCCTTTGGATTGAAAGAAAAGGCGTGACAAGAAAGGGGAGCCCTTTTTGGTGAGAAAAGGGTAGTAGCGAATCAATAAGTATCATTTTTTACTTCCCTCTCCCTTTGTCACCAAAATACAAAATTGAAATGAGTGATTTGGCAAGAAACTTTAACCCTTTCTTTTCTTCCCTTATCAAATCCCTCAATCCAAAGGAAAATTTCAGCTAGAATGAAAATATCGTCCTCAGTCCACTATGTCAGTATCAGTCTATCTTTCTTCTTAATATCTCTTTCTCATTATCCGTTCGCTTAGAGCGGGAAATCCATCGGAGCTACTGTGTAGGTATGATTGATGAATTGAGAAATATGATAGTGCGAATAAAAACAAGACCGATATTTTGAATCTTTTAGGATTCGAACTTGTAGGCTACCAATCACTTGCTTCCAAATTCACTAATCCTCGAACTCTTAAGCAGTCCAATGATGACTAGACGCATACCTATTGGTGTGCTACTAATACTCTAATTTGACATTCCTATCATATAATGCCACGCAAAGATTTCCAATTACTTGTAGTATAAAGTCATATCAAATCGTCATGATATAACTCCCAAAACCTATTGTCCATGTACAGTCCAGTATCATACACAACTATCAAATCTTAATTTTGAGCTTGAATGGTATTGCCAAATTCTTAAACAAGAACTGCATGAATACTGGCATCGGTGAAGTTCTTGAGGAGTTTCTGCACAAAGATATCCAATTACTTCTAGCATTAATTCATTTCAAATTCATATTCGAACAAATAGAGGAGGCACCAGTCTTCCTAAAATCTTTCTTTCAAAGTCTTAATTTTAAAGACCAGCTCGAATAGATGATTAATTCAGATGGACATGAGATTCCTTCTGCAATGCATCGGCTGGATCCATGATGTATATTTGAGAGAGGTTGACCCCCTTTGCTCATGAATCATGATATACCTCCCAAACTGATTGTCCAAATTCATATGCAACTACCAAATCTAAATTTACTCCGAACGAAAACATGAGATCCCTATATCAAAATTATATCCATCCAAACAGAGCCTAGAGGTAAATATATATATGGGGAATACTTTTAAAACTAAAATCCTGCACAAAGATTTCCAATTTACTTCTAACACAAAGTCATTTCAAATCATCATAATATAGCTCTCAAATTGATTATCCAAATTCATATGCAATAAAAACTTCATTTTTGGCTTGATTGAAAATGTCAAATCCCTAAATTAATTACCAGCATCGGTGAAGTTCTTGAGGAGTTCCTCGTGCCTTGTAAACTTCTTCTCAAACAATTCAGCTCGTTTCTTCACAGCATCTGGGGCAAACCTCTTGTCGTCCTCACTCTCTGAATCTGTAGGCTCCTCGTACATATTAAGATCACCTGTATCCTTCTTCTCCTTCTCCTTTTCAAGCTTCTTGATAAGTGGGCCCACACCCAAGTAATCCTCTTCATCCTTTGCGTCAATGTCGGCAGTATCTAACCCTGCCCTCTTCCTCTCCTCTCTTTCCTTATTCTTTTCTCGCTCCAGCTCGACTAGTAGCTCTTGGATTCTGGCCGTGGAGAAGGAGCGGTTTTTGAATTGGGAATTGGAAATGGAAAAGGAAAAAAGACTTGTGGGTATGGGAGGGTGTGGGGGAGGGAGGTGTTTGATGGTGGAGATTAGGGTGGTTTGTAATTGGTTGTGAATGAGACGGGAAAGTTGGTATTTTCTCATCATTGTGGGTTGTGATGAAGAATGAAGTCACATTCAGTGTTGATGCTTCTGAGCAGTGATCTAAATAATCTGGGTCTTTCGTAGAATTACAGATTGGGTAACCATTGAGTGAGAGAGAGAGAGAGAGAGAGAGAGAGAGAGAGAGAGAGAGAGAGAGAGAGAGAGAGAGCTCTTGGAAGCAGAAGCAGAAGCGGAAGTAGAAGCAGGGAAGACTAGGGTTTTCCGGAGGGTTTACGATGAAGCGTGGTTTTTTTTTTTTCAAAGGTGAAAGCGTGTTTTCAATAAACGTTTTCAGAAGTCGTGTTTTACAAACACGCTTTTAGGATTAACTTTATTTTTTGATTAATTCGTCTTAACTAAAGTAGAAAGCGTGTTTCTCTATTGGTGTGCTACTAATACTCTAATTTGACGTTCCTATCATATAATGCCATACAAAGATTTCCAATTACTTGTAGTATAAAGTCATATCAAATCGTCATGATATAACTCCCAAAACTGATTGTCCATGTAGAGTCTAGTATCATACACAACTATCAAATCTTACTTTTGAGCTTGAATGGTATTGCCAAATTCTTACACAAAAACTGCATGAATACTAGCATCGGTGAAGTTCTTGAGGAGTTTCTGCACAAAGATATCCAATTACTTCTAGCATTAATTCATTTCAAATTCATATTCGAACAAATAGAGGAGGCGCCAGTCTTCCTAAAATCTTTCTTTCAAAGTCTTAATTTTGAAGACCAGCTTGAAAAGATGATTAATTCAGATGGACATGAGATTCCTTCTGCAATGCATCGGCTGGATCCATGATGTATATTTGAGAGAGGTTGACCCCCCTTGCTCATGAATCATGATATACCTCCCAAACTGATTGTCCAAATTCATATGCAACTACCAAATCTAAATTTACTCCGAACGAAAACATGAGATCCCTATATCAAAATTATATCCATCCAAACAGAGCCTAGAGGTAAATATATATCTCGGGAATACTTTTACTACTAAAATCCTGCACAAAGATTTCAAATTTACTTCTAACACAAAGTCATTTCAAATCATCATAATATAGCTCTCAAATTGATTATCCAAATTCATATGCAATAAAAACTTCATTTTGGGCTTGATTGAAAATGTCAAATCCCTAAATTAATTACCAGCATCGGTGAAGTTCTTGAGGAGTTCCTCGTGCCTTGTAAACTTCTTCTCAAACAATTCAGCTCGTTTCTTCACAGCATCTGGAGCAAACCTCTCGTCGTCCTCACTCTCTGAATCTGTAGGCTCCTCGTACATATTAAGATCACCTGTATCCTTCTTCTCCTTCTCCTTTTCAAGCTTCTCGATAAGTGGGCCCACACCCAAGTAATCCTCTTCGTCCTTTGCGTCAATGTTGGCAGTATTTAACCCTGCCCTCTTCCTCTCCTCTCTCTCTCTCCTTATTCTTTTCTCTCTCCAGCTCGGCTAGTAGCTCCTGGATTCTGGCCGTGGAGAAGGAGCGGTTTTTGAATTGGGAATTGGAAATGGAAAAGGAAAAAAGACTTGTGGGTATGGGAGGGTGTGGGGAAGGGAGGTGTTTGATGGTGGAGATTAGGGTGGTTTGTAATTGGTTGATAATGAGACGGGAAAGTTGGTATTTTCTCATCATTGTGGGTTGTGATGAAGAATGAAGTCACATAAAGTGCTGATGCTTCTGAGCAATGATCTAAATAATCTGGGTCTTTCGTAGAATTACGGATTGGGTAACCATTGAGAGAGAGAGAGAGAGAGAGAGAGCTCTTGGAAGTAGAAGCAGAAACGGAAGTAGAAGCAGGGAAGACTAGGGTTTTCCGGAGGGTTTACGATGAAGCGTGGTTTTTTTTTTTTTTTTTCAAAGGTGAAAGCGTGTTTTCAATACACGTTTTCAGAAGGCGTGTTTTGCAAACACGCTTTTAGGATTAACTTTATTTTTTGATTAATTCGTCTTAACCAAAGTAGAAAGCGTGTTTCTCAAACATGTTTTTAAGAAAACGTGATTTCTAAACACCACGTAGGTTTGGAATAAAGTTAAAAAAATGCGCGTTTTAAGTAATAAAGTTATAAAAAAAAAGGGAAAACGGTTAATCAGCCCCTCTCAACAAACATTTTGTCATTTGAAGTGAAACGGCGTGCAACCCTTTTATACTGATCGGAAAACATAAAATGGTATAGAAATTTGGTACAGAAATGTACAAATTTATTTATTTCAGCCTATTCCAGGTCCCACACAGATTCATATTGATGTGATATTTATGAACGAGATTAAATAGTATACTTGGTTTGGAAGATTTTGACAGCAAGGTGATAAAAATAGTGTATTTTATTTGTTTTGTAATTGGAATTGGAATAGTGGTAAATAAAAAAGTTTGGGGTAGATTGGCTGGATTTGGGAGGAGTCATCCGCTCGAATTAAATATAAATAGGGTCTACCAAGTCCATATTTAATCCGGTATAAGCCGGAATAATTATTAAATGATAAGGTTGTGGACGCCCCTCCAGAGATTGATTCAGAGTCGCCACCCGGGTTTTAGCGGGTTGTCCCCGAGGAACCGAACTCGATTGACTCGTGCCTCATTCAATGGATAAGGATTACTGGTCTGTCATCACCATACTATCTTAGGTTCGGGAGCTCAGTTATGAGAGGGGAAAGGTTTTACGGCACCCCCTCGCCCGGTTTAAAGACCGGTCTCTACTTCACTTTTGTGGGATTACATAAAATGGATGCAATTCAACAATGAACAAATACGGGGAATAAGGGATGGGAAGCCGCATAATGATAACAAACATAACAACAAGCTACAAGGTATGCATGTGAGACGTGGACTACATGAGTGATGATGATGGTGAACAAATGTAAGCTACAAATGATAATAAACAGCAAGAGGACAACATTAGTACATGTTAGACAGAAACTAAAAACTGGAAGTAGCATGAACGATACACAAATCAGGTTAAACCAATCTGACCCACTTTCAGTGGTTTGAGCGCTCAAACTGAGGATTTGAGCTCTCAAACTCACACGCACTCACACATGCTGATGATGTTTCTGATGATTCTGATTTGATGAAAACATGACTTGACCTTTGTTGTTTACTCAGAAATAGTACTGGAATGATTAAACAGAATCACATGGCCATGCATGCACGATTTAAAACCCACTTATAACCCAAATGAAGTAAGTAATACAGAAGGAATGAAGACTCAAGATTAAAAGACAGTATTTCAGAAACTTCAATGCTCAGAAACCAAGCTTGGATAAGAATAACATTTGAAGGACCAGAAGACAGTTTGAGCGCTCAAAGGGATACATTGAATGCTCAAACCATCTCCTGGATTTGAGTGTTTCTGCTCCATTCTTCCTGCATTTGGATCGTGGGTGAATTAAAAAATGATGCATGATGATACACCTGGCTTGAAACTTCATGAACATGGATAAAATAAACTTAAGGTATCCACACAAGTGGGAAATGAGTATTGGGCTATGCATAAGCATGATTAGAGTGAGAGGGAGAGAGGATCAGGTTGGCTTAAGCCAAACAACAACACACACACACACACACTGTAATGAACTTACTTCATGATATGGGACTGAAATAAACAAGAATCTAACATAAATCATAATAGAGTTCGAGCGCTCAAAGACTATGGTTTGAGCGCTCAAATCTCATTCTAGCTCTTAAGCTTTTGTGACTTTCAACTCATTTTCTGATGTTCATATGAATCTCAAACTTCTGATAATTGTTAAAAATGGTCCATCTCATCTCATAAACAAAGCTCATTCATTACTCGATGATGATAAAACATCATTTCCATGGCTTTTGGGTTCATCAATCAATGATCAAGAGTGAAGTAAACTGATGTGAGAGTATCTAAACCAACCAAAAGCCATCAAATGATGATATCAACATGAGAAAGCATCAGAAACCACAAAAACAACAAAGTGGCCGAAACAGTTTGAGCGCTCAAACTAGGGGTATGAGCGCTCAAACTAGGGGTATGAGCGCTCAAACCCTTTTGGCTTGATATTTTCAAAAACTGTTCTTCTTCATTTCATTGACCTTGTTAGCTCATAGAAGGTACATAGAACCTCCATGAACTCACTGGTCTCCCTCAGATTGACCAGCCCGTAGCATTTCACATGATTTTTCTTCATCCACTTGTAAGCTTCATCAAGGGTCTCTGCCCAAAATCGGGATGTAACAAATTTGTTACAGCAATGAAATACAAGATAACTACTAACAAAACAATGATTGAAATCAGATTGTTCGTGCATGTTTCTAAGAATTTTTCTCCTGATATCAAAATGCGAATTAACCTTTGTTGAGATTTTGTTATAGACGGCTTATGGACCTAGGGTAGAAGAGGAAATACATGAAAAAGATATAAGTATTTTTTATTCCAATCTTTCTACGGTTGCATTCCTTGAAATGGGGAAATTCACAAATCCCAAAACGTTATTTCAAATCCATAATCATATTGCTCTCAAACTGATTGTCCAAACCCATATATAAACTACTATCAAATCTAGATCTCATCTATCCAAACACAGCCTTGAGGTAAACATATACTTTACAACTCCAATCCTACACAAAGACTTCCAATTACTTCTCCTATAAACTAATTCAAATCATCATGATATAGTTAACAAATTGATTGTCCAAATCCATATGCAACTATCAAATCCCCTTTGGATTGAAAGAAAAGGCGTGACAAGAAAAGGGAGCCCTTTTTGGTGAGAAAAGGGTAGTAGCGAATCAATAAGTATCATTTTTTACTTCCCTCTCCCTTTGTCACCAAAATACAAAATTGAAATGAGTGATTTGGCAAGAAACTTTAACCCTTTCTTTTCTTCACTTATCAAATCCCTCAATCCAAAGGAAAATTTCAGCTAGAATGAAAATATCGTCCTCAGTCCACTATGTCAGTATCAGTCTATCTTTCTTCTTAATATCTCTTTCTCATTATCCGTTCGCTTAGAGCGGGAAATCCATCGGAGCTACTGTGTAGGTATGATTGATGAATTGAGAAATATGATAGTGCGAATCAAAACAAGACCGATATTTCGAATCTTTCAGGATTCGAACTCGTAGGCTACCAATCACTTGCTTCCAAATTCACTAATCCCCGAACTCTTAAGTAGTCCAATGATGACTAGACGCATATCTATTCGTGTGCTACTAATACTCTAATTTGATGTTCCTATCATATAATGCCACGCAAAGATTTCCAATTACTTGTAGTATAAAGTCATATCAAATCGTCATGATATAACTCCCAAAACTGATTGTCCATGTACAGTTCAGTATCATACGCAACTATCAAATCTTAATTTTGAGCTTGAATGGTATTGCCAAATTCTTAAACAAGAACTGCATAAATACTGGCATCGGTGAAGTTCTTGAGGAGGTTCTGCACAAAGATATCCAATTACTTTTAGCATTAATTCATTTCAAATTCATATTCGAACAAATAGAGGAGGCGCCAGTCTTCCTAAAATCTTTCTTTCAAAGTCTTAATTTTGAAGACTAGCTCGAAAAGATGATTAATTCAGATGGACATGAGATTCCTTCTGCAATGCATCGGCTGGATCCATGATGTATATTTGAGAGAGGTTGATCCCCCTTGCTCAAGAATCATGATATACCTCCCAAACTGATTGTCCAAATTCATGTGCAACTATCAAATCTGAATTTACTCCGAACGAAAACATGAGATCCATAAATCAAAATTATATCCATCCAAACAGAGCCTAGAGGTAAATATATATATGGGGAATAATTTTAAAACTAAAATCCTGCACAAAGATTTCCAATTTACTTCTAACACAAAGTCATTTCAAATCATCATGATATAACTCTCAAGTTGATTATCCAAATTCATATGCAATAAAAACTTCATTTTGGGCTTGATTGAAAATGTCAAATCCCTTAATTAATTACCAGCATCGGTGAAGTCTTGAGGAGTTCCTCGTGCCTTGTAAACTTCTTCTCAAACAATTCAGCTCGTTTCTTCACAGCATCCGGAGCAAACCTCTCGTCATCCTCACTCTCTGAATCTGTAGGCTCGTCGTACATATTAAGATCACCTGTATCCTTCTTCTCCTTCTCCTTTTCAAGCTTCTCGATAAGTGGGCCCACACCCAAGTAATCCTCTTCATCCTTTGTGTCAATGTCGGCAGTATCTAACCCTGCCTTCTTCCTCTCCTCTCTCTCCTTATTCTTTTCTCTCTCCATCTCGGCTAGTAGCTCCTGTATTCTGGCTGTGGAGAAGGAGCGGTTTTTGAATTGGGAATTGGAAATGGAAGAGGAAAAAAGACTTGTGGGTATAGGAGGGTGTGGGGAAGGGAGGTGTTTGATGGTGGAGATTAGGGTGGTTTGTAATTGGTTGTGAATGAGACAGGAAAGTTGGTATTTTCTCATCATTGTGGGTTGTGATGAAGAATGAAATCACATTCAGTGCTGATGCTTCTGAGCAGTGATCTAAATAATCTGGGTCTTTCGTACAATTACTTATTGGGTAACCATTGAGAGAGAGAGAGAGAGAGAGAGAGAGAGAGAGAGAGAGCTCTTGAAAGCAGAAGTAGAAGCGGAAGTAGAAGCAGGGAAGACTAGGGTTTTCCGGAGGGTTTACGATGAAGCGTGGTTTTTTTTTTTTTTTTTTCAAAGGTGAAAGCGTGTTTTCGACACACGTTTTCAGAAGGCATGTTTTGCAAACACACTTTTAGGATTAACTTAATTTTTTTATTATTTCGTCTTAACGAAAGTAGAAAGCGTGTTTCTCAAACATGTTTTTAAGAAAACGTGATTTCTAAACACCACGTAGGTTTGGAATAAAGTTAAAAAATGCGCGTTTTAATTAATAAAGTTATAAAAAAAAAAAAAGGGAAAATGGTTAATCAGCCCCTCTCAACATACATTTTGTCATTTGAAGTGAACCGGCGTGCAACCCTTTGATACTGATCGGAAAACATAAAATGGTATAGAAATTTGGTACAGAAAATGTACAAATTTGTTTATTTCAGCCTATTCCAGGTCCCACACAGATTCATAATGATGTGACATTTATGAACGAGATTAAATAGTATACTTGGTTTGGAAGATTTTGACAGCAAGGTGATAAAAATAGTGTATTTTATTTGTTTTGTAATCGGAATTGGAATCGTGATAAATAAAAAAGTTTGGGGTAGATTGGCTGAATTAAATATAAATAAGGTCCACCATGTCCATATTTAATCCGGTCTAAGCCGGAATAATTATTAAATGATAAGGTTGTGGACGCCCCTCCGGAGATCGATTTTCGGAGTCGCCACCCGGGTTTTTGCGGATTGTCCCCGAGACACCAAACTTGATTGAATCGTGCCTCATTCAATGGATAAGGATTACTGGTCTGTCATGACCATACAATTTTAGGTTCGGGAACTCAGTTATGAGAGGGGAAAGGTTTTATGGCACCCCCCTCGCCCGGTTCGAAGACCGGTCTCTACTTGACTTTTGTGGAATTACGTAAAATGGATGCAATTCAACCATGAATAAATACGGGGAATAAGGGATGGGAAGCCGCATAATGATAACAAACATAACAACAAGCTACAAGGTATGCATGTGAGACGTGGACTACATGAGTGATGATGATGGTGAACAAATGTAAACTACAAATGATAATAAACAGCAAGAGGACAACATTAGTACATGTTAGACAGACACTGAAAACTGGAAGAAGCATGAACGATACACAAAACAGGCTAAACCAATCTGACCCACTTTCAGTGGTTTGAGCGCTCAAACTGAGGATTTGAGCTCTCAAACTCACACGCACTCACACATGCTGATGATGTTTCTAATGATTCTGATTTGATGAAAACATGACTTGACCTTTGTTGTTTACTCAGAAACAGTACTGGAATGATTAAACAGAATCACATGGCCATGCATGCATGTTTTAAAACCCACTTATAACCCAAATGAAGTAAATAATACAGAAGGAATGATGACTCAAGATTAAAAGACAGTATTTCAGAATATTCAATGCTCAGAAACCAAGCGTGGATAAGAATAACATTTGAAAGACCAGAAGACAGTTTGAGCGCTCAAAGGGATACATTGAGTGCTCAAACCATCTCCTGGATTTGAGTGTTTCTACTCCATTCTTCCTGCATTTGGATCATGGGTGAGTTAAAAAATGATGCATGATGATACACCTGTGCTTGAAACTTCATGAACATGGATAAAATAAACTTAAGGTATCCACACAAGTGGGAAATGAGTATTGGGCTATGCATAAGCATGATTAGAGTGAGAGGGAGAGAGGATCAGGTTGGCTTAAGCCAAACAGCAACACACACACACACACTGTAATGAACTTACTTCATGATATGGGACTGAAATAAACAAGAATCTAACATAAATCATAATAGAGTTCGAGCGCTCAAAGACTATGGTTTGAGCGCTCAAATCTCATTCTAGCTCTTAAGCTTTTGTGACTTTCAACTCATTTTCTGATGTTCATATGAATCTCAAACTTCTGATCATTGTTAAAAAGAGTGAGATGGACCCATTCATCTCATAAACAAAGTTCATTCATTACTCGATGATGATAAAACATCATTTCCATGGCTTTTGGCTTCATCAATCAATGATCAAGAGTGAAGTAAACTGATGTGAGAGTATCTAAACCAACCAAAAGCCATCAAATGATGATATCAACATGAGAAAGCATCAGAAACCACAAAAACAACAAAGTGGCCGAAACAGTTTGAGTGCTTGAACTAGGGGTTTGAGCGCTTAAACTATTTTTCTTCATTTCTTGGACCTTGTAAGCTCATAGAAGGTATATAGAACATCCATGAACTCACTGGTCTCCCTCAGATTGACCAGCCCGTAGAATTTCACATGATTTTTCGACCTTTTGACTTTGATCAAAGCTTGAACTTGGGGTTTTGATGGATGATTGAGTACTGGCTTAGAATATAGGCTGAAGTTGAGGTGTTTTGGGCAGAGGAGTGTGAGTGTAGGGCTGATTGGATGATTGATTGAGTGGATGGAGGTGCTTTGGAGCTCAGATGACCATTTTTGGCATGATCTAGTGGGTTTACTTGATTTTGGATGACGGAGCTGCAATTGTTGGATGATTACAGTAGAGAGGGACTGACTATGGAGTTTTAGAGTGAGAAAAAGGTCAGGATCAGTTTTTGTCTTAAAGACCTATGTGTATTTGATCTTAAAGATGGGATTTTTGAGTGTTTGAGCAGTTAAAATGGGATGATCAGCAATCAATAAGGACTGATTGAAGTGAGTTTGAGGATTTGAGGAAGGTTTGAGGGCAGTAGGCTTGGTGAGAAGTGGTTTCTTCGAAGACCCATGAGATTTAGGCCTTTAAAAGAAGATTTTCGGGTGTTTTGGAGGTTGAAGATAATGGAATGGATGAGAGAGAGTGTAAAACGTGATTGAAGGATGAGAGAGAGTGGTTTTGGTCTGATGAAGGGTGTGAGAGTGTAAGAGATCAGCCAAGAGTCCTTAAACAAAGGGTGGTGGTTGGTTTATATATAGAGAGGGTGAGAGGGAAAGTTGGATTTTGAATTTGAATTCAAATTGGAGAGTTGGAGGGATTTTGGATGTGAAAACAAAGCTTAGAAACCAGGGGGAGCCCATAGATTAGCTAGAAAACCAGTTGAAAGATGCCTTGAAATGTTTCTGGTGCGCGCAAGGTTTGAGCGCTCAAAGTGTGGTTTGAGCGCTCGAAGGGCCTGCAGACCAAACTTCATAAGGCTGCTCCGGGTGCTACCGAACTCCATTTTGTGCGTGGTTTGAAGCGTTGGAAAGCTTATCGAGTCTACTTTCTAATCCAAGTGGTTTGAACCCAAGATAATTTTTACATCCAAGTGTGTGACCATTTTACCTTCAAAAGGTCGAGAAAACAAGTCATTTTGGTAAAACGTGCACGTCTCCCTCATTTCAAAATGGATTGAGACGTATTATATATCAATAAAGCGGGTTTTGAATGTAATAGAAGATGGTATAGACCTGGATTTATTTTGGAGGGCGTTTTTGGATGATTTGAAGGGTATTTTGGTCCTTTTGCTTAGTTTAAGGTTGTTCTAGGAGGGTTTAGAATGGTTTAGGGTGGTTTGGTGAGTTCAAGCCTTGTTCTTAGCCTCAAGGTATGCACAGTTAGTCTATTTCATCATCGGGAATGCTTGATAAGTTTCTCGGATCAAAATCGGAGTGTCTACAACAGTATTAAATAATTTGGGTTCAAATGGGCTATTGAACAAAGTCATCCCTATCTAGGATTTGATTTTGATGATGTTTTGTTAGAATGAATTTCAATTACGTTGGCAAAATTGTTAATGTCAATTTGATTGTGTTTAAGTTCAATGTAATTTTTACTGGGCATATGGTGGAGTTGTTGGGCTAACATAGTTTGAAGATGCAGGTTTATTAAATCAAGTTGGGCCATAAGCTTACATGGAATTTTTAATTGGGCCTTACAAATCTAATTCGGGCTTGCTAAACCCATTACATTCTTTGATCCAAGTCCAACAGTGGCCTGGAATACTATGCAGCTGAAATGTGACTATGAAGTACCCAACCAAGTACCCTGGTGGGTTTTCTGTAGGGATCCCGCTGTAGTACAATGAAGCAATCTGTTTTTCTTGCTTGTACCCTGTTTCGATCCTACTCTGTTTTATTTCTCTCTCTCTCTCTCTCTCTCTCTCTCTCTCTCTCTTGTTTAAGGGAGAGTTAATTAGGGGTCCTATACAAAAAATATCGTTATGATTCCATTCTATGAGATTTAAATACTTATGATTCCATCTGGATATTCAAATAAACCCCAAAATATCCTTTCTCTCTCTCCTAATTTTCCTAATATTTCTCTCTCCCAATTTTCCTAATATTTCTCTCTCCTAATCTCTCTCTCTCTCTCTCTCTCTCTCTCTCTCCCCCCCCCCCCCCTAATCTTATAATTATCTCTCTCCTAATCTTCTCACACCTAAAATCTAAAAAAATATATATAAAAAATTCCTTATGACAACGAACACATAAAAGATGATAAATTAAGTAATCATATTAGACTATGTAAAAAATGTGATAAACTAAATACATAAGTGATGCTTGAAAAATAAATGAGAAGATCAATTTTTTTATATATATAAATAATAGGAAATGAGAATATAAATGATACAAGTTAGATCAAAACTGTTGATCAAAAAAGAAAAAGATTTGATGGTAATTCCAAAAACAAAATTTTGCTGATATCCGAACCTTTGAAGTATACTCGTTGGTACTTTCAGGTAACTGACATAGTCTGGGAAAGTTTTCTGTGGAGTGACACACTAATTAATGGGAAATTTTGTTCAACATCGTAATATATTATTTGCTCATTTCTTCGAGTGATATCAATATCGAACTATGAAAGCAACACAGCGTAGGCTTACAAGGGTGGTCAACCACGGGAGATTTTATTCTACATCTTCCTAACTTCTTTCTGATGTAAGCTTTAATTTGAAAATAATGGTCTTCAACATTTCAGTACCGTAACGCAATTTCAAGATCTGTTGAACATGGGATTTGTATTTAGGTACCTCACATGTGGCACCCGGGCAGGCAAGCTTTTTTGCTTGGTTATGATCATTGATTTTTTGTTATGGCATCTTTTGAAAGTTTTTCAGGTATGTCTATCTGTCTATGCTTCATCTTAAACAACTATGCGGCAATACTGCACAGCATTTTCATTAGGCTGGGGCGGACATCGAGGTGGTACCTGATATCGTTGCACCACCTTGTCAATGTCGAGAGAAATCAGGGGATATCAGTGGCAATTGACGAGAAAAGCTTGAAAGTTTTACGGGTCAGTTTGTAGATTGCTTCGCCTACTCGTCGTTTATAATGACTGAAGGGATGGTAATTTGATTTTGTCTTGCGATTCTGCTAATCATGCCTCTCTCTTTTCGCCGAATTGTTCTTAGGTACAGGTGGTAAAGGGGCACTCTGAGTTGGGATAGGTCATAGGTACAAAAAATTGGCATGCCATGAACAAAAACATAAAGAGCTATGACCTGCTGCTGTTACATGATTTTATTTGTATATCTTATCTTTTTGTTGACCGATTGCATTATTCTTTTTCTGTTAACCCTTTTTCTTGTAAGTTATCTGAAAATGAACCTATTTAAGAATAAATGGTCAGGGGTAGCTGAGAAGTGGGAGAATTTGGAAACTGCCTCCAACTGTTTGTTTCATAGGCCCTAACATGCTCATCCATCTATGTAGAAAAATCAAAATTCATTGAATATTCACCTAAAGGAAGCATGATTGCCACAAGAAAATGTCACAAAAGAAATGAATGATCGGTGTTTTACGGTTCGTTTTTATTAGTGTCAATATGATCTAATCAAGCTCGTATTGATGCCCAATCAATCTACTTTTTTTGTATGAATGATATACACACATTTAGACTTACAAAAATGTACGATTTTGATCGTTACATGAGACCGTGGCACGAGGAGACATAACCCATTTACAAAAAATTGTTGAAGGGTCCGGTAGGCTATATGCATCCAAGAGGCTTCCACTGATGGGACATTTGGAAAGCTCAGAACTTGGAGGGTGAAATACATGGTGAAGCCAGCAAAGCATACTTTTAAATATCGGCCGATACGTACCGTATCGGCCGGTTCGTACCGGGATTTTGAGCCACCGATACGGATACACACCGATGTAGCGGTGTGACCTAAAAATCGCATATGAACAGCCGATTCCCGGTACGTATCGGTGTATCGGCCGCGACGGCAGCCGGTTCGGAGAGTATCGGCCGAGACGGGGAAAACAAAAAAAAAAAAAAGAAGAAGAACAGGGCAGCAAACAGAATGGCGATCTTACCATCAAACTGTGCCTGGCTGCCTGCAAAAGAAAGGCGAGATCGAGGAGAGAGATGAAAGTAAAGTAATCGGCGTATGGCGATCTTACCATCAATCCGACGTTTAACAGAATGGCAATCTTCTCTGATTCGAAACAATGGGGTGAGGGTTTATGATTTCCGGAGAGAGAGAGAGAGGGGGGGATGAGAGTATTGAGAGAGGTAGCCTCTCACAGCCATGGCAGAGAGACTGAGTGAAAGAGGCGTATGACAGAAGGAAGAAGAATCCAGCTTTTTGCTTTCAAGTACCGTGTCCAGCTGTGTTATTGAGGGGTTTTAATTCTCTAGGCCAGACAGGTGAAAGCAATATGGAATGGACGGTTAGGATTGAAAATTGCATAAGAGCAATTTTGGATGGACGTTCAGGATTGGAAAATGCATAAGAGGTTTTTTCGTTCACGTACATCTGGCCCTTGTTTTGGGTTAACAGCTAGCCTTTTTTGGTTAACAGCTGGCCTTCTTTTTTTTTTTTTTGTTAATATATAGTTTGGGAAGTACATGTTAACATATAATGTGACCAACCATGCCTAATGAGAGAAAAAAATGTGTATCGTAAAGTTTTATATGAGTTGCTAATGATTTTAAAAAATTCACGACTGATACACCCGATTCCCGCGACGTATCGCCGATATGTCCCGATACCGATACACCGATACCGCGACCGATACCACTATTTAAAACTATGCAGCAAAGTGACAAACGGTGGTGGGCACAAATTTTCAGCAGCCCACACACAAGCCATTGAGAAACAGCACCCACCATTCTCATTCACTCAATTCAGAAATTTTCGTGCATGGGGATTGGTTGGACAGGATTACATGCCACAGCTTTCAAAGAGTCATGATCGTAGATTTGTTTGTTAGCCGTTCTAAGTTTTGCTAGAGGTGATGAGAATTTTCTGGTTTCGTCTGCTTTTGTTTCCTTGGAGGTTGGAGCTGGCAATAGTACAGCACCCCCTTTGAAGGAGTCAAACCACACAGATGGAAAAGGACAAGGGACAAAATTGTGGTGGCTTTTTTCCCTCTCAAAATGATATAGCTTCGTTGATAAGAAATACATGTACACAAGATAATGTAGCATTCGTCCTTAATCGAAAGACTAGAAAGCCTCAAAAAAGCGTAACCTTCCGAGGTACAGGCACCAAGACACTACTACCTCTCCAAGCCAAAGAATAGGTCATCTCATTCGGCTCCTACGTATAAAAGATTGAAAACCCAAACACCGTAGCAGCAAAGCCGGCAGGCCAATCGACCTAATTTGTCATCGAACCGCCACCAATGCCTTCCCTTTGTTAGAGGACCATCACCACCACTACTGTCGGAATTTGAGTCACCACCTCAGTGATGAAGGGAAAGCCAATAGAAAGGAACGGAACGATAACACTGAGAAACTCTCAGATTTCAGATCGAGAGAGAAAACCCTCACCGAAAATGAGTGGTTTTTAGGAAAAAGAAAACAATCACTATAGAGGAATGAAACACCTACGTACGAAGGATAAAAGTCCTCCCCTCTTGCCACCGCATATGAGTGATGAAAACTCTAGGGAGAGGGAGACATTTTGTGGTTGTTTGTCGTCACCTTTTTTTTTAAACAAATAAAATAAATAAGCACCTCTCTTTCAGAGGATTATTGATTTCTTGAAAAGGAAGAAAGATTAACGTGCGAAAACAATAATGTTGGCTTGATCGACATCAGCTGAGTGCCTTAATGCTGTGATTGAATCTTCTATTCTTTTTAGAGGAAAATGACTTGAATTTTAAAGGAATTGTTTCGTATATTTATAGTACTTTATGTGGACTACCTAAAATAATTCTATAGGAGATTGTTATAGTGGTTAATGGACTTGTTGCGGCGGGGGTTTCCACCCCAAGGTCTCGAGTCGATTCCCCTTGGCAACGATATGTTCTTGGGGCCACTTCACCTCACGCAAACACATAAATATATATATGATTGTGAGAGAGACTGGAGAGATTAGTCCGGTTCATCGGGACACTCTTTAATAAAAATAAATACAAAACCTACCTAAAATAAAAGGCGTTGTAGAAAATAGTGATTGATTTTCTTCTAGAACGAACTTACCCTACAAAAGGAAAATCAGCTTCTTTCCTTTCCTTCGTCTAGTATCTTTATCCCCCTTTTGCCAGAGGATTGGACCATACCACCACTACATAACAATGCCCAGTGCACTGTACATTTGCTCGCTAGGCTGACGCCCATTGGCGCCACATGGCCGATACGAAATGGAGTTGTACTGGTGTTTCAAAGCATCTGAGGATTTAAACGAGATCGAATATGGATCCTCATTGTGGCCGAAACAAAGTACTTTATTTTTAAACAAATGGTTTCCAAAAAATGTTTTTAAAAGAGAGAAGCAAAATACCTGAAATGTCCCTCATTTTAACAGTTGGACACCGCGTTAGTATGGGAGACTTGATAATATAGATTTTGAAACGTTGGAGACTAAATAAGACTCGATCAATATTTTGGATACCAAAAAGATTAATAAGCCTCGTTTTATTGGTCACTTTGTGCCAATTTTGTGCTATGGTGGTATTTGTCTTTTTTTGGTTCATACAATGGAAGTGCGTGTATGATATCTCATCACTTCAATCAAGGAATGTTGCCCGGCCTGTCACACCACATTATTGTACGTAGGGGACCATACCACACCTATGTTGAAAGTAAAGTACCCACAGGTGTGGGTAGTGTTAGGAGTACGTTTAACCCCAAGAATGGGCAATGGAAACTCATACCTAGCTAGGCCCTATCCGATCAAGTCCGAGTTTCCATCACTATACCAACCCCACATGTCTATACTCTAACTACTCTGTAGTATTAGTCAATGTCTCTATTAAGTCTCATTCTTAGGTTAATGAAATTATTTTCTTTTATTAGGAAAATATATCCCATTCTCCGTATATAAGGGCTGATGCTGATACTTTGCTGCTATGTTATTCCCTTTTTTAGGTCTATTTACGTGTTCAACGGGGATGGTCCAACATAAAACAAAAATAGATATTGGGTCAGTTGTTGCAATTTAATTCGTGGGCCATTTCATAGAGGCCGACATCAAGCTAGCTAGATTGTTAGCTTAAGCAAAATCTTACGTTTGAAAAATACTACAATACACATATATATTTGGATGAGTGTGGTATGCACTCTCTTAAATCACTTTGTATTCATAAGATTTTGTCCAGAGCTTCATAATATTCTGTTTCTTTGAAATTCATAATATTTTGTGTAGAGATTCAAAATATCTACATAAAAGTTCATAACGTTTGTTAAAAATTCCTAACAATATTAAGGTTAAGGTTCCGTTCTACTACTTGGATTTTTTGGCTTTTTGGGTTTTCTTGACTTTTCATATTTTTCAAGACATCGCATTCTTCTCACACATGCATCAACTAAAAAATTCAAAAACCACAAAACCCTAAAAGTCAAGCTTAGTGGAACAGAGCTTAATCAAGATAATAACTCATACATACAATAAATTTAAAATTTAATGTTATAGATTTATGTTCAAATGCTAGTAATTGTTATACAAAATCAATGAATTCGGATGTTATAAATTTAATTATAGGTTTATAACATTTCAAGGTAGGAGTAATTTAGTGCATACCGTACAATTTTTTTGGAGAAGACCATTCAACATTTCATATTGCGGCATCTAGGATTTTCAAAGTGAATGAAATAAATTCTGACAGCTACATTCAAACGATAGTGCTATTCACAATAGTCAAGGGCTAGGGTTGGGCTCAACGTGGAACACAAATGACACAATTTCATTGAATTTTTCTATTATTTTTTTAACAAGTTGTTTGAGTTTTTAGGGTTCTGCCGTCCTCATTTTTTTTTTGTTGGTAAATCCTTTTTTCATCCGCCCAGGAGGGGTGTCCAAAATGAACGGGCAGCAAGAGTGGTTTTCCGGAGGACTACAGGAGTTTTGGTGGACACCTCTCTCACGGTTTTAATGAGGACTTGGAAACATCTTTTT
Source organism: Vaccinium darrowii (assembly GCA_020921065.1). Lineage (NCBI taxonomy): Eukaryota > Viridiplantae > Streptophyta > Magnoliopsida > Ericales > Ericaceae > Vaccinium > Vaccinium darrowii. The sequence continues at coordinate 9,738,346 of CM037151.1, read as the reverse complement.
TTGCCGGCATCTTGTCAACAATGTGGGACTATTTTCTTCTTGTTTTGTTTTTATGAAAAAGAAATTAGTGTCTTGGAGATAGGTTTAGTATTTGCTTGCACTCTCAAACCTCTCTCTTGATGCATTTCTTTTTCTATTCTACGAATTTCATTTTTTGATCTCTTCGATTAATGAAATTTTCTTCACCGTTCAAAAAAATAACCACGTTTCTTGAGTACTTTGTTGGAAAAATGATGATAATGTTGGAAACTCGGTTGCAAAAAAACACTGGAAATAAAGACAAAAATAGAAATTAAGAATAATCAGAAAACGTACCGGGCCAATTTCAGTACACCGGAAATTGGCGAGAGACGATTCAAGTCGAGGCGAGTATCAAAATACGCTGTCTTTAAGGCAAATTCGCCCTCCACTATGGTGCTGATGGAGAACTTGGGCGTTTGCCTCCCAGGAATACCCGACTTTCACCGGTCGGAAGCAGCATTGCAATTTGATCGGTAGGCGAACCAGGAAACTGCGCAGAACTCTCAGAATATTTTATGCAGTAAGTGCAGAATGGATGCAGAGTGAAAAAGTGAAATGCATGAGAGGAGGAGGGTCCTATTTATAGATAAATAGGCACCCGAACGGAAAGGTACGAAATGATAAGGTGCTGTTGTTCGGAACGGACGCAACCCATCGGAAGTGAACAGACGCACGGGAAGGGGAAAAGATATTTCGGTTGGGACACACTGTTTCGGAGAGGAAATAAATTTAAGTGAAACGGACCTAGTTCGACCCGGCCCAGTCCGTATAAAATTTCAATAAAAAGATAAGAATCTCTTGGGCCAAGCCCATCTTATCTAATGACCCAACCCAACCCAACCCGGTTCGGTCGAACGGACGGTGGCGCGCGTGTGTGTTATATGGACCAAAGCACACTTTGTCCATGCCTTCTCCCCCAACAGAAGTTGTAATGACCCAAAGGGCCAACCCTTGTTGCCCAACTTGGATACATATACCCAATGAATTTGTTGTGCCTCACCAATGTGGAACAACACATTTTCCCCCTTTCTACCAATGTTCATGTAGGCACTTTCAAGGTCAATTTCTCATTCACCTTAACTTGTTTTTATCCAACCAAGGGTTCGATCTTAATCTCCTAACTAAGACGAACACAACGGTATGTAGGTCCGGCCACATGGACGTGTGGGACCCACTTAAATAATTAATTAAAAATGGATAAAACCAAGTTTTTCCAACAATCCCCCACATGAATGAAATTGGCAGGATAGACAGTGCTATGCTGATGCAAATTTCTGAGAGTTACAATAGGAAATCTCCTGCATGGGGTTAGGTAGCTTTTGGCTTTGAACCTCACCTTGTGAATAACTATCGGACTTACTAGCTAACCAGTGAACGCGATGTTTTGAACTGTTCAGCCGTTTGTGTAAGCCAAGACAATAGTCAACACACAAGATTCATTTCAAAGGCAGTTTGGTTCTTACGGTTGTGCTCATTACGGCCCTGAGACACTCCTGGTCTTCATGAATGTTTTGTAGAGAATTCTGCCCGTGACATTCTCATAGAAACGGCCCCTTCTACATCAACATATGTGATTCTCAATAAGAGTATCCTGCTATAGCCCACTTGGTTTTGCCAAAGTTTAAGAATCATTAAAGGCATTGCCTATCCTGTACGATGCAGGCATCACTGTTGCATCATAGGAATGGGTAGAGACATAGTCTCCACAGTGACTTTCCTAAGTCTCATATAACTCGGTTGTCCCCTTGAACCTAGATCTTGGGATCTCCAATCAGCTAGGTTGGGTTGCCGTTATAGAGGCTTTTAAGTTATGGGCTTGAGCCTCATTCCCCTCAATGACCTAACAACCAACTCTCTTGATAACCCTTTGGTTAGCGGATCTGCGATATTATCTTTTGATTTTACATAATCAATTACGATAATTCCATTGGAGAGTAGTTGTCTAACGGTGTTATGTCGTCGACGTATGTGTCGAGACTTCCCATTATACATGCAATTCTGAACTCTGTCAATTGCTGACTGACTATCACAGTGTATGCAGATTGGTGGCGCAGGTTTAGACCAATTTGGAATATCCTCCAAGAAATGATAAAGCCACTCAGCTTCCTCACTAGCTTTATCCAAAGCTATAAACTCAGATTCCATTGTGGACCGTGCAATGCACGTTTGCTTGGTGGATTTCCAAGAGACAACTCCACCAGCTAATGTAAACACATATCCACTTGTGGATTTTGAGTCATTGGTGTCGGATATCCAGTTTGCATCACTATATCCTTCTAGTATAGCTGGATACCGAGTATAGTGCAGTCCATAATCAATGGTATGCCTTAGATATCTAAGCACCCTAATTATTGCCGTCCAATGATCCTTCCCAGGATTGCTCGTATATCTACTCAGTTTGCTAACAGAGTAAGCTATGTCCGGCCTTGTACAATTCATCAAGTACATTAGACTGCCTATAATCCGCGCATATCCCAATTGGTTAACACTTTGACCAGTATACTTGTATAGATGCAACGTTAAGTCTACTGGTGTTTTGACTGTATTGACATCTTCCCCATTAAACTTCTCTAGTATTTTCTCAACATAGTGTTTTTGAGACAAGATATATCCCTCGAGACTTCTAATAATCTTGACTCCTAGGATGACGTCAGCCGAGCCCATATCCTTCGTGTCAAATTTGGAATTCAACATGTTCTTTGTAGTTTTTATGATCTCATTATTGCTTCCAAGAATGAGCATATCATCTACATACAGGCAAACAATGACATAGTTATTACCGCTATATTTGACATACATGCATTTGTCACATTCATTGATCTGGAAACCACTTGAGATCATGACTTTGTCAAACTTCTCATGCCACTGTTTTGGAGCCTGTTTTAAACCATATAATGATTTGACAAGTTTGCACACTTTCCCCTCTTGTCCTGGAACCTTAAACCCTTCAGGTTGTTCCATATAAATCTCCTCATCAAGGTCACCATTTAGGAAGGCGATTTTTACATCCATTTGATGAATCTTAAGATTGTTTAAAGCCGCAAAGGCAATTAACATTCTTATAGATGTTATCCTTGTAACAGGAGAATAAGTGTCAAAGTAGTCTAGACCCTCCATTTGTCTATAACATTTGACTACAAGTCTCGCCTTGTACTTGTCAATTGATCCATCTGCTTTCATCTTCCGTTTGAATATCCACTTGTATCTTAGAGGTTTGCAGCCTCGAGGAAGATCTGTGAGTTCCCAAGTGTGATTTTGCAGGATGGATTCAATTTCACTATTTATGGCTTCTTTCCATAAAGGAGCCTCCGATGATGACATCGCCTTTTGAAAAGTCTGAAGTTCAGCTTCTAACACATATGTTAGGAAGTCTGGTCCAAAAGACATCGAAGTTCTAGCCTTTTACTTCGACGAGGCCCCTCAATATCATCATGATTTTCTTCAGGAACTGAATCAATATCAATGTCCATATCATCAGATTCCTGAATAGGCTCAGTTGCAAGAAACGCTAACCCTTTCTTTTCTTCCCTTGTCAAATCCCTCAATCAAAAGGTAAATTTCAGCTAGAATGAAAATATTGTGCTCAATCCACTTTATCAGTATCAGTCTCTCTTTCTTCCTAATTTTCTCTTTCTTATTATCCGTTCAATTAGAGCGGGAAATCCATCGGAGCTACTGTGTAGGTATGATTGATGAATTGAGAAATATCATAGAGCGAATCAAAACAAGACAGATATTTCGAATCTTTTAGGATTCGAGGCTACCAATCACTTGCTTCCAAATTCACTAATCCTCGAACTCTTAAGCAGTCCAATGATGACTAGACACATATCTATTGGTGTACTACTAATTCTTCAATTTGACATTCCTATCATATAATGCCGCGCAAAGATTTCCAATTACTTGTAGTACAAAGTCATATAAAATCGTCATGATATAAATCCCAAAACTGATTGTCCATGTACAGTCCAATATCATATGCAACTATAAAATCTTAATTTTGAGCTTGAATGGTAATGTCAAACAAGAACTGCATAAATAATGGCATCGGTGAAGTTCTTGAGGGGGTCCTACACAAAGATCTCCAATTACTTCTAGCATTAATTCATTTCAAATTCATATCCGAACAAGTAGAGGAGGCGCCAATCTTCCTAAAATCTTTCTTTCAAAGTCTTAATTTTGAAGACCAGCTAGAGAGGATGATTAATTCAGATGGACATGAGATTCCTTCTAAAATACATTGGCCGGATCCATGATGTATATTTGAGAGAGGTTGACCCCCCTTGCTCATGAATCATGATATACCTCCCAAACTGATTGTCCAAATCCATATGCAACTACCAAATCTGAATTTACTCCAAACAAAAATGTGAGATCCCTAAATCAAAATTATATCCATCCAAACAGAGCCTAGAGGAAAATATATATCTCAAGAATACTTTTACAACTAAAATCCTGCACAAAGATTTCCAATTTACTTATAACACAAAATCATTTCAAATAATCATGATATAGCTCTCAAACTGGTTATCCAAATTCATACGCAATAAAAACTTCATTTTGAGCTTGATTGAAAATGTCAAATCCCTAAATTACTAAAACATATATAAGTATATATACCAGCATCAGTGAATTTCTCGAGGAGGTCCTCATGCCTCGTAAACTTCTTCTCAAACAATTCAGCTCGTTTCCTCACAGCATCCGGAGCAAACCTCTCGTCGTCCTCACTCTCCGAATCCGTAGGCTCCTCATACATATTAAGATCACCTGTATCCTCCTTCTCCCTCTCCTTTTCGAGCTTCTCAATAAGTGGGCCCACACCCAATATATCCTCTTCGTCCTCTGCATCAACCCTGCCCTCTTCCTCTCCTCTCTCTCCTTGTTCCTTTCTCTCTCCAGCTCCGCTAGTAGCTGCTGGATGATTCTGTCCGTGGAGAAGGAGCGGTTTTTGAATTGGGAATTGAAAACGGAAGAGGGAAAAGGAGTTGTGGGTGTGGGAAGGTGTGGGGAAGGAAGGTGTTTGGCGGTGGAGATTATGGTAGTTTGTAATTGCTTGAGAATGAGACGGGAAAGTTGGGATTTTCTCATCATTGTGGGTTGTGATGAAGAATCAAGTCACATTCAGTACTGATGCTTCTGAGCAGTTATCTAAATCATTTGGGTCTTTCGTAGAATTACTGATTAGATTGGGTAACCATTGAGAGAGAGAGAGAGAGAGAGAGAGAGCGCTTGGAAGCAGAAGCAGAAGCAGGGAAGACTAGGGTTTTCCAGAGGGTTTCCGACTTCCTCTCAACCCTGGACTTGACACAGATCGGAAAACATAAAATGGTATAGAAATTTGGTACAGAAAATGTACAAATTTGTTTATTTCGGCATATTTCGGGTCTCACACGGATGATCAGAGCCGTTTTTTTTTTTCAAAATAATATTTATTTTTACCATAAAAAAATCAGATCAATCGGATAAACGGATGGAATATTTACCAATTTCAGATTGAACTGATTTTTTTTGAGATACCTATAAACATTATTTTGAAAACATGGACGGCTCCGATTATTTATGTAAGACCCAAAATGGTCCCCAAACCATCTGATTTGTACATTTTCTGTACAAAAGTTTATGTACGCCTAGTAATGTCTAACCGATAATTAATTTTTAAATTATTTTTCAAATAGTCTTTCTAAAAATTAGCTCAATTGGATATGAGTAACTAGTTGATCCAAACTGCAAGTTTTTATTCAATATTCTTAAGTGGAATGAATGGTGTGTATTTTGGTTTTGGTAATTGTGTGTTTTTCGTTTTGCACCTTGTATTTCTGGTTGGCGGGTTTTGAGTGACATATGATTATTGAGTTTGGGTGTCAATATAGTTACGATGCCGTCATGCTGGAGATCCCATTAATCTTTACAGTCTTTGTTTCACATAACAATAATACTTCTTTTCGCTGATAAAAAGGAAAAAGAGAAAGGTAGGCATTGTGGTTGTTCCTATGCACTGTTGGACTTTGTTTACAAGGTCAATCTCGGAAAATGCTAATGGTGCACCATTGCACCCGTTTAACCTTTAACGGGTGCAATGGTGCACCCATTAGAAAGACCCTTTCAAAATTATGTACCATTGTTCCTGATTTTTAAAGCATGTGTTTACGTGCATACTCGAGCGTTTGAAAACTCTTTTGCCATATATGATTCACAATATTCAATGTACAGGTGGAGAAATTCCTATCCTACGGCTGAAACTCGTTTCAGAATTATTGAATTCCGTGGATGTTTGTATCCTCACAATGCCCTTGTTAGTTTCGCGGTCACCGTCGTAGAACACCAAAGGGAAAATCGAGCCAATGGTGTCCTTCACCATCTTGCTTTTCCAATTGAGAGAGTGAGTTATAACGTTAAGCACAATAAGTCAATTTTGTGGAACAATTTAAAAAGTATTGTTGCTTGGGATAAAATTAAGTAGCGCGTCATGACAGGTTTTTTGTCCTGTGATTGGGTCACGTAGGCATATGTCGATAATCATTTTATGAGGAAATTCCAACTTTTTTAGGTTTGGTTTGAGACAATACAACTCTCTTTTCATTTAGGGAAATTTTTGTTTTTACGCCATATATTTTGATTGTTTTTAATTGACAGTTCTTTTATCCATAAACTTGCTTACACGGTGGCAAAGCTGGGAATTTAGATTTAGGAGGCCCAAGTTATAACGGGAATATTTTCAATTTCAAATATTTTTCTATTCCTTACCCAATACATAAATAAAAAACAATTACAGTATCCTTGCATTCCATACTAAATCGAAATAAAACCATTTTCAAGAATGCTTTCAACTATGACTAGACTAGTTTGATGGTTTCACTGATTTGAATCGAATGAGAGAAGAATAGATATCGCTGATGGAAAATCAACCGAGAGAACAAAACAAATTTTTTTTTTTTTTTTTTGAAATAGGAGAATTTTAAAGTGACCGTGAGAATCCAACCAACAGTTGTGTGACAGTGAGAGTGTTAATCCATTTCACACATGATTCACACGTGAAAGAATTAAACTAGCGGACGCTGGCCCCACCCAGCACCAATATAGCTCCACCAATGTTAGCACACCCAAAAGGTTAAACGTCGTTTAAACGCTAATTTAGGTAATTAGGTATACATAATCTAACAAACAGCATTGACGTATGATATGAACAAGTTGAGATCCCACAATTTAAGCCACCACAATCACATTTTATTGATTCACGTATCCAATAATTACTATCGACAACTTACACAATCAGGCCTATAAAATCAACGGTTTGGATCACTGCGATGGGACTCTTAAGTGTCCTCTCATGAATATGACATGCGGATATGAGGAAATGGTACCACTTGGCAAAAATTATTGTAGGCTTTCGGTATAAAGTAGCAGTCAGAATCAGTGGCTTTGTACACCAAAAAAGAGGAAGTGGCTGTGTAAGTAGAAGCCAACGCAGTTCCAGCTGAAGTTGGCTGTGAGAATGCCAGCTGAGACCATTCTAGGACTACTCCCATACAGAAACTTCTCCTGCATTGAAGAGAAGTATCAGATTAACGAAAGAATTCACGCAATTTCGCTTCCATGCACACGAAAAAAATTCCAAAAAAAATACTATTTCGTTGAAAGATTGGCTATGGAATTTTGTTGCATGCAACAATTGTGGCAGCAGCAGCACTAAGCAGATAATTTTTGAAATTTGAACTGAGTTTTCAAGTTGGAAAAAAGCAATGAAGCACAGATATTCCAAACCAGGCGTGTATGGATATCATGTACGGCAGATAAGTATCTAGCATTCAATTTAAATGTTATTGATTTCAGATACGTTGGGATACTTTCAGGACACGACGGGGCTAAAATGAAGTTTTTAAAGGACTAAGTAACTTAACAACGGGGACACTAGAAATTTAAATATGCATAAAGGATCAACGGATACGCAATGGAGAAAAAGGTCATAAACAATCCCTGGGACAAGTCAATCGACATATTGTCTTTGCAACTCTGATCTCACTTCTCAGGCTTAGAATACTCAAGTATTCCCACACACAAACACCCACAAACGGACACTATAATACAACAAACTATGTGCTCGGTGTCTACACTGTCCACATTACACATGAAATAAACAACTTTTTCTGAAAAAAGTAGCAGCACAAAACAACTCCGGCTTCAAGAATAGTATCACATTGTTTTAGTCTATATGGCACATACCACATATTGAGGTTGCTTTTTTAACAAACATAAATTTTGAAGATAATGACTCCTAGACTAATAATTGCAAAAAGATATAAGCTTTTCAAAAGTATCCCGCCAAATCAGTATCTGGTTTTTTTAGGTTTTCCCTTATCACTGTGTCAGTATCGTGTCATATTTTTGTCCTATATCTGTACAAGTGCTTCATAGGGAAAAAGTGAAGTATGTGCAATAAATTGGGCAAGTAACAAATTCTTGGCCACGCTCCGCTTGCAGAGGCTATTCAAGAAGCTTATCCATTTGCAAAATTATTATAAGGTACTCTCTCAGTATCATATTGGTTGTCCATTCCGTTCCATTAATAGGATCAATAAATAAATTGTTTGCCTAATTTTCCATTTCTTTAGTACCAGTTTAAAGATCTCAATTAATTCTTTAGACTAATCCAAAAAAATCGAAAGATTAATATGCATGGACTTTTTTTTTCCTCGATCAATAGCACTTTAAGATAACTAAAGACCAATATGAGACGGAGGGAATAATTTATCAAGTGGTGTTCCAGGTTCCACTAGGTACCAGACAGAAGTTTTGTTTCACAAAGGGAAGGATGAATAATTCAAAGGATGAGTTCATGCAAAGTGGAACCTCAACTGCTGGTGCTGAACAAGGAGGAAGATTGCAAAGTGGAACCTCAACTGTTAAGGCTTTTTGGAGAAGAGAAATGGTACTTTAGGTAGGGAAAAAAAAGCAGAATTCAGGTTATTGGTCCCGCTAAAGAATCTGCAGAAATGGACTATACAAGTTGAAGTAGGTACTGTTCAAGAATACTCTACCATGCTTCTCCAGTCAAGATGAGACAACCAAAAGCATTTGAAACCATTTTCAGCAGTTAATTGGCATGGGGAATAATTTGATATACTGAGGCCAATTAGTCTTTTACTTCAATACAGACTTTTCTACCATTTTTAGCCAGACGGAAACTTTGGGAACCTAGAAATTGGGGGTTAGCGAGCCAGACCTAACGCCTTGGGATGCTATATTTCGGTATGAGGAAACAGGAATCCTATAGATGGTGAATGAAGGTGAATGGATAATAACCTTATACACTCATTGTCTCATGTAAGCCATTTACACTGTCTAGAAATGAACTACTAACTGCTTATTATGTTCTCGATTAGCTTATGTCAGGAGTGTCGACTTTGTGCAAGACTTAATTCTTTCCCCACAGGGTTAAGAAATACATATGAAAGCTGGACTTCAGAATCGGTAGATGGTTTAGCAAGAACACCTTTTCCCCCTTTCTTTAAGCAGCCACAGTTAGAGCCTGATATAAGCACTATGGCCATTCGTGACTTAACTGCTACTTTTGGGGCTTTAAGTTTACCAACCATGGTATCAGAGCTTAATGTCTTAAGACAAATTTGATAAGCTCTCATATGCAAGTTCTTATGTCCTTTAGTTTAGAATCTCTTTTGGTTTGGACAATTTGTTTATCGAACAGGTTAAAAGGTAGAAAATAAAGATAAAACATATTCGGTTTATGATATATATTACCTTGCAGCATCAAGTAAATGGCTTGCAATGTGCTTTCTTCTGTTGCAGGGACTGACCCAAATGGCTCAGATGCCACAGCTAGCGGGGACAGCTTCCTCTTCACATAATATGGCTCCACTGAGGTTGGCTTCCAACACCTTGTAACTGGTGTCTGATGTGGCTTTTCTTGTTACTTCCCTTTGAAAAACCACTTCACCAAATTGGAGAGTAGTTGGATTTGGTTTTGCATCCTTTGTTCCTGTACTTCTGTGTCCTCCTCCACCCTTTGAGCTTGAGAGGATCTTGTATGCCTTCTTTATCTGTTCTGCAACTAGACAGCCAGCAATTCTTTGGGATTCAAGAAATAGATACACCTGCAAACAAGTGCAAATCAGGTTAAGAACTAGTAATAACTTCAAGGTTCAATAATCAACTTAATGCTAAACTGTTAAGTACGGATATTGAGAAGAACTCTGTTTTCAAACAAAAGAAGCGTTAAGATAATCTATGCATAATTCAGGAGTAAAAAAGATGCACCCTATAAACGAAGGAAACTTTGCCAGAGTTCAATCAACAACATTGGACATGGAAACGGTTCAGAAAAAAGTCCGACACTCAAATCAAATGTGTAACTTTTCTCAACTCTTTTGACCTAGACACTCTGGCTACACTCTAAGACACTCGTGACACCTTATGGACACTTGCAGGATACTTTGGGTGAGCTAAAACAATATAGCAGGCTCTGGTAGAAGTTTAGGGAAGTTACAGACACAAGCAAACGATAGTACGGTGCCAATTAGGCAGTAGATTTCACTCATAGAATGCCAAAAAAGGCAAGACTTTCCACATTTCATGATACCAATACACATTTATAAATTTTAACACACATCTTACCAATTATACACCTCCCTAAGAGTGGTCGTTAGCATTTCCCTTTCATTTACTTCTAGAGCTTTTTTTCCTTTTTTGTGTAATGACACTACAAAATCAAATGTGGACCCCAGTCCTACATGTCCTACAATCTTTGCAAATTTGCATGTCAAAGTTTCAATGTCATGTCCCTGTCATATCGCTCATCTGTGTCGGTGCTACATATTAATCTAAGAGAGAGTGTGCCTGTGAAGGGTTTTTTACCGGCTGATTTTAGTGTTGTTTTGAAGTGTATGTTAATGTCATCTATTGTTTCCACATTTTTGCAATATTTAAATGAACTTAGTTTGCACAGCTCTTCTTCTTCAAATCTGAATATCTACGTTGTATAAGATCAAGCAAAGAGTGCACAAACCAATTACCTTACAGTGCTTACGAAATATCCATTCCTCACCAAGGTCCATCGCCATCATCTTCACAACTTCCTGAACCTGACAAAACAAAAGTACCATAATTGAACCTTCAAGTTTCGTAAATGCAGTACAAGTTTACATACTTAAACATAACCCAGAAGGGAAATAGAACACCTTATTCCTTTGATGAGCAGGGTCATCCTCCAGCACCAAAATTATACGACTCACTTTTAGCCCATGCATTTGAATCTCTCTCTCATTTCGCCAACCCTGTGACATAAGCTAGTTTCTTTGACTGAATAGACCACTAAATAAGCATCATAAGCACATTCTAGCACAAATTTCCTTCTCTTTTTAATACCTTGAATTGAATACCATGAGTGCAATTCTTGTGGACCTTCTCATCCCCTTCATCACCAGCAGCATATTTGAATCCACATGTAGTACATGTGTGTAGAAGAAAGTCAGACTGACCCAACTCTAAATGGAATTGGGCATAGCTCCTTTTCTTGTTCAATACTTTCCTAGATGAAGATGGTACAGTTTTTGATGACAAATCCTCCAAATCAGGTCTCTTTGGCAGCACTTCACCGACAGGTCCGGCATCACTCTCACTATTTCACCATAAGGGGAACCCAAAAAAAGAAGAAGAAGAAGAAGAAAAACCCACAAAGTAAATGACTCCATAAATACTAATTATCACTGGAAAGTTAGGCTATGTTTCATAGTTTTGAATAGCGGTATCGGTCGCGGTATCGGTGTATCGGTATCGGGACGTATCGGCGATACGTCGCGGGAATCGGATGTATCGGTCGTGAATTTTTTAACATTTTGGGCGTATCGGCCGATACGGTACGGTACGTATCGCTACTAGAGCCTCCAAATCCCGAGACGAACCGGTCGATACGTACCGTATCGGCCGATATGTTTGGATAGATGCAGATTACAAATGAAAGGACTTTATGTAGAATTTCAACAACAAAAAAATATGAGAAGTTTAGCTATATGTGTTCTGTGAAAGTCAAGTGGGAGTTGGATTAAAGGTCAAACACGTGTATTTCATTAGACATTAGTATCTTGTGTAACTACAAGAAGGATTTCAAATCACTCATGTTCAAAGGCTAATTTGAATCCATCATGATAAATCTATCAAACTCAATGTCAAAATGCATACATATCTATCAAAACCAAGGCTTAGCCACTTATCGAATAGTAGGGATGACTCCAATCAGTTGCATTCGAAAATAATTTTTGGGGGTAATGCTGGTGTCCGGACTAGTTTGCATGCACCTCAGATTAACCCCTACAACCCCTCCCCCAGTCATTTCACAAACTTCTGTGTGGGTGTGAGGTGGCCCCAAGAATTGCCGGCAAGGAAAATCGATCCTAAGACATACAGTGGAGCAAACCCTAAGACCTAGGTTGGCTTTGGGTTGGAAAAGAATGTACGAAATTTGATACATCAACAATTCCAGCTCCAGGTGTCACCACCTCATTGGTTATGATTGACAGAGAAGCAAGTGGGCAAGAGGTGTTGCTGTGAAGTCGTTACAAAGTTAGTTAGGATTCCATTCATTCCATTTCTGTAACTGTTTGCTCTTGTAACTGCTTTCTGTTGTAACTGTTTTGTATGCAGTTGAACTGCAAATGGTTATTCCTTAGTATAAAGGGTGAGTTGTAGCTAGTTAGAAAGGCATTGAGAGATTTGTAATCTGTAAGCCAAAGGACGAGAGTTCCTCTGTGCGTGGACGAGAGCTCCACAATTCTATCAATACAATTTCCTTTTCATTTTCCCATTTTCTTTCTTCCATTCTCTTGGCTAGCTGCATTTCTTTGGTTTCTTCACATGTCCATAAACAAGAGTGTATCAAAATTCTAAAAGGGGTGATGGAGCCCTAATGCTACGGTTTAATTTCAATTTTCAAGCAAATAAGAGTGCATCGTAAATTGATTCAAGAACACTAGTATATCTAAACTCCAAATTTGGTTTGGGAAGAGGGAAGGCATACCTATTTGCTGGGTTTGGAGGTCTACGTTGGCAGGTGATGCGAATTTCTGGTTCTTTTCTGTTGTAGACTTCACCGCCGAACAAATCGTCGTAAATGGGATGTGGGTCAGCGGATTTCGGTGTAGAAGAATGCGAGGGGGTTTTGAAGAATGAACTCATTTTGAGATGCATACTTCTTTTTTCGTTTGATGTCTCTGTCCGTACTTTGAGCTCTGGAATACGAGGCCGAAGGAAGAAGAGGATCCAATTCCAATTTTAGAACGGTTTGTATATCCCGTTGTTAAAATCATTTGAAAAACTCATCACCAGGAAGCCGAAGGAAGAAGAGGATCCAATTCCAATTTTGGAACGGCTTGTATATCGCGCCAAAATGGCTTTTCGTCCTGGGTCATGCTACAGTGTGCATCCTCTAAAAATTACTCCTACTCAACATGAGATTTTGTAACTCTAAATATGAGATTTTGTGGCTGGAGATACGAAATGCATATGGTATGCCACTCATATGAATAGTCACAAAATCTCATATATTTCCAGAAAATCTCATATTTGGAGCCACACAATCTTATATTTGATCCATGCGGACTTTGCTACAGTGCGTGCGGACTTGCTATAGTGCGTGCGGACTTGTGCGGACCTCATATTTGGAGCCACAAAATCTCATATATTTCCAGAAAATCTCATATTTGGTGCCACAAAATCTGATATTTTGAGTCACAAAATCTTATATTTGGTGCCACAAAATCTCATATTTTGAGTCACAAAATCTCATATTTGGAGCCACAAAATCTCATATAGTCAATGGTCAAAGGTGGCACAAATCCCCACACGTCATACGTGGCGCAATCTCGGCCGTCCATCCGTGTGGGGTGCATACCGTATGCCATATCATATTTGGAGCCACAAAATCTCATATTTGGTACCACAAAATCTCATATCATCTCATATTTGGTGGCACAAAACTCATATTTAAAACCACAAAATCTCATATGGGGGTGCACATTGTAGCATGCCTCTTCGTCCTGTAATTCAACTTTTAGCGCCAACGTGGTTTTTTTGCTGCCTTTGGGCTAATTTCTTAGGATAGCAGTAGTATCTTTTTTTGTGCGTGGTCTAGGGCACGGAATTGGGAGTACACGTCTTGTAAGGTTGTAGTAAAATCCTGCGTGACGTAAGATGGAGTATTGTCTAGACTGTTGAAAATATATATATATATTTGAAAGTGTTCATGGAGCATTTCACCTCAGTAGGGCACTCTCGTCCTACACGACCCCCCTGAGTTCATAGGGCGCGCACATATTCACCACACATTTTTCGTGGAACTCATACACTATTGAATTCTACAGGATAATCAATAATAGTGTTAGTGCACCGCCACTTGAAACACTGCGTGACAGTAATCCAAGACCTCTAAATAATTTTCCTTTTTTTTCAATCTTTTTTGTTGTTTTATTCCCTCTGTCTTAATTTATTTATCCACACTTTTCGGCATTTGTTTGTCCAAAATGTTTTACTAGTTTTAGAGATTAATAGACCGAACGCATTTCATGATTTTAAAGTAATAATTTTTCTCAAAAGTAAGAGGATAAATAGTGGAAAGTTTGGTAATTATAGTTGTAATGATTATGAGTAGACACGGGTACGTGGTTCCTATAGTGAGGGGCTCACTACAGGGTTGTAGTAAGCTCATTCGACTATCCATCTCAATAATAAACTCTCAGATTTTAATCCAACAATGAACGGCTCAGATCATTTGGAGATTGGACTAAATCCGAGCCGTCAGTGCCAAGATGAACGGTTGGATGGGACTCACTACAACCCTGTAGTTAGTTATCCCACCACAGAGCACTGCTTCAGAGTAGACACACCCATTTTTTCCCATGAAGCTACACACCCCTTTTTTTCTCAATACTCATACCCCAAAAAACATTAAAAAGGTGTGTGTGGCTCACCACGACCCCACTTTTATCATCCTAACTACCCCTTCCGTCCCAATTTACTTGCCCCTTTTGGATACGCGAGTTTTTAAGAGAAGAATGAGGGGACATTTAATTGGGATTGACTTAACTTACCTTTATTTAATGCTTGGTGATGTGACACTTGTATGTAAAAAGAAACGGCAAAAGAGTAATTTTCTCCTCCTTCCTCAGTACTTGGCGTAAAATGACAAGGACCAATAGCACCATGAGTGTGTGAACACTCAATAGATAGGCTCCTACCTATTGCTCGCTTACGTTACATCCCAAAGTATATACAGTATAATTCTTGATCAAAGAGAGGGCAACATCATCACAATGACACAATCCATTTATTCATTACAAGCCCTTTTTTCTTTGAACTGAATTCATTACAAGCCTTTATCTTGTGTAAAATCTATGATTCTCATCCTTATAATCAAGCTCCCATTGTAACCACTTACAGTATTTATTATTATTATTTTTGGTTTGAGTACATGCATGAGGATATAGGTGTCTTCTCTTTTTGGATCTGTCTTCTTTTGCCCAATGCGGTACCCCCGTTTTTTTGGTTCCCATAGGGTTTTCCTTGTTCGCAAGTCGACCCCATGGCAGCAAGAAAAAGCAATCTTGTGCTATACCCCGGTGATCTCTTTCTAACGAGGCACACAAACTCCCATAGTATCCCAAATCACATTCCGTGAATCGAAAGGGGAAGCCTACTCATCCATCAGCTCCTCCCGTGGATTGGTGCTGTTTTACAAAGCATCTAAGCACAATTCACTAGCGTTGATCAATCAAGAGACGCCTCACAACTGTTAACCGGGAGTTCAGCTGGAATGGCCTAAGTACTTAGTTGGAATCATCAATTGCCTCAGAATGATGAATCTCCCAGGACTAACTGTACCATTGTGCCCACAAGAATTTACCCGTAACCTCGAGAGCATATTGTCCATAATATATGTTTCGAGAAAGGAAATTTGTTGCTCTTTTGCAAGTTTGGTTATTGTCCAGAATACTGTTTCAAAAGCCATCATAAAATCTTCGTGCCTGTTCAAGATCCCATGGATTTTCTAAACATACTATACTACAAATATAGCGCATGAAGATGTGCTTTACTTCCACAAGTAGTGAAAGAGCTTATTGATTACGAGTCCCTGAGATAGTGAGCTATTTTCCAGCCCAGAGTTAACGACAAGCAATTTGAACCTTGCAAGGGGTAGTATGTATGCTGTCGATTATTTTGACGAGTACATTCTCCATGACTCCATGCAAAGGTCCATCCCTATGAGAGAGCGCATAAGGTGACAAGTCAACAAGAACAGTACCCAGGTAATCTCCAATAAATTTTGGGTACAAGCACATGCACTACACTAGATTTACATGTGCATCGCATGTACTTTCTCACGTGCATGTTATCTCAGAGAGTGAGAGAGAGAGAGAGAGAGAGAGATTTTAACAATTCTATAATTTCTCCACCATCAGTTCTCTTATTAAACAGTACTTCACATCCAAACAATCTCGTGTACCAGAAAAAATAGATATGCAGTTCATCTTGTACAGGATTACAAAATTGCACATATGGCATCACATGCTATCCGACTCACACTTGTGCCCGTTATTGACCAGAAAAATATGGCCTCTGTGTAGACTGCTGCAGCTAAGTATGTCTCCAACTATCCTAAAATTCCTAGCCCTTTTGGATAAAAGAACAGACAACATATGCTAAAAGTACCACGGTGTTATAATTTACCCTGCTGAGCTGAACCCACATCCTTCTAGCCAGGATCAGCTTATATGTACTCAAATAAAGCTTGAAGTTGAAGTGCTCATACCAGCATCAGCTGAGATTGGGTCAATAATTTTGCAGATCCACCAATGCGGATTCCAATCCCAAGGCTTGTGATCAATACATCTTCTGAACTTGTCGCCCTCATGCCATTCCTCATTTTCTCTACTCTCACCACATAGCACAAATGACTGCTGAAATGGAAACATCGAAGCAAAATAGAGACAAATATGAGATGTTTGTTATCAGCTCGTTCACCTGAACAGGCGTATGACCAGTATCTATCAATGGTTGAGGTTAGATCGATAGTGAGGGGTGCATGACTTCTAAGCTAATAACCCTCCACATTCATCAACGGAGATGGTGCTTCCAAATTTATTATCACCAAAAAAAAAACTTAAAAAAAAAAACCCTAACTACATAGTAAAGTTTAAGATTGGGGAGTTCAAACCCTCAATCTGGTTCCAGGGTAGTTACTAGTTTCATTTGGGCGGTACCAAAAAAATCCAACTGGTCCCTATGACAACTTTGCAAACATAAAAATGTCCAAGTTAGCAAATAAAACATAAGGCAAGTTGGATTCCTCAACGTAGTTGCTTATTTTAACATTCTTTTAGCTATGCATCTTTCATTCTTGTACTAATACCTACTTATTTCAACCCCGAGCCCTTCCACACTCTTTTCTTGTAAAAGATTTATCACTAAGATATGCTAGAAAAATGAACAAGGTATGTAATTTACCAGCCATCAATAGAAACATAAAAAGTGTTAAGAAAAAAACTTCACTTCCTCACTATCTAAGACCCGGATATCCAGACTTTCATTCTACGAGAAGCATCTGTCAGGGCGCTAACTTTGCCTCCTAGTTAATTCGAGAAAGAGGCAAAGGAAGCTGGCTTATTATCTTTGTCTACTCTCTGACCATCCATTATTGAAACTCGAGATAATTCCACGCGTCTTCATATGAAAACGAAAATTAGCTTAAATACCGAAACATAGATACAAACATATGAACATGCAGGGGGCTGCGACAACAAAAGAATCATCTCAAACAGTGTACACATCAGAAATGCATTCTTGTGATCTTATCATAAAATGACAGTTGATATCATTGAGTTAATGACCCATCCATTTGATCACAGTGACATCTGATTCACGTTAAATACTCAGTTTACATATCAGTCCTTACATCTTGTACTATTGTTTAGGGTGACAACTAGTTTTGGAGCCAATATGAAGACGATTTGTAAATACTTTTGTCTTGCTTGCGAGGATCTTGCAAACTTGTGTCATGGAAAACAAACGAAAAAGTTTTGACCCCTATTCACTCTAAACCAGCTTTCTCTCTCTTAAAAACGTAATCCCAGAAGCTAATAACAAAAACTCCAAGTGTCGTAAAACTCAACTTTATTTTATAATCCCATACTATTTTACGATACAGAAATGTAGTCTGTAAATATATGGTTATATTAAACTTCCATGGTTTATTGATCGGGAGATGAGATGCTTTGCAGTTGCAATGCCGCCACCATATTCTAAGAAAACTGAATGACTAGTATCCTATTCATTCCATCAGGTTGACTGGTTGAATATCTATCATGTGAAAGTTTCTCTACTGTCTATCAAGGCATGGATATATCTGTTACATATTGTTTCATAACAACCAAATAAGATAACCAACTACTAAATGTATGATTTCAATAGTGGCATAATGTACCGATGGTATATACAAAAATGCAGTTGAATTTTCATGTTTTCGCCTGTGAAACAAAGACATATTTACCAACCAAGATCTTCAAATGCGTTGAAAATATAAACGTTTATAGTATTATGTAGAGCAGAAATGCATATGCAGGTCGCAGCATAATAATAGAACTGACTAGTCACAACCAAATGATAGAAGGACAAAATACCTACTGGGCATTTTTCCAAGGACAAGTATAGTGGTAGATTATCCTCTTTCGCTGAATATACCCATTAGGGCCTTTAGTCCATCAACTGCAGATTGTATGTTGTGCCTTTCTTCAATGGACATGTTGATTTCCTCTGATGACAGTATTGACGATGTGGAGGAGAATTAACATGCATTTCAAAGCATCTCATGACTAGTTGCTAATAGCATAACAATTGTGCATTGCTATTTATCTCAAGCTGTTCAAATATAAATATAAATGCTGTGATAAAACAAAAAACCATCACAGTAGTAAGACAAGACAAGAAAACCGCAAAAACTGCAGATAGCGTGAGAAGCATGTAACATGCTAGTTAACCATAAATCACAATGGAGCTATTCCTTCGTGGGGAAATATAGGATTGGATGTGCTGCAGGGTTTTTGCTAGTGAAAGTAATTTACAAGACAGACAAACCGTCATTGTTTATGTACAAAACAAAACTCCGATACCTCTTTGCTAAATAATCCACTAAAAAATAATCACTTCAGACAAAATCCAGGCACCACCTTCGCAATTATTGCACGCACCCTAGCTGCCATTTTCCACCAAAACTCTCACTAATGAATAGCCTCTATTTCCTGGTTACATGGCGAAGAACTAAAACCTCTAGCTTGAATTGGAAAGTTTTGTCCCCTCTAATTGCTCTTCTCACAAAGCCAAAATCAAGCAATAGCAAACTTGGCCCTTCCTCTTCTTCCCAAGCTATGTCATATTTGTCCGATTTCCTTATTAACTGTCAACTTAGATCAACTATTCTTTTGTGACTTTGCATAAGTTGGACTACTTGCACAAGATTCTTGAGTTTGAAGTTCTGATTGATAATCCATACGAGGCAAAGGATGGATAGGCCTCAACTGTTTTCCAAATGCAAAAGCCCAATATGACACTTCTTAATTTTACATTTCTTGCAACGCCATTCATCGTTTCAACATCTGTTTTTTAACTGATATTCAGTTTTTTTGAACGTGTTTCTCTACGATTAAAGTCAACCTTAAATATGTCATCAACTTAGCAAGAATTTACCATCACATTAAACTCCAAAAACAATTTTCCATCGATCTGTTGTGCTCTAATTTCGTAGGCAATACCCTCCTCATTCTCAATCAATATAAGATGTTGAAAATAATTGCTCTTAGATATAGCATGGTTATCAAGGAAAAAAAAAACAAGAAAAAGATATACCACGGCTACCAAATTTGACGAAGTCTGAATTCCAATCTGTAGTCCCCGAAATTACACCCATGCATTTAGAGTTATTGTACGTAATTTACAATGTCGAAAGCTACAGCAACTATCTAAAGTTCTAAATTAAAATTAACCACGACTCTGCTGAAATAAAACATTAGCAATCCTGCACGACAAGACATCTATTGGAATGGAGCTACATAGTCCAGCCTTTAATTGAGCAAAAAGACAAGGTCTGAATACTGGTTTTGATATAAGCCTGCAGCCTTTGGCAATGTACTTCTCTCCCCATTGCATTCTCATACTAATCATCACCCTTCTTTTATGGAGTTACTTATATTTTTCGAGAACATAAAGCAATCTGAAAAGAACAAGTTGTTTCAAAAGAGTTCAAATACTATGCTCAGATGATGAAATACAATCAAATTAATCGCATGGCCACATTGCAATCTGTACTTTGGTTATAATATCACAGTGAATCATATCCACAGTAATCGCCCTTATTTTGTTCTACATTAAGTAGAACTATATAATCCCACAGGACGCGTTTAGTGAACCATAAATCAATGAGAAAGGTAAACTTTAAAGGTTCAAAGGAATATAGTCTGCTTATCTTGAGGGGAAAGACGGCACCTGTACTACAAGTATGTTGTCTAAAATTAACTCTATCTCCGCCTTGCATGATGAAAGAGCTTTCTGGATTTTAACATCTTTGTGCATCAGTAGGACAACAGAGACAATTGGATTTATCCAACTAGAATGGTCGGCCACACCAGAACAGAGCAATGACTTCTTTTCAATAACCAATGATCCCATTCTGTTTAAAACAAGATTTAGAAGTTTGTCGCTCCGATAAAACAAGAAATAGAGAGGCAGGAGATAATAATGGCTTGTGCTTCTAGGAACTGGTTCCGAGGCCCGATCATCAGATTCTGGAAAGCACTGCATCAGGAGATGAAAGATTCAAATGTAAGTGGACTTTGGAACAGGGGAAAAAAAAAAAAAAGATTTGGCATAAAAAGCATCATGGTAATCCTACATAAAAAAAATGGGAGGCATGGAAATTTAATGGTTCCTAGCCAACTGTAAAAGATGTAATTTTCCGAAAAGCTTCAGCAGTCTGCTACTCTGCTGCTTGTGATAACCTAAAATTAATAAATGGAACTGCATGAAAACTAGGGGTGAACAAAAAAAACAAAGAACCGAACCGAACCAGTTTTTATTTTCGGTTTTTTTACATAACCGGTTCGGTTCTGAAGATTTCTAAAATTTAAGAACCGGTTCGGTTCCCGGTTCTGAGATTTTTTGCCCCGGTTCGAACCGAACCGAACCGGTTTTATATATTTTATATTATATATGTATAATATGCTCCTCATATTCAAAAAACTGAAGGGGCTGGGACTTGAACCCCTCTCCTCGCGAATGGAGATGACTCCACTTTCCAACTTGACTGGCCTTGCTGTTGTCAACAACACACAAAATAATTATACTTATTAAAGTATTGGACTTACGTGTGTATATATATATATATACACTACAGCAGCTAGAAGCCACGAGAAACCCAAACATTTCCCAAGTCCCAGACTCACTCTCAAGCGGCGACCTCTCTCTCTCTCTCTCTCTCCCTCCCCCCCTCTCTCCCTCCCTACCCTCCTCTGACGACGAGAGGCCGTCTACTCCTGTGGCGATGACGGATCAGACAATGAAGAAGATGGACGATGATGGATTCAATGAAGAAGAAGATGGATCGGACTCTGGTTTCACCGCCTCTCTCTCTCTCTCGCTTCTGTATATATATATATATATATATATATATATATATATATATATATAGAGGAACTCTCTAGTCCGGGACCCTTCAGTCCGGAACTCATAGTTTCGGATCAAATTTTCATGATCCAAGCCGTCCAATATGTTCAAAAGGTGTTTTCCAAGGTCCACACGGGAAATCTTCAAAAAAAAATACCGGGAAAGGCTTGATCCACGCTGTTTTTCGCAAAACTGTAAATATGCCATTTTTGCGAAAAACTGCGTGGATCAAGCCCTTCCCGGTATTTTTTTTGAAGATTTCCCGTGTGGACCTTGGAAAATACCTTTTGAACACATTGGACGGCTCGGATTTCCCAAAAACAATTTTTAAAAGCATCAAAACACTTCTATCCAGGAAATCCGGGATCCTTGACTGGAGAGTACCCGTATATATATATATGTATATATATATATATATATATATATATATATATATATATATATATGTATATGTACGTATATTAAGTCAGATCTATTCTTTTTTTTTTTTTTTTGGGTAATTAGATCTGTTCGTTTTTGCTTGTTTTTTCGTATGTATGTGTAAAACCTGTATATTGGATGGATCATATGTATGAATGGTATTTACCCCAAAAATCAGCTTCGCTGTGTAGTGTGTAGCCAAAAACTTGTAGATCTGTTTGATTTTCTTTTCATTTTCGATCTCCTCTCTCTCTCTCTGGACGAACCGAACCAACTTCCGAACCGGGACGAACTGAACCGATCCCTAAAAAATCGGTTTCGGTTCTGTGGTTCCTCCGAATCGGTTTTTCTCAGTTCACTCGAAAACCCCTCCGAACCGGACCGGTTACACCCCTAATGAAAACTCTAAACATCCCATTAACCAAGCCAAATTTTCTTACAAAAGGATCCTAAATTTCAAGGATGATAGACATGTTGGGTGAAAAGTGGGAACATTTTTCACCAATCAAAACAATGAAGGGGAGCATCTATTCCTGAAGACAGCACCCGAATGACATTCATAATCTTATATACATTGACTGCCAAAAGAGTTCAAGGAAAAGAATCACTTACCATCACAACATCCATCAAGTATCCAGGCAGGAAATTGCTTAGAGTGAGAATACTCTGTTGAGAAAGTCTCGTGGGCCTACAGTCAAGTGCAACAAGCACCCTGAACAGAGCACATAAATTGTCGAGCGCTGGTCTCAGCAGCTGAAATTTCACAAAAAAATAAATAAAAGAAAAGTCTAGATAAGTTCAGTTTTGTAGGAAACCCTTTGAAGACTGATCAGGTGTTATTGTATGAAATACAGAAATAAAGAATCAATAAGATCAGCCAAATGTGGACGAAATTGTTCAGCACAAATTGCTTGAGTATATGACATTACTATACATTCATTGAACAATCTGAGATGAGGGAGACTAAGTCAACTCACAATCTGATCAACAATTACAGTCTCTAGCATCTGGAAAACAAGAAAATCATCTCTCATCTGCAACAGGCAAGAGCAGACAACAGTAGTGACTGACCTCAAAGTTCCACGATTTGAGGTCTCATCATTCTCCAAGATAGGACAACCCTTTTCTGCATACCAAAACCACTTGGTTACACTAAATATACCCGTAAAAAAACATAGATCTGTGCAGAAGCAAAATGAACTGTCTCTAGAAATATATGCCTTCTGATAATGGTAGATGATGGAGAAAGTGGAGAACATCAGTTTCTTGCAGCATTTCCTTTTCTTATGAAGAAGAATAATTATAAAGTTCCAACCATATTAAAAAGATCCATACTACGCTATTATTCAGCTTTAAAAACACAACTGACGTGAAATCTTTGTTTTGATAATGACTGGAATGGTAAGGGACTTATTGTTTGAAACCTAAGCAATTTACAGCTTAGATTCATGAAACTACACCAGCAAACATACTGAAACAAGCTAGCTTCATTAGGTACTCATTGCAATGAAACCTCTCAAAGCTTTCTAAATCTTGATAACATTGCAATGAAACCTCTCAAAGCAATCTAAATCTTGATAAAAACAAGTTTTACAAGGTCAAGTAAGATAACACGCTAGGCACCTGAAATGTTATCATAGAAGAGGGTTAGAATGGGTAAGGACGCTACACATTCAGCATCTTTACCGATTACACTCAGGTAAATAGAAAAAAAGCCACCCCAGTTCCCAACCACTTGAGGTGAGCTACACCAGTGTTCTCCAACAAAATCTGGAATAGGAAATTATGCATCATATGTCGAATTATATCCTTATGGTTTGATGTTCCAAGACATAACTCTTGAAAGCATTTCACTTCATAGAAGGTGACACTCAGTTCTTTGGTTCTTTCAAACCTCCCAAAAGTTACCAACAAGATCTTGAGTGGGTTCACCAGAAAGTGATGTAGGATGAGACGATGAGTGCAAAGAAAACCACTCTTCAAGTGGTGCTACTGGAAGCAAAATGGGAAAGCACTAAAATACAAGGCTTTGGGGCTTACATTAATAAAACTTCTTTAGGCATGTGCAGTGAAGGGATAGACCCATAGGGTTTGAAGGGTGCATAGAAGGGCCATGATACAAGAACTTAAATGGTTGTTTCAGGGATTGAATTATACACATGTGAGAGTAACTTTCAGTGGTTTTGGCTTCTCTGGTCAGTTAGGATCAGAAGCGGCTCTACTTGTATATGAGGGGGTTCAAGCAAATCCTCTAGGTTCAAAAAATACACCTAAAAACTGTTTTATACATATAATTTAGTTTTTTCTTCAACATTGTCAGAACTGGGCCACTTGGACCTAATCTAAATGAAAGTCCAATTAAATTTCTGAGTCTTTATTGCATAATAAAACAAAATCAGAATTAATCCAACCCAATAAGTTTACAACCTAGTGTAGATCACCAAGTTAGAGTTTATTAAAAATAGATAACGTATATCACTTTTTTTAAGGAGTTTTGTGTTATTACAACTCTATGTCTTTTTCGAAACAATGAACCAAAATCATAGAGCAGCCCCCGGTTAGGATTGGCCAAACAATGAAGAAACAATTAGGGCTTCTTATTCATGAATTTTGAAGCTCCAATGGTTTTTATTCCAGGATTTGTCTTCCTTGAACAAAGGCGCTCTGATTGGTTGATATTATCAAACTCACCATCTCCTTCATTCTTATTTGGCTGATACTTGAGAGCTATTTTTGTTGATGATATAAATCTTGATTCTTCTGTGTGGTCTAGGCACGCATTTCCATTCAAGATCATAAGTGCAGAAAACTGAGAGAGAGATGAGGCAGGCGTGAACAGGGAAAAGGTGGAGAGAAAAAAGATCTTAAAAATCAGAACAATTGAAGTCTTAAGGCTTCAACTCAACAAGGGCAAGCTTTGTCAAAAAATAATCTTATATTCTCAGTTTTATTAATTTGAAATAAATACAGAGGATAATGATACAATGTCCACGTCAAGTGCAAAAAGTATAAGATTTATGACATAACCAGGGATAACGTGAAGACTTTGCAGGATCATATCAGTAAAATTTTAACAAAGCATATAATTCTTCTAGAACACAAAATTAGCACCGAAAGGAGATTACTCAGACCCCCTGACCCCCACCCTCAACACCATAGGTGTGGCCTGTGGGGTGTCTGGTGGAGATTTCTTATATGGCATCATCCAAATAGCGGTTGAAACTCTTTTTGATCTAGAGACATATGGACACTCAGCAGGAAACAAGCAAAAGAAAGTCAAGAATTTGTCAAGAGATTACCCACACTAGTTAAACTCACTGATCCCGTCAGAAAAATCAGCAAACTGCCCTTTAGTAACAGAACGAAACTGATATGAGAGTAATGCCTTCTACATGGACAAAATTTCATATGTCCAAATGCAAACATACTTATTTCCGCAACATAAAGAAACTACTTAGGTCAGCAACATAAAGAAGCATGAGAGTAAGGTGATGAAGAAACTACTTAGGTCAGCAATCTGGATGTGTCCAACTTTATAGGCTGAATGGAGAACCTCTATGATTCGAAATATTACAGAAGGTTCCAAACCATCACCTACAATAATTTGGTACCACAGTTAGACAGTAAATCTGATCTCCCGATAACAGTAACATTTAACACGTGTTATCATAACAATATTGAAGATGCATTAGTGTCACCGAAGACTAATCTTTCCTAACTATCATGATTTTACAAACCTATCAATAAATGTAATTAAAGAACATTTAGTATCAGCTTACTGCAGCATCCATATATTTAAAACCGGGACAGTTGGCCCATTGGTTGTGCAGTGAGGTTGTGGATTCAACCCCGATGAAGACAAGGTTCATATCCTTGATAATGAGTTGGTTGGAGTTAGGGTAGTGTAAACCTTGAATCTTCTAACATGTGACCAAAAAACGCAATCTATTTGATAACATCTTCCACTAGAATATATAGGAATAGTTGGAATAGAGAACTTCTCCCAGCTGTCTTCACACTGAGAGAGAGAGAGAGCTAATAAAACAAAATAAAAAGTTCTCCCGATGCAGCTTCAGAATATAGTCAATCAAGGCCTTCTCTATTTCGATAAAACTAAAAGCTATTCAGAAACAAAAACAACAAATAAAAGAGGGATGCCCCTATTAGCAAAAGAAAATCCCCAGCCAAACGAACATGCAAACAGCCACCAACACATCCAGAAAGCAAAGGAAAATAGCCTACCTCCCACTATATCCCCCAGCCAAAGGGGAAAACTGTTAAGTTAGGGGTTTATTTGTTAAGCTTTATTTCTTCCAGGGGTAGTCTTGTACATTTACATTTGTTCATATATATAGTGAAATGTGAAAGGGGGAAAATAGAACCTCAGAAATTTTCTCACGCTGCCTTCTCTCTCTACAAATCGAACATGGTATCAGAGCTCATCCTCTGGGCCTTGTAGAAGAAGACGATGTTGCTACTACCTCAGTCAACTGGAACAGAGGTCATCACGCAGACCACAGACGACCACAGACGATCACAGACGGCCTCCTTTAGCCCCCATATGTAGACCTAATCTACTGGGTCTTGCATGAAACCACAGATCTGTACCCGACGAGTACTGTTCACTATCCGGCAACCTCCGACGACAGGTTTCGACCTCCGGCGACTCTCGTACACCCTCCGGTGAACCTCCGGTGAGTGTATTTAGGTCACGGTGACCCCTGGTTGTGCTTGTTTTTTACTGGGGTCTACTTTTTTCATGTGGGTTACACATTTTGAGGTTGATTCTGTACTTTCCAGTTGTTTTTGGGAGTTAAGGGTGGTTTTTCAGTGAGTTTTGGCAGTCTGGTGGTGGTTCTGGTGCCAGTCTGGTATTTTTTTTAGTTTGCAACATGACAGAGACTCCTAAAGAGGCTTCTGGGAGTGTGAAGGATGAAGGGAGCCATTTTGTGACTCAAAATAATGCTCCATTGAATATTTGTCCTATTAAGTTAGATGGTTCCAACTATTTGCTTTGGTCTCGGAGTTTTACCTTGGTCATCACTGCTAATGGTTTGTTGAAATTCATCACGGGGCTTGTTCCACCACTAGCAGCTACTAGTCCAGATTTTGTGATATGGACTACTCAAAATGCTCAAATCCTGACATGGTTATTCAACTCCATAATACCCACCATCAGCCATAACTACTTGTTTCTTGACACTCCACATAAGGTGTGGACTTCTGTGGCCCAAACCTATTCTCGAAAGGGTAATGATGCTCAAGTTTTTGAGTTGAGAAGGAGACTTTGGGGGTTGGACCAAAACCATAGGTCCTTAGCCGAGTACTATGAAGATTTGAATGGAGTGTGGCAGGAACTTGATTACTATAAGAGTTTTCACCCTGCTTGTACTGCTGATGCCAATGCATATCAACAAATGGTTGAGAAAGACCGTCTTTATGATTTCTTGGCGGGCCTTGCTGTGGAGTATGACCCTATTCGAGTGCAGGTCTTGGGCCTATTCGAGTGCAGGTCTTGGGCCGTGTTCCTTTTCCCTCTTTAGGACAGGCATATGCCTATGTTCAGCAGGAGGAGAGTAGACGGACTACTATAGTACCTGTTTCCCTTCCGGACCGCTCAGCTCTGGTTGCCATTCCCACACCACGGGATGGTAAGGCTATTCAGCATCAGGTTGGGGATAAGAGCAGTTATGTTGATCATGATTTGCTTCAGTGTGACTATTGTCACAAGACTCGACATACCCGGGAGTTTTGTTGGAAGCTCCATGGGCGTCCCTCTCGAGGACGGGGTGGTAGTCGAGGTGGTGGTCGAGGTTCTCATGCACATATTTCGGAGTCTATTGTGGAGACCCCGTCGGATTCTAGTGGAGGTCAGCCACATCCTTCAGTCTCCGATAGTTCTCATGGTGGTGCTCTTTCTAAGGGGGAGTTACAGACTCTTAGGCGTCTTATGACCAGGCTTGACTCTCCATCTACTACGGCTTCTACTTCCACTACTTCTTCCCACTTTGCCCACACAGGTATTCAGGCTAGTGCTTTTACTGCTTCATCTTCGCTTCCTTGTATAATAGATTCTGGTGCTACTGATCATATGACAGGGTGTTCATCCTTCTTTGACTCTTATTCTCCATGTTCTGGTAAGGATAAGGTCAGAGTAGCAGATGGATCCCTATCTTCGATTTCTGGGAAAGGTTCTATAAATTATTCTCCAACCATGTCACTCTCTTGAGTTCTTCATGTCCCAAGTTTTTCCACCAACCTTCTCTTAGTTAGCAGTCTTAGGCATAGTTTTCCAAAAGATTTTAGCAAACCAGTTGCTAAAATCATCATGATTTGATGATTTTAGCAAATGAGTTCAAAAGGTGCTAAAATCATGGTATTTCAAATCATAAAATTAAGTGTTTTCATGTATTATTTTTTGAATTTTTTTACACCGAATTAAAGTACACGAGGAGTATTTTAATTTGGTGCGAAAAAAAATCAAAGAACGATACACGAAACCACTTCATTTTTTTATTTCAAAAAATTGATTTTAGCACCTGCTGAACTCATTTGCTAAAATCATGGTTGATTTTAGCAACTGAGTTGCTAAAATCTTTTGGAAAACTATGCCTTACTCATTCTTTAAACTGCTCAGTGACATTTTTTCCTACTCATTGTGTCTTTCAGGAACTGGATACGGGGAGAATGATTGGGAGTGGTAAAGCTTATGGAGGACTATATTTTTTGGAGCCTGCACCTAATCCAGTCATTCCACCTATGTCATGTGGCCAAGCTCTTGAAGCAGATGTGGGCTCAACTCTTCCTTTATTGCATCAGTGGCACCGTAGACTAGGCCATCCATCTTTTGGGATTTTGGAAAAACTTTTTCCTAGTTTAGTTAAGCACTGTACTAGGAGTAAGTTTTTTTGTGAAGCGTGTGAACTTGCAAAACACAAACGCTCTTTTTATGCTCCTGTTAATCAAAGAAGTGAATCTCCATTTATGGTTATACATTCTGATGTTTGGGGTCCCTCTCCCGTTACTTCTCTTTTAGGCTATCGTTGATTTGTTACCTTTATTGATTGTCATTCCCGTGTCACTTGGGTGTATTTACTTAGGGCAAAAAATGAGGTTTTTTCGTGCTTTCAATCTTTTCACAAAATGGTGTGTACTCAATTTGATGCTAATATTAAAGTGCTCCGTAGTGACAATGGGACTGAGTATATCGATGAGACTTTTCGGGCATATCTGAATGACTCTGGCATTCTTTTTCAGACTTCTTGTGTTGGCACTCCACAACAAAATGGAGTTGCTGAACGCAAGAATCGCCATCATGCTGAGGTAGCCCGTTCACTTTTATTTACCATGAATGTTCCTAAACATTTTTGGGGTGAAGCTGTTCTTACTGCAGTTTTTCTTATCAATCGCATGCCATCTAGTGTTCTTCAGTTCCAAACTCCTCTTAAGTTTCTCTCTAGCTGTCTCGGGTCTCATCTCTTCCACCCAAGGTTTTTGGTTGCGTGTGTTTTGTCCATGCTCCTAAGCACCCTGGTGGTAAGCTTGATCCCAAAGCCCGTAAGTGCATTTTCCTTGGCTATTCTCCTACTCAGAAGAGTTATAAATGCTATGACCCACACTCTCGCAAAACATATGTTTCCATGGATGTCACTTTCTAGGAAACAGAATCCTTTGATCCTTTGTCCACTTAATCTCTTTAGGGGGGAGAATAATAGACAGGAAGAAATGTTGACATATTATACCCCTGAGTCGCGGTCTTACCCTCTACTTTGTCATAGTGAGGGGGAGAAAGAACCTTTATCTGCAGAAAGAGTGGAGCATGATGTTCGGGAAAGACTGGATAGGCCAAATTTGCAGACCTTTTCTTGAAAGAAAAAAGGCAAGCCTACATGTGCGGTACCACTTTGCCAATCTCCATCACCTACTCCAGTTCTTGACTCTTCAGCTAACTCGTCTGGTAATGATCATTTCCCTACTGTTGTTGATGATCTTGATGCTCCTATTGCTCATAGAAAAGGTGTTAGAACTTGTACTCAACATCCTATTTCTCAGTTTGTTTCATATTCCCGTTTTATCTCCTTCGCATCGTGCTTTGTCTCCTCTTTCTTCTATATCTATCCCACATGATTGGAAAGAAGCTATCATAATACCTGAGTGGAAAGAAGCTATGGTAGAGGAGATGACAGCCTTGAAAAAGAATGGCACCTGGGAATTAGTGACTCTTCCAAATGAAAAGAAACCAGTGGGATGTAAATGGGTGTTCACTGTAAAGCACAAGGCAGATGGAATGGTTGAGAGATATAAGGCCAAGCTTGTTGCTAAAGGTTATACTCAAACCTATGGCATTGACTATGAGGAGACATTTGCTCCTATGGCGAAGATGAACTCTGTTCGGACCCTACTTTCTTGTGCTGCTATTTTGGATTGGCCTCTTCAACAGTTTGATGTGAAGAATGCATTTCTCCATGGTGACTTAGAGGAGGAAGTGTACATGGACATACCACCAGGTTTTTCCTCTTTTGCAACAGAAGGAAAGGTGTGTAGGTTGAGAAATGCCCTCTATGGATTGAAGCAATCTCCCAGAGCATGGTTTGACAGGTTTCTCAAAGCCATGTTGAGATTTGGATACAAGCAGAGTCATACTGACCATACTATGTTCATCAAGAGGAGTAATGGTAAGATTGTCATACTTATCGTTTATGTGGATGACATAATAATGACAGGTGACAATGTGGATGAGATTGTTAGCCTTAAGGCTCTTCTTGCTCAAGAGTTCAAGATTAAAGATTTGGGGTCTATGAAGTACTTCCTTGGACTGGAGGTGGCTAGATCTGACAAAGGGATTTTTATCTCTCAAAGGAAGTACATCCTTGATCTCTTAGAAGAAACTGGTATGTTGGGATGTAAGCCAGCCGACTCTCCCATTGAGGCCAATCATCATCTTGGTAGCAATGTGGGGGAGCATACAGATAAGGAGAGATATCAGAGACTTGTGGGTCGCCTGATATACTTATCTCACACCAGACCAGATACTTCCTATGCTGTGGGGGTTGTAAGCCAGTTTATGCATGAACCTCGTACTGTGCATCTTGATGCAGTTTATCGCATCTTGAGGTACCTCAAATCTGCCCCAGGTAAAGGAATTTTGTTCTCCAATCATGGCCACTTGAAATTGGAAGCCTTCACTGATGCTGACTGAGCAGGTTCTATTGATGATAGGAGATCTACCTCTGGTTATTGCACCTTTCTTGGAGGAAACTTGATTACTTGGAGGAGTAAGAAGCAATCAGTGGTTGCTAGATCCAGTGCAGAGGTTGAATACAGAGCAATGGCTCATGGTGTTTGCGAGCTTTTATGGCTCCAAACTTTTTTACGTGATTTGGGTTTTCCTGATGCTGGTCCTATGAAGCTCTACTGTGATAATAAGGCTGCCATAAACATTGTCCATAATCCTGTCCAACATGATCGAACGAAGCATATTGAAATTGACAGGCACTTCATAAAAGAGAAGCTGAGCAACGGTTTGATTTGCATGCCTTTTGTGAGATCAGAACACCAGTTAGCTGATGTATTTACTAAGGGTCTTAATAGTAGAAGTTTTCAACCCATTATGTTCAAGTTGGGCTTGATAGATATCTTTGCACCAACTTGAGGGGGAGTGTTAAGTTAGGGGTTTATTTGTTAAGCTTTATTTCTTCCAGGGGTAGTCTTGTACATTTACATTTGTTCATATATATAGTGAAATGTGAAAGGGGGAAAATAGAACCTCAGAAATTTTCTCACGCTGCCTTCTCTCTCTACAAATCGAACAAAAACGAACTATAATCAAAACATCCAAAATAGCAAAGGAAATAATACAACCCTAACTCCTACAATTTCTAGTGAGATAGTCCAAACTTGGCATGTATTCCCACTTCAGCTGAGAATTAACCACGCCATTCCAAGAATAAATTAAGTCCCTCAAGTGCGTATTCACAGCTTTGCAAGGAGTCAGGGGGTCAAATACGTTTGATGTAAGATGAAAAGGGGGCACTGACATACTTGCACAGTCCAAAGAACTGGTTGAGTTACTGAACTCTACCGCAAAGAAAACATTTGTTGCGTTTAAACATCAAACTAAGATACAATGTTAAGTGACATTGTCATCTTTTATTTGAAATTAATTTCTTTCAATCTTTAACAATGAGATGAGACTACCACCTTACTTATAAGATTAGGCACATTGGCTTCACTGTTGGGTCCTTTAGATAAAAATGGGTTCCCTTATATTGGGCTCTGTTAAAAAAAAAAAAAAAAAAGAAAGAAACGAAAAAACTTGGTGGGCAATGACAGAGACTCTTATATTTACCCTTTACTATCAGGCCTCATACAAGCAAAGTTTTTATGTTAGTGCCTTAGAACAACATACTTTCTCCTGGGGCTTGGGACAGTCATAGGAAAATTGCATTTTACATTCCAAGACTGGGGCTTTTCACTTTTTTTAGTAGGGCCTCCGAATACTATTGTTATTAATAACCTTTGAATATAAATGATCTTTCTTTAGTGTGTTCTGAGCATTTACACACAGCCAGTTATTTTTCTAGGTCTTTTAATTGAGTATTAGGGGCCTTTTAACCAACATCAAATAGGGTAAGGGGTATTGGAAAATTTGGGGGCCTTCGCGGGCGCCGAACTCGCCTACTTAAAAGTTATAATTACTCAAATTGAAAAATACATAGCATAGCGGATGTTGATACAGGATGAATCTAAGCCATTATTCATTGTCAGTGCTGGAATCACATATCAAAAGATGGAAATGCAACAACATAAACTCATAAATTCAATACAGGAAGCTTCATGATGAAACTCCTCGAGTTTGAAACACCAGGTGTACTTACATAAGCAAGAGCAAGCAAGTGACTTGAGCATGGGGGAATCCACAACAGAGAAATAATAAAGGCAACAGATAGAAAGCTCCTGAGCAGCTCCATCAAGCCTAACAAAAGGACCATAAGATACATTTCCTGCAACATACAAGCAGGGCGACTAAGATAATTGACAGTTCTCAGATCCGCATAAATAAGCATCCTCCGAAAATATAAAATTTATAGACCTAAATTCTTACTCTCATCCATGAGTACTGCATGTTATCATACTCCTGAGCAAATAAAGTGTTTGAAAGAGACGATTGTCCTAACCGAAGTAGAAGGCCCAACACACTCTGCAAGAAGAATTGCGACCACTCGGGAAAATAACTGAGAACATTTCAATCTGAATGTATGAGAAGCAAAGATTTGAAGAATACGTGTAAACAAACATTTTTTTGGACTGTAAAGGCGTACCCTGGAACGCAATGGATTCCTATCACCTAACATGATTAGAATCAATGGAAGCTCTCTTATCCAAGTAATCTGATAGTCTAACTCTTCTTGATCACTTGCATCTAGGTACTTCAAGCCTTGCTTCTGTAATTTGCATTGAGGGAAAAAAGGATTACATTTGAAAGTAGGCTACAAAGGAGAGAAAATGTAGTCGTGTTTAGGGGTGAGCATGGACCGGATTGGTTCGGATTTGTAGTAAACCAAGAACCAACCAACTACCTACGGATTATGAATTTGGTGAACCAAACCAACCCACAAAAGGCATAGAACCAAACCAATCCAAACCATTAAAATACGGATCGGATTCGGTTTCGAACCACGGTTTGCTTACAATTGAGATATTATTTCCGTAAAATATTTAGAATATTTAAAATTTAGATTTACTACGTTAGGTTTATATAGAATATGAAGAGGTCCTCATATATAGAAATTTAGGGGTAACTAATCATGGTAACGAAGGAAATCAAGGAATAGGAATAGGAATAGGCTATGACAGAATCATGTATAGAAATTTGGAAAAATAGAAACGTGTTGTGGAATCAAAATTGGAATGGAGAGTTTCATCACTGAATTTATTTGCTATGACTAAATAAGTTGTGAATCTTAGGTAAAATAAAATCTTGCTAGAGAAGAAATAATGAATAAATTAAATTAGGAAGTTTGTTGACTATGCCTTACATATATAAATACATACACAAACATATAAATACATATAAATACTAATATATATACATGGTTCGGATCGGATTGGAACCGGAACCATGAACGTAAATCCACAAACCAAACCATTGACTACGGATTCTAATTCTTTTAAACCAGGACCAAACCACACTACTAAAAAACCGAACCAAACCAATCGGTTTGGATTGGTTTGGATTGGATTCACGGTTTGACGGGTTTTCTGCTCACCCCTAGTCGTGTTTGCTTGAGAACAGTCAAATGAGTTAACCTTGCCCACACAGGAATTTCAAAAAAGGTCAATATAGATAGACAGATTTGTGCTGCTTTTAGGAACGGCTAAATGATAATAGACAATAAAGGAGAAAAAGACACACCCAAGAACTGAACAGTCAAATGAGTTAACCTTACCCACCCAACCCATGCACACAAACACATCCCGCACAAGAAAAAATACACCAAAATGCCTAAAAGAATGCAAAGCGTTGATAACTGTAGGCATAATAAAATTAAAAAAAAGGAACATAAATAAATAAATAATGAAGGTCAGTTGAACTTTAAAAGCAGGAGCTTACAGGAACCAGCATTTCTTCTATTGCAGAAAGGCAAGCCCATTTCAATGAAGACTCTAGATTGCAACTTCTGAAAATATTCGTAAAAGCCTGCAATGGGAGTCCCAGTTATTCGAGATTACACTTATCACAACAATAGTTTCATGGATCTCCAACAACTTAGGAACAAAAGACATAGAACAAAGGACCAGCCCAGCCCTTGAACAGATGCCATTGTCAAAGAAAAAAAAGGAGACGAGAAATGGCCAAAGCATAGCCCTTAGGCATAGTTTTCCATTTGCTAAAATGGGAATTTGCTAAAATCAAGTGGAAGATTTTAGCAAATGAAGTGGGGAGGAGATTTTAGCAACAATGAATCTGGACAAAACCATTTTAGCAAATGGAAAACTACTTGCAATATGAGTTTTGGAATAAAAGGAATCAGGGAAAGTACGTGCTTTTTGTGCAACGCTTTACCAGACTGTGTGCCACTGCATACCTGCATGTTAACAAAGACCATGTTATCTTTAATAGGATAAGTAACACGTGATTTTCCACATTCTTTTTGTTTCCGTTCGTTAACATTTTTCAGGGTCAGTGGGTAGGGATGCTGCTTTCTGTTTACCTGAGCATATCAGCAATATGGAAAGAACATTTAACAAGAAAAACATCAAAACAGTGCCAGCAAGTGCAACACACACCGAACCCAAAACATTCATAAACTAGTAAGGAAAAAAAGCAAGAAGAAAATAATCATATACACCCCATAAACTACAGAACATTAGCACCCACTTTGCTTTACCATCAAAACAGATATTATAGATAAACAGACCACATTACAGTTAGCTGAGTTGAAGTTGTTTACCAATCCCTCAACAAAAGCTGCCCTCTTTATTGAGACTACCTTGCATTAAGATAGTTGAAGGAGCTGATAAACATCTTGATTTTATCCTACCCAGATGGATGTTATGAAATCAAACTAAGGGTTTCTCATTCTGGACTGTGTTAACAGGGGCATGAACAGATATTGAGACACGTTTGTGATGTTAAGGTATCACATTCTGGATACAATATGCATATTGGTGTTGCCAATGTAAGTTCATTCGCATGCTTTTGATACTACAAGAAGGTGGTTGGAGCGACCAGTCTTTCTTTGATAGTAATTGAGGCCTCTGTGTGAGACGTCAAGTAAAGATATATTAGTCTTACAAGAAGTTGTCAAATCTCTAAATTGGAGAGACAACTGGAGCCTAGGTATAACTCACGATCTCCTGCTAATCTTCAGAGCTTAGACTGCAAAGCTTCAGACTAATTGTGTGATCCAGGCCAATACATCGGGAAAGCCTCAGAGATGTTAGATGTGAGTTTGTGACCAATATAACGTTCTCCTATTTAATTTCCCACCGCCATAAGAATTTGTGACAATCATAAGCAGAATGTTTTCTCCCAAAATCAAACTTCATACCTCGCTTTCTATCCCATCAGCCTTTTTCCTAAAACACATTAGACATCAACAACCAATCTATTTCGAAAAGTCTAGGCTTCTGGCAACCTCTTAACTGAAATTGCAGCCAAGTAGTAGTAGTCCCTACCAACAATTCTCTCTCTCTCTCTCTCTCTCTCTCTCTCTCTCTCTCTCTCTCTCTCTCCAAGGTTGTAAAACTCGCTAGGCGCTCCCAAGGCGGCCGAGCACCTTCTAGCTTCCAGGCTGAGTACTCGGCGCCTAGTCGGGCGAGGGGCCTTATAGCGCCTAGGCGGCGAGTACTCGGCCTTCCAGACCTTCTTTCCTCTCTCTATCTCTCTCTCTCTCTCGGGGGGCCTTCTAGC
Source organism: Vaccinium darrowii (assembly GCA_020921065.1). Classification (NCBI taxonomy): domain Eukaryota; kingdom Viridiplantae; phylum Streptophyta; class Magnoliopsida; order Ericales; family Ericaceae; genus Vaccinium; species Vaccinium darrowii. The sequence continues at coordinate 9,701,775 of CM037151.1, read as the reverse complement.
GCCGAGGCGGCGAGTACTCGGCCTTCCAGACCTTCTTTCCCATCTCTCTCTCTCTCTCTCTCTCTCTCAGGTCAATCTTGTTGTTCAAGGTTTCCGATGGCTAGTCAAAGTGAATAATTGTCTTCTTTCTCCAATGGCAAGCCTTAATTGGGACTTAAGGCTCGGTTTGGTTTGGTTCTCAAGGAAATTCCAATCACCTTGACATCATTTAAGCTTCCCATGAGCACAAACAACATATAGATAAAGTAGCTCCGAGTGTCCCAAGGTGAATGTCTTGAAAGTACACATGAACTCCTCCCACAAGTATCTACCTTCCAGAATCCAGACTTACATCTAACTCATCAAATTGCCACCTTATGCACTAAAATATCAAAAGTCATGTATTGTGAAGAAAACGAGTGTCCCAAGGTGACTATCTTGAAAGTATACACATGAACTCCTCCCACTAGTATCTACCTTCTAGAATCCAGACTTAACATCTAACTCATCAAATTACCACCTTATGCTAGTTTAGAACTAAAATATCAAAGTCATGTATTGCAAAGAAATGCTTTGAAGGTTCTACACGGAAAAGTACAAGTAATATGGAATACGAAAGTTTGAGTATCATACCTCTTCAGAGAGAGCAGTTGTGAAGAAATCAAGAAATTTTTCCACCAAAGCAACAGGAGGACATAGCCAGTCAATTGAGCGCAAAAGGATTTCCGTTATCAAGATATTCAAGATAAAATATTTGTCATCATCCTGCAATGGAGAAAATAAAAGAAATTAGAGGGATAGACTACATGAATGTAAGTGCAAATACAAAAGTCTCTAGTATGTATCATAGAAATTTTGAACACCTCATGAGCGAGAATCTGCATTCAGACGAAATATGCCATACGTTGAAAAAGCATGAAACGGATATGAAGGTAGTTGCAGCACTTTCGGAAGCCAATTAGTTGCGTTAACCTTTTTCATTTCCCAAATACAATAAAAGCCTTAAACTAGACTCTAAAAGAGGGATAAGATTTGACTTTGTTAGGGCTAACCCTAGAATCTTCTAAAAGGTTGTTCCAGCTTTTAGTCAGCTGCAATTCGATGATTGTGCGTGACTTTCAACACTGCTACGGCAACTTTCTGCTTCTCGCATCTGTTTGAGATTTACATTGTGTACATGCAGAGTGTTAGCTAATCTTGTTTCATATTTCATAAGTTGTTTGCATTACAATATCACAAGAACCAGGGGCGATTCATGTCATGACCAGCATTTGCTTTGAAATCAATTTGTCATTGAGTCTTTGTCATGTGTCTGTCCATGCTACCTATGGCATGTTTGATTGCATGATAAGTAAGAGAGATGGGACTAAGGGGTGGGATTAAGGGGTGTCCCCACATGTTCCCCCTTTTCCATAGTCCGGCGTTGGTGCGCACAATCGGTTGAGGGCCATATTGGACAAGGGTGGACTATTTGTCCATTTAGTACCGTGTGTGGGAGATAACTAATGCCACAGGAGGGGTGGTATTAGCTAATCCCCCTTTCCCGGATTATCTCTCTCCTCATCCAACGATCAAAAATAATCCCCATCATCTTTATCCCATCTATATGTCACTCTAACAAAACTCAATAGAACTAATTCTAGTATTCATATAATCCTATGATTCCCATCCATTATCCCATGGACCCCACTTGTCCCTTTTATGATAGTATGAACTAACCACAACAATTCAATTTTGGAGAGATAATTTCACTGTTCTGAAATAATACGAATAGAAAAAGACACAATGAGAATGAATAATGAGAACATGGAACATCGTATTGCAGAATATGGATGAATAAATATTGTATTGTAAGTTGCCCCATCGAAAACATATATCAAGCACTTCAAAAATAATCCAAAGATGTTTAGAGTGGTTATTCTATGAGTCTTATTAATTCATGCTTAACTTGCAAAACAATGGGCAATAATCTCAAAGCCATCAATTAGCCACCACAACAATATATCAAGACGAAGTGTAAAAGCCATTTAACTTCCAAGGGCTGCAACTACCTTTCCTGAAAGGTTATACGTTGGGTTGAGCGGAAACAAATCAAATAACTTCTTCGAAAATGACGGCATGATAGTTTGACCTTGTATGGTTGCAGCCAGTCCATCATGAGAAGGCATAGACACTTGTAGCTCTAGCTTACAGCCGCCAATCCCAGAAGCAAAGAACTTGACTACAAGGTCTATGCTCTGAAGTATAAATAGCATACAATCAAAAGATTGAGGATCAAGTTGAGTCATGGTATGAGCCAACCGAATAAAATCTTGGAAACAAGTGACTAAAACAGGCATAAGGTCCTTCAGTTTCTTGTTGATGACGGAAAATTCTGCAAAAACCAAAGACACCGGCATCCGAAACGATAACATCAATATTATCCTACTCCAAGAAAAGCATATAAACAAAAATAAGTGTTGCTCAATATCAATAGAATGAGCTGCTGTATGATTGGCGAAAACTTCTTATTGCGGATCTAAGTAATCAAAAAATGTTAGACTACAGTGCCGTCAAGAGTGGAAGGTTAAGCATATCCATGTTTTGGAAACAGGAACATCAACATTCAAAGATCACAAGGCGTGAGAAATCTGATGTAGACATCAGCGGAAGATGAAAGAGGAAAACATGCATGAGTTGCAAAGTTCGCTCACTTACCAACAGAATCTTTAGGTGCCTCAGGCTCAAAAGCATGTAAAATTCCTTGAGCGGCAACATCCTATTACATAGAAAACACCAATTTACGGGAAACAGTTGAAATGCCTAACAGGGACACTAGGAATAATTTCCAGATAAACTGCAAGTTGTCAAAGAGGAGTAAGAGACATGCCCCTAATCAACTAGAATGAATCTGTTTGAGGAACTAAAAAACCTTTATTCAAGAGACTAAACTGACTAGAATACATTGATGCTTCAGAAGAACAGAACTCCTACAAAATCACTAAGAGGCAAATAACATACTCCATCTCAGATAGCTGGTCCATTATACAGGGACGTCATCACAAGTTACTAGTCATCCTCTAAAAAGTCAAATGTATAAAATGATTAGTCTTTTCAAAACTATCGCTTACTGATTGTGAAATATATTTACGTGGGAATAAAAGGACAATATTGAGAATGAATACTTATCAATTTGAATATGGCGGCAATTAACACAAGTCTGCAGTCGACAAATGGTTTATCCCCTATTTGAATTACACCAATACTCAAACCTCAGAAGTTGTATTTAAGGACACCTAAACTTGATCAAAGTCAAACCTTGCAGAGGCTTCTCTGTTGCATATAATAAAAGTGAGCCACTTAGAGAGAAGTCGCCAAGCAACTTTGATGATCAATCAATTTCAGCAGCCACCCCATAGGCCCAAGGTGATCATGAGGGAGTCCTGGGTTATTCGGATCTCTCATAACCGAAATACCAACCCTCAAGGATCTTGGGGTATTCATAACCTAAGCGGGCATGTATCTGTATGAGTCGTACTGTCGTAATGACCAAGAACGGCGAATGGAACTAGGTAGAGAAAAGTTGTGTGGCTCTGATCAAGCAGAGTTGACCAAGCAAATACAGAGGAGCAGAGCCAAGAAAACATATTAAGTGAAGCTAAGTTGACTCAACAAATAGGAATAATGGACATCCACAACCAACCTCTGTTCTCTCTTTTCCCCCCTTTTTTTTGTTGTTGCTACAACTCCATCTTTATGCTCATCGTTTTCATGATTCAATATTCACTCTACCATGCTGGGCGGAAAAAACTTTCACTCTACCACGAGATGCCTAAACGATGACCTCGACTAGCCATTTTTGTGTTCAACTTCCACAGATTCTCCACCAGATTGCTGATCTCTTTAATTATCTTCAAAAACAAAAGGAAAGCTGACAAACCAGCACCCTAATGTACACAAAAACATGTTTCAGTTCAACTTTCCGGCATCCCTCAGGACCACCTAGCAAATAATATTGAGTCTCCATCAAGCAAAAACTCTATTAGCCTCCTTAACGTACTAGATGAATGAAAACTGGAAACCTAACTTCACATGCAATTCGCCCATTGCTCGACCTTATCAAGGGAAGAAACCAATAAATTGCATGTCTTCCCTACTCAACAGACCTAACATTGCTAGAAATACTGTGTCCTTCTGTGACATAGACCAATATCTATACAAAGGTCGATATCATCTCTCCTACCTATATCTGAAACCCTCAACTATGAATGTTACCAAGGCAGAGTTCCGGTGCTTAAAGCATCCATCATGAGATGCTAAAATTTTACATGTTAAAGTGTCATCATAAGCAAAAATAGAGTTCACTTCACTTGGTCAAGTGTTTAGTTAGGTAATGACCCCGCAGAGAATTTTATGGGCTGGCTTGAATTTGGTTCGAGGGATCCACTCTTAAATGGCAAAAAGGTTGGCCAAAATTGGCCAACACTTTATCATGTGCTAAAATTGACCCATACCCTAACACATCCTATGCAAGATAACAAATACCCAAAAACTAGCTAAATAATTAACATATTGTGCTTGCCCTTTATACATCGCGGATGCTCTTAAGACAATCTTTCTTCTATTGTCTCAATCAATCTAACATCCAACAAATATTCTCATCCTCTGAGCAATGGTGGAAAGGAAGGCTTACGATCCCTAATTTTGTAAAAATGTAACTCCAACCAGGTTTATACCATGACAATGATGTTGCAATGCATGAAGTAAAAGCACCTCCAAATGAAAACTCAAAAGACATAATTCATCCAATAGGAACCAAAAACAGGTACATCTAGAAGACAACCAAGTCAACACAAGCAAATAATGAAATTCCTAAGAAAATAAAAACATTCCACCTGAGGATCACAAGATGCTAGACAAAAAGCGGTTTAATTTATTCTAACAAATAAACAACAATATCAAGCAAAATCATAATAAATAAAAAAAACTTAACAATAGGACAATGAAAGCATCTAACACCACCAAAACCGCATTGCGGTACCAAATACAAATGAAAGTGCACAAACAAGATGGCCTCTTTCTAGAAGGTACCGTTTCACGAGATGAGTCATGACCTTCCTTACTACTCGGCAACAATAATAAGCAGTGGACTAAACCAGCAAGAGCAGTCTTAAGCTTGCCCTTGTCCGGTAAATAGAACTGGTTCTTTCGTAGTATATCTTCGTAGTTCTGAAAAATCCGATAAAAACAAAACAAATAAAGAAGACTATGTTAAGCACACTAATCAAATAGAGATCATGATAACAGCAGCGATAACAAACTGAAAACCAATAGGACTGCTCAAAAAAACATTGGAGTAAAAGGATAGAAAAGATAGGAAAGAGGAGAAAAGAGAAATCTACTGGACAAACTCAAAAAACAATAAGAAAAATCCCAACCAACTACCATTGCGATATAGCAAGATTATGCTTCCAAACTAAGAAAAGGAAAAACCAGAATCTACTTCACCATATCAAGAAACAGCCATAGCAATCTTTGAGGCACGGAATTCAATTAAGCATGTAATAAAGAAAATACATAGATTTGAGAGTTGTATATGTGGTGCTTAAGTATAACACAAATCATATTGCTTGGGGCATCTCAAGCAACTACTATCAAAAAATGAGAAGCAACTACTATCAAAAAATGAGAAAGATACAAATCACATACTCAGTATCTCAATTAACACAGACCAATAATGTGTCGACAGAACAAATTTATAAACTACCTTTTCAGCATGCATGGAGAAGGACGACAGGTACTGTCGGACAACAAGATCAAAAAATTTGAAAGCCATCAACCGAACATCAATTGCCAAATGTGTCATTGCATTGAAAATATATGCCATCATCAATGAAACAAAAGGCCCTTGACTTTCCTGCAAAAGAAGGCAGAGTATCAGCTACTATGGATAATGATCAAGAGGAATGCATACTCCAGATTTACCATACAAGAGTAAGAAAAACACGAGATGACTGAATACAGAATATAAGGGCTTCAAACCTTAGCGGAAGAGTTCCAATTTTAACTCTAGATGAAAATTAGATGGGGGACATCCATTTCCAAGTTCTCTTTGCTAATTCACTCTATCACAAAAAGTTCAAGAATCAGCCAAGCTATAGATATTTTAACCTTTTCAGATGAAATTCTCTGTTACCATGTGCGACAACAATGTTTATGGCACCAGGGGTGGCAAGGTTTTCGAGGACCTTGGGGATTTGCTCACAACAAACTACTGTCAGAAAACACCACATGTTGGCATAATAGTATCCTCAACTAGAAGATTGGACAGATACGACATCACCTCTTTCAAACCAAACAACAAGAAGTTGTGAACAATTATTCTGAAACATTCACCATGGAATCCTACCAAATTGCTTACTACTCAGTATGTTACACCGCATGTTTGTATTCCTTTGTGTCTAATTCCCTAAGGCCTGATAAGGTAGAGTAGACCCTTTCCCATTCCCTCAAGTATCATGCCTCCCTTACCTGGAATGCTTAAAGGCCTCACTTCCCCAAAGTCACTGGGCACAAACTTTTTTGGTTTTCAAAACATATTCCAAAGCATGGTTTCATTCCTTGGATGGCCAGTTTAGAATGTTGAAGATATATCAAAACCTATCATTCTTGGTTCAACTAAATCACTTGATTAATGATTTATGTACCTTCATATCATCCACATCCCATGCAATTCTATTACACCAATATATAGGTGATGCTCATTGTTTGCTAGTTGCCAAAAGTGATATCTAGCCCATAGGTCCTTTGTGTACGTGGACTTCGGCACAATGTGCAAAACCATGTTAATCTGCGTTCTTCCCTTCCTGTTTCCATAAAATTTCTGACTTCTTCCGTTTCCATCATAAGCTTTGTCATGGAATGAAGGCGGGTCAATTGGACCTAGCTTTGAATTTGATTCTGCAATGTTTATGGGGAAAAGGACATTGTTCGGCAATTCTTGTTAATTCCACCAATATCATAATAAATCAGTCACATGGCTAATTTATGTTTACAAAAACAATAAATAAATGTTCATCTTCATCGACACCAATTCCTACTGGTTGTTTCTGACCATCTTTGATTCCATGTTGTCAAAATCGATTTTTATTCACATTCAAATATTCTTAATGATTGTCTATCCAGTCCATTTGTTTCACATGGGCCATGCCCATTTGGGACTGAATGAGGTCCAACTAATATTAGCAAGATCTTCCATTCCTTGCATAATTGATGTGTTTCCACACTGTCAGTTTGTGAAAATTCACTATTCGCCATAGGGGGGAGGCTTCTCTATTTGCAAGATTTTAGATTTGTCGCATATTTTCACAGTGCCCATTCGCTGCCCCTTGTGTTTGCATGATGTGAATTCCATGCACACTAATTTTCTACCCCATATGTGCACCATTTGAGTGGACATAGCACAAATGTGCCAAACCACCTCAGTCTGTCTTCTTCCCTTTTCTCATTCAATTTCTGAGATCTTACAAGATTTATCAAGGAAAAACCTCAGAAACAAAAGATAAGCGTAATATTAGGGCGTCGTAGACAAATTTTGAAACATAGAGAGTTTGATCTACGCTTCAAAATTCATGCCCCAAATATCCGTTGTCCAAGCAAACAATGTTGATTGTTTGCTTTGTAGGCTCCTATTTCCAGATTGGGAATCCAATTGTTAATTACATACTAAAAGACTAAAAAAGATTTAACCGTAAAAGAAAAGAGAAGAATGATTTTTTATTCACTGATATTGGGATTCAAGCCCCTGTTTACATGAAAAATAGACGATAGATTAAAGGGATGGGTACCGTCTACCTATTCCATGTCATGCATACACCGACTGGTCCTCAAGATTTGTTGGAGATTGCTAGATCGAGTGCCTGAGAGCCTTCTCTCCCCTGGTCTATCTCTCTATATAGTTTCTTAGTTCTTGGAAAAAGATCATTTCCTCTTATAGAGGGCTATTGATAAGATTATTGATGACAAGTTGACGACCAATTTGAGTTCAAATTGTTGTTGTGAATCATGATAAGGTGGTTGTTATCTGAAGACAATATTGTCGTATTATTCAGTTCAACCTCAAATGTGCTGACCTGATGGTATCAATCTTTGAATGGAACATTCTTATGTCGACTCTAGTGATGCCATTGCCACATCGTGAAGACCTTTGCATTTTATGGGCTCTAAATTTCATTTGCTTTGAGGTTTCATTTGCTTTGAGGCAACGTATCTTTTCTGATTACTTGTCCATGAATTGTAGCCCTGTGTGAATCCAAATCTTTTCTGCGGGCCATCCATGTATGACTTCATTTGTACACCTATTTTTTTTACAAGTAATTCATTCATATAAATAACAAAGAAGTACATAAATACAAAGTCATTCCTCAGGGATATACAAAAACAACCTAAAAACTACCTCATAACTGGACTTCTAAGAGAACTGCCTACATGTGTCTCTACTCTCTACTCTTGCGAAGCTAGTAATAGCCTAGACACCCCACACGGTCACACCTCCAAAACAATGGGAAGTACAAAAAAGGCCAGGCAAGATAACTTTTCATGTCATCGCCCTGTACATCAAATTGGTTGAAATTTATGTGCCAAAAGGCGTTACTGTTAATGCCCCTTGCCCAATGGGTAATCAAGAACAAGAAGTACCTCCTTGTCACCTCTCTTTTATCGCCTCTCTCTAGAAAAATCCGACGCTTTATTTTCCAGCTCTGTACCATTTCAAAAGCTCCTCACCCTTGATATCAGGTAATTTCATGGATTATTTATGAATTTTGTGGCAAGCCATTTCATAATATGTCCAGAAAGTTTGTTTGGGCTGCTAGTGTTTATCATTGACAAGAAAGAAATTCCAAAATTTTCGCAGGGAGCCAATAGTCTGTTGGATAAGATGAACTTTTGAACTTCAAAGTTAGAATCAAGGCTTCATAGTTCAAGGCTGTGAATGCCTCACCTCTTAACTCGTTGTTGAGTAACAATTAGCTGATTCCCCACGTATCTTCGAATCCCCATAGCCCAGTTTCTTCTTTATTCCTCCTTGTAATTGGAACAGAGCGTCCTCCCCACTTGTTTCATCTTAAATTCTCAACGAACTCTCCGTTCCTCCTAGCTACCAAAACTAGTAGACAAAGTAGACAAACCTTTGTTTTCAAATAAGATAAATTATTTTGCCAATGATTTCTTGGAGAACAAGAAGGGCCAGTCAGTTTCTGACCTAGCCTCATATGGGGATAAAAGAGAAGAAGGTCCTTCCAACTATTTGTGGTAGAATCATTACGCAATATGCTTGGCCCATCAGCATAAGGTTTAATAGGCATGAACGAATTGCAAGCAGAAGTTAGTTACAAAATTCAATATGTAAGTGCCAGCAATATGACAAGATTACTGTAAAAGAAAAGAATTACCTCTCTACAGCTAGGGAAAACCACGGTCTTAAGAAGCTGATAGAGACTTTCCCGAACCAGTTTATCATCATCGCTGATGCGTTCACACAATTTCTCTATAACAGCAAGTCTATGCGACCTCAACTCCGTTGGGTGTTTAAGGAATATATCCTTAATGCCAGTTAAAGCATCTTGGAAACAGAACAGGAAGAGATGACAAATAATTATCGCCAGTCAGTAGAGAGAATAACCTCAAGTTGGAAGCAAGTTTAGACAACAAGATGCTCCCTTCACATTTAACTGACTTGCTCCAAATTTAACTGTGAAGAGTCCCCATATACCATCAAACAAGATGGCGCATATTCAAAGATCAAAATGATAGTGTACAAAAACAATTGTTTGCCACTAGAAAACTTGGTTATGTGATGCAATTAACAAATGTTGATGTGATCATTTCCGTCTCGCACATAGCATAACTGTCTCATTATTTATCAATTACAAGTTAGTTTTGTTAGGATCAAGAAAACAAGAAAAATCATGTCAACAATATGATAATTTCCAAATGTTGCTGTGATAATTTCCATCTCACACACAGGCACACAGCATAACTGTCTCATTATTTATCAATTACAAGTCAGTTTTGTTAGGATCAAGAAAACAAGATAAATCATCTCAACAATATGTCTAGTAGTTGCTGTAGTATGCAGATGCTTTGAAGTTTTGATCCAATATCTATAGAGTTTAATCTTTGTTGAGAATAAACAAAGAAAGAAATTATTTAATGCCAGTAAAAAGAATTCTTCTTCAAATACTTAGGCAAAATATACTGCCAAACGAATAGGCTATCAAGGAAATATTTCTCATAAGAATTCTGCTTACTTATTCATACATTAGTAGTTTGGGCCGTTTGCCATACTGAAATAAGCAGGCAAGAATGACTTCCCAACACAAGGGGGAAATTATGAAATTTCCAATGAAGGTAGCACTATGCATCGCTACTCATCCACATACATCTGAAGGTCCACAGGAACATCCAACTATAGTAGCAATTCTTTTGTATGAAGTTCTACGCAACATAGTAATTACCTTTTCGGACTTTGGGATTGTGATGAGATGTTTGTTGAAGAAGCTCTTTCAAAGTCAAACCCTTTCTGCTCACCGCTAAACCAGCCTTTTCTGATGCTACACTCTGTTCCGGAAGAACGATTGCTGCTCATAATCCATGCAGTAACACTTTCATAAGGAACTGTAATTCTCTCTTTTTCCCATGAAATTAACTGCTGAAATCACTAAATTATTCAACACTGCTTGTTTCATTTGTCCTTTCAACTATTTAAAACAGAATAATTGGCAGAGAATCTATGATCTTACTGAAGAATATGTCATGCTATTTCCACTAAAATTAAGAAAGTTCTCACTCGAATTACCACCTATTAAGCAAATCATGAATTACATAAACATTTGGCACTGCCAAATTATAGGCAACTCCATCTGTTTCTGCCCAAAAAAAAAAGAGCTTTACAGGAAACATATTCTTTGTTTCTTAATTCTTAGTTCAGCAGCAATATAAGGTTCACAAAACTCGTTTTTTGTGGTCATGCTCACAAAAAATTTGTTCAATTGGTGCCATGTACTTTCCAATCCTTAAAGGTAGCAACTTTTTCCGTACCAACACCATTAGCACACCACCACTACTAAACCACAAGCACCAGCCTGCCACCACCAACCGCCATCACTACCATAGCTGCTAGGAATATCAATTTTAGAGTTGCAACCAAATTGTTCCCAGAAAAATAAAACTGCAACAAACACAAGTTAAACAATTTACGGAGACCAATGAGGGGTTGGTTTAGTGGTGGAAATTTGGATTTGGTTGGACAAATCAATAAAGGCCCAGGTTTGCATCCCCGTGCCTCCTTATTGGGTCTAAACATACTCCTAGCCACCACCACACACATAGTGGGACCTTAGCTTCGGTCCCGATGTAGGGGGTGGGGTTCCTACAGATAGTGGTGTGGTGTGATGGGCCAATACTCCCTAGCAGAGGTGACGGGTATCATACCTACGCTTCCATTTTTTGCACAAAAAAACAACTTATGGAGAAAATAAGAAAGCAGTGGAAGTAGAATGATATGTTTACCTTTGGACTTGATTTCAGTGTTTGTAGCATTTTGGGGGGGTGGCAACTTCCGCCCAAGTTTACATTTTATTTTCTACAAAAATTCAATACATAGATTAAGAAAACTAGAGGCTAATAATCAAAAAAGTTCCAACGTATTTCACAGACAAATAAAGAAATTTACTTTGAAGTCTACACCGCGCTGTTGCTTCTTCTTTGACGGACCTTTAGTCTTCACCATTATGAGCTGTATTCAAAACAAGGAGAAAACCATGGCAATCAAGGTTACCCTGTGTTCAAAAAAAATGCTCACACACACACAGAAAAATAGAGACAGACAGAAGACGGACAGAGAGCGATAGAGAAACCTGCTCTGGACAGTAGATCGCCGGAGCTTTGTACGGTTTTACGGTGGTTCTCTCAGTAGGAATGTAGGATCATTCTTTCATAAAAAGTTAAGTCTAGTTCTTTCTTTCTTTCTTTTTTCACCATCTAGCAATACCCAAAAAACAAAAACAACACAAAAAGAGGAATTCTGATAAGACAAGATTCCGTTCCACAAAAAAAGAGGTAAGACAAAATAGTTAAGGACAACCTAAATTCCTGGGTCCTGTTGTCCACTAACAGTGTGAAAATACAAAAGGCTCAACTAAAATGGCTGCTCATTTCTAGAAGCCATTGACCGAAGCTGCCCCAGTCAAGAGTTGCAATTGAGTGAGCAGCAGAACTTCAAGCAAGCTCAGCTATGGCATCTTTTACTTGCCACTAATCTGAAAAGTGTCAAATGACATGGAACGTACATCATGTTCAAGAATCCTTCGAAGTAATTCGACTGGCAGATTGTGGGCTTCGCTTTGTTCTGATAAAGTGCGACGGAAGGAAATGTGGGATCGCAGCAGCCAAAAAGATGCGCAACCCTACATAAAACGATGCGCAACCCGACACAAAACGATGCGCAACCCTACATAATAGCATATAAAACCCTTCAAATCACTAATAACCACAAGAAGATGCTATATTACAAAATATGGTTTTTCCGTGAAATCAAAAAATTCCATGATGAATTACAATGTCAAGTTGGAGGCTTGGGATGGCAACTATGGGGCGCAACCAGATAACATTAGCTGCAGGGCAGGAAAAAGTATCTACAAGCATCAAGTTAGGTTTATCTTTTGGGACCAAAGTCTAGCTGACCGTGCTTCTATTTTCACAAGGCAGGTAATGAAAAAGAATCAGCAATCCGCACAAACTCTGACTGCCTGTAGCTATTATGACACTAAGGTCCCGTTTGCTAGCACTACAATCTAACTTATTTAGCTTATTTGCTTTAAAAAGCTAATGAAGGGTATTCGTTAATAATTATAAATAATCATTTATTTTCTTAAATTATTTTAAGCTCCAATTTGAAGCTTTTTTGCTTATTTTAAGTTGTTTATACATCAATGAACAAAAATTCTAAAGTGAATAAGCTTCTTACTCAAGTTTTATGGGCAATACAAACATTTAGGCTATAAAAAGATACTTAATAGCTTATTTAGGCAAACAGCTTATACTTTTTTTACAACTTAAAAAAAAAACTATAACAAACACTTTTACAACTTATTTTAATTTTCTTAACGCAGTTAGCAAACAGACGCTAAGGTAGCTAATGGTTTATTCTCAACCAAATGTCAAGAATGGCACCAAAATTCTCCATAAATTAATAATTGGATGCATATAGCAATATCATTCTCCAACACCAAGAAAATTATCGGGTAAAATGAGGAACTGACGGGAGAATGCTTACAGTTAAAGTACCTTAAATTAGGTAATGTCGCTAAGGTAATCATATCAGCTATACTGCCCTTGATGTATCAATAATAGAGTTGCAGCAATCTTGTGGCCTACCGACAAAGGACAGTTGTCTTACATGCATCAGTGTAGCAGAAGTTTTAGCGGCCAAAAAATTGAGCTCGAGCTACGCTCAATCATGAATGAACCGAGCCCTTAACAAGCCTCCTTAAACGAGCCAAGCCTATACAATCGAGCCGGGCTTTTGCGAGCCAAGCGGAGCTTTTGCGAGCTCGTTAACTAAACGAGCCTGAAAATCGAGCTCGAGCTTGGCTCGTTTACTTATCAAGCCGAGCCACGAGCTGCTCGTGAGCAGCTCGGTTTGTTTGCAGCCCTACCTTCAATCATGATCTCCATACAAATGATCACATACTTTCAGCATCCTAAGGCCATCGAAAGGTAGTAGATTTTTTACCCAGTTCATTTGTCCCCAAAAGAAAGGTTCTTTCAACCAGGGAAATTGCAAGCAGAGCAATCTAATTAAAGTAGCCACATACAAAAATCATATTGATCAATGGGGATGTTACAAAATATCAATGCTTGACCAAAGCCCTGACTGTGATTCTTCTGCTGGTGAGATAACCAGCAGCACTAGCAATACCTCAATCTTCGATCCCGGGATGTTATAGAAAACAGGTTACGGACTCGCGCTCCCGCACACGAATTATAAAGTCTCCTAACCCTCAACCCAAAAAACGAAAAACAAAAAAGAGGGGTGAGGAGCGAAGAGCGGGGCAGGGAGCCGATCGAGCGAGTAGATGTAGTCTGCGATTGATTGGTAAGAAGCAGAAGAGCTGATAAGTGATTGCTGAGGACATGATTTGGTTGCTTGCTTGATTGATTTTCTGGGTTTGTTATCTTGACGTCGGTGATGGTGATGCCACCAAACCCAACGGTGGAAGGGGCGATTCGCGAGGGCTGAACAAAAAAAATCAAGGAAACGGAAATGCGATTCGTCGGAATGACATCGCAGATCTTGTCCTACCCAAACAACTGCAAATTTGTTCACCCCTCCCACTTCACCTATGGAGGTCAATGGGCCGAACAGAAAAAAAAAAAAAAAAAAAGAACCGAACCGATTATATATATATATATGTCCCTTTATTAGAGAAAAAAAAAGAGAGGGTGAGAGTCGAACTCCATCTGTTAGCATGGTAACAGGTCCACTTACCAACTAGGCTAGCCAAGACTCTATGAATAAGTGCAGGTAATAAAGATTTATACTATTAAAGATTACTTTATGTGTATATTATATATATATGCGGTTATAACCCTCCCACCCAGTAGAAAATGCTCAATTTATATTCTCAGTCTCTCTCTAAAGAGTGGCGGCGACTCCAGCCCCTTCTCTCTCTCTCTCTCTCTCTCTCTTTCTTTTTGTATCTGTGTGAGAACGAGATCAAGATGTAGCTGCCGACTGCCGTGGTGTTGGACGACGATGGTGAATGGTGTGATGATGAAGTTGGACGATGACGAGATGAGATCGATTTGTGACTTCGTGTATATCGAGCGATTCGTGTATGTACTCGATTCGTATATGTACATCTCCGATTGATTTGTGTATGTATATGCATGAATCATTAGATATTTAGATCGATTTGTATGCGTGTGCAGATTTCTGTGTATATCATAGATCATTATCGGTCATTATCATCATCGATTAGATCGTCTTTTATCTCATTTTATGTGTATATCATAGATCGATTCATGTATGCGTGTGCAGATTTCTGTCCTCCCGCCTCTGAGCCGAACCGATCTCCGAATGGGGACGAACCGAACCGGAACCAAGTCGATCCCCAGAAATCCGGTTTCAGTTCTATGATTCCTCCGAACCGATTTTGCTCGGTTCACTCAAATTCCCCTCCGAACCAGTTACACCCCTAGTAGTCACTCTTATTGTGGAAAGAGTATGGATCCACAGAATCACATCACTTGTTGGTAAACATGACATTATTTTGTGATAGATTCCATCAATTTTTGGAAAGCATGACATCACTATGTAGTGGGCCCCACAGAATGAGGGTTTCGTTCACCCTCGTTAGCTGAGAGTGAACTAATTTGCACTCTACCCAACCGAACCGGCTTTGTTTGGAAGTTCGGAGAGTTTTTCAAAGAGTTATTTTTGTTCGATATATCCCTTAAACTATCACTCATTTCTTTACCTGATGCCTAAACTTTCAAAATCCTTTGGATAGTCCCTAAACTACTTACTTGAAATGCATGTACCAGTTAGTTTTATGGACGAAAAATTATCTGTGTGCGCATCACGAGTGTTTATTGTCAAAACCAAAGGTAAAAACGTTAGCTCCTTTACTTCCCTCCCCATTTCGAAAGTACATGTGTAAGATACTCAACACCCGGATGAGATCCATGTCCGACATGTTTAGTTGGAAATTCATCTAGCAAGCACATATTGCAATTCAAAAACTATGAACTATCCGCAGGACTCCTATATTATGCATGAATTGTCCTAAGGCACCTTGTAAACATCATTTCTCTTAGAAAATGAAAGATTTTTTGGTAGAAAATGAAAGATATGTACTAAAGAATCTAAATATTTTGGCGTGTCCCCGTGTCCTTGATATAGAAAATGCATGAGTCCGACACTTAGACTCATACACAGTACCCGACACTCGTACCGAAATCCATGTTCGATAGGTTTTCGATTCTCTATTCTTCATAGCTTGGATCACTATGTTCTAGGATACCTTTTATCCAATCACATTGCTGAGTCTATAACTTAGATTTACTTTGCCCTTCCTAATAAAGAGAGAGATATTTTACCCTTTCATGGATTTTGTTTGTCTTATTTTGGATACTGATGTGTAACCCATATGTTGTTCACAATCTCATTTCGTCATACAGCATGAGTTATCTTTCGTGCGGAGAATGATGTTGTCAATCATAGATGATCTTCCAACCTCTATAATGAATTGAGTAATGATGTCCTAGCTTTCTGCAGCTAAATTCAACAAAGTTTCTCACCCAGCTTCTCCAAATCGAAATTTGAGGCCATTCCAGCTTGCATAGCTCGCCTCGAGTCCAGAACCAGAAATTTTTGGCATACTCCAATTCGCTTTAGAAAAGCTAAAACCTGAAAACATTCCTTCTGGATTATACTGCAAACAGACCCCAAATCAAATCATCAAACCAACCTTAACGACTAGCTTGTTAGGGGGGGGGGGGGGGGGGGGGGTGCCTAACAGCTTAACATATGCACAAGGTCAAGGAAAATGTTAAGATACATGAAAAGTATCCCCAAAATGGTCCAAGAAAGAGAAAATGAACGGTCCAGATTCACATTCATTTCTTTTTCATGGACCATTTTGCATGTATCTTACAACTCCTCAGAGGTTAAACAATGTGAAACATCTATAATCATAACATCAAATATTATCTATGTTTATGTTTGCGCAAAAAAAAAATAAAACATCGAATATTGAAAGAATACAATATCATCCTTCTTGAAATCAGAATCTAAGGTAGGCACTCCAAGAGCAAAAAAACAACTTTATTTCTCAGAGATTACTCTTTTTACCCTTGGAGATGTTAGGATTTTCGCAACACGACAACACCCATACGGATTTTGGAAACAATGAATCACAGAACAGAAAAACAAGTAATCGTGCTTAATGGAAGAACGGAATAAAAAAGCGAGACACAGACATATGTGGAATACCTCAACGCGAGGAAAAACCACGGGAGCCACACCAGTCCACTATGAAATCAAAATCAAGAGTACAAATCTTCTCGCAATCTCTCTGAGATTTGCGTTTTCTCTCGCCTCTCTTTCTCTCTGTTTTCACTGAAAACGTGTTTTCCTAATTACACACTAACAGCGAAATAATTAGGTCGTGTCCCTGGGGGCCCATACCCCCAGTACTGCTGAAGGTTGTCTGCACCCCAGCAATCTCTCACTTGAAGATAACCGAAGCTTCAACAAACAAACAACTGCAAACCTCAAATAATCTCAATCAATATGGACGTAGTCATCTGACCCCTCTTGGTGTGGCTCCAGGCCCATCATCTCTTCAAGCATGAAGGCCAACTGAAGTTGAACACAACTTCAGTTTCTCAATAGTAATAGGCTTGGTCAATATATCTGCCGGATTCTTGTCCCTCAAAATCTTCTCTAGCAACAAATCCTCATCCTCCAAAAGTGAACAAATGAAATGGTACCTCAAATCAATGTGCTTCGTCCTGGCATGGAACACTGGATTTTTTGCAAGGTGTATAGCACTCTGGCTGTCACTGAAAGGAACGCAGTTCTCTTGCTTCAAACCCAACTCCTCCAAGAAGCTCTTCAACCAAATTATCTTCTTTGCTGCCTCAATCACGGCCACATACTCAGCCTCTATCGTGGATAATGTCACTAACTTCTGCAGACGTGAAACCCAACTCACCGCTGTTGAACCCATACTATAGATATAACCCGTGGTACTTCACCGTGTATCCTGATCACCGGCAAAGTTTGCATCCACATATCCCTGCATAGTCAAATTCCCTCTCCCAAAACAAAGTGGCAAATCAGTGGTACCTCTCAAGTATCGCATAATCCACTTTACTGCATCCTAATGCTATTTCCCTGGATTGCTAGCAAACCTGCTCACAACTCCCACTGCATGGGCAATATCTGGTCTAGTATTCACCATCGCATACATCAGGCTACCAATGGCCGAGGTACATGGAACCTTGGCCATGTACTCTCTTTCTGCATCTGTCTTGGGTGATTGCCCCTGAGAAAGTTTGAAGTGACTTTCCAAGGGTGTGCCAACTTCCTTAGCACTCTGCATATTGAACCTTTCCAGAACCCGTTCAATATACTCAGCCTGACTCAACCGCAAAGTCTCATGAGCCCTATCCCTGCTGATTCTCATCCCAAGTATCTGCTTAGCTGCACCCAGATCTTTCATAGCAAACTCCTTTGCCAACTGTTGCTTCAACCTATTGATCTCCCTAACACAGGATCCTACTACAAGCATATCATCTACATAAAGTAATAAAATAATGTAGCTAGAATCAAACCTCTTGAAGTAACAACAGTGATCTCCATTGCACCTTGTGTAGCCACTGCGCTGCATGAAACCATCAAACTTTCTGTACCACTGTCTGGGAGCTTGTTTTAAACCATACAAACTCTTCTTGAGCCTGCACACCATCTCTTCCTTGCCTTTCACAATGAAGCCAATAGGTTGCTTCATGTAGATTTCTTCATCCAGGTCCCCGTGAAGAAAAGCAATTTTAACATCTAACTGCTCAAGGTAGAGATTCTTAGAAGCAACCAAACTCAACACCACTCTGATAGTGGCCATCTTTACAACCGGCGAAAATATCTCTCTATAATCGATCCCCTCTTTCTGTTGGAAGCCCTTTACAACCAATCTTGTCTTATACCTTTTCTTGCCATCACTCTCCTACTTAAGTCGATAAACCCATTTGTTCTGCAAGGCTTTCTTTCCCTCTGGAAGCTGAGCTAACTACCAAGTACCGTTAGAATGAAGAGAATCCATCTCTTCCTACATCGCAATCTTCCACTTAGCTGACTCAGGAATCTGCAAAACCTCATCATAGCACTCTGGTTCTCCACTGTCCGTCAAAAGCAAGTAATCTAGCGAAGAAATGTATTTCGAATTCGGCTTGGGTACTCTGGCTGACCTCCTCAACTCTTTGACCGTTGAACTAGTCCCTGTCTCTGGAGCTACCTCATCTGAAACTGTCCCCTCTGAAACTGTCTCATCTAAATCTCTCTTTTTTACCTGACTAGACCTCTGTTCAACCCCACTATCATTTGGAAGATCCTCCAACCCAAAGTACTCGGACGTATCCCCATCCGAAGTGGTACTCCCATTGCTTTGTTTGTTGTCCCTGTCTTTGTACATTAACCTTTCATCGAATAAAACATCCTTGCTTCTGATTATCTTCCTGTTGTTGTAATCCCAAAACCAATAACCAAACTCATCGCAGCCATACCCAATGAAAGTACACTTTTGTGATTTAGCATCAAGCTTATCCCTGTCTTTATAGCTAATATGCACATAAGACACGCAACCAAAAACACGTAAATGTGAGAGATTTACCTTCTTACCACTCCAAACCTCCTCTTGTATGCCCAAGTTCAGCGGAACTGATGGCCCAAGATTGATCAAATATGCTGTTGTGCTGACTGCATGTGCCCAAAACATCTTAGGCAACCTTGCATATATCCGCATGCTCCTAGCACGCTCAGTCAAGCTCCTGTTCATCCTCTCTGCAATGTCATTATGCTGCGGAGTCCCTGGAGGTGTTCTTTTTTAATCGAATCCTGAATAGACTGCAGGCTCTCTTAAACTTCCCCAACCCATACTCTCCGTCATTATCAGACCTCAACCTCTTCACTTTCAAATTTGTTTCATTCTCAACCATGGCCTTCCACTTCTTGAAGACTTCAAAGACCTCTGACTTATGCTTCATGAAGTATACCCATACCTTTTTCGAGTGATCATCGACAAAGGTAACATAGTAATAAGAACCGCCAAGAGAAGACACAGTAGCTGGACCCCAAACATCTGTATGGACAAGCTCTAGCTTCTGAGCCCTGGGTGGCCTGCTGCCTTTCTGAAAGCTAACCCATTTATGTTTACCGAAGATGCAATCTTCACACATGTCAATATCCACTGACTCTAACCCCGGTAGCTTCCCATTCGACTGCAAAACCTTCATTCCCTTCTCCCTCATATGTCCCAGTCTTCTGTGCCACAAATTTGAACTCTCTTTGCCGAGTGTGTCGCTACCTTGTGAAGTCAAGTAAAGTGTACCAACTTTCTTACCTTTAGCCGCCACCATGGTACTGTTGGAGACTTGCCACGTGTCCCCTGTGAATCTTGATATATAACCTGCTGCTGCAAGCTGTCCAGCCGAAACAAGATTCCTCTTCAAATTTGGAACGTGCCTGACATCTTTCAGACACCATCTGTACCCCTGCGTCGTAATCTGAACATCACCTCTTCCCACAATACTACAAGGCTTATCATCGCCCAAGTATACTTTCCCAAATTCATATGCAACATAGTTCTTTAGAACCTCCCTGTTAGCAGTGGCGTGGAATGAGGCACCCGAATCAATCACCCACGATTTGGTGTCGCTGTTCATAGCAAGAATAAGTGCATCGTGCACAACGTGAGCCTCCTACCCACCGTTATTCTTCTTCGGTGCTTTACAAGCCTGTGACATATGGCCTGTCTGACCACAATTTGAACATTCACCTTTAATGAGCCGAACCTGAGATTTAGCCCGATTTCCCTTACCGCTCTTCTATTTCGACCGATTCCTGTTCTGATTCTGACCACCCTTACTTTGGCTTCTGCCCCTCTGCTGCTCAAAACTTAGGGTTGAACCTGAAGTGCTTGAACCTGAACTGTCAATCGAATTTCTTCTAACCTCCTCAGTTAGAATCAAACTAACAACCTTACTCAGTTTCAACTTCTCTTTTCTTGCCGAATTATTGACTGCAGTAGCAGTACCCTACCAGCTCTCTGGCAACTGAGACAGAATTAACAAAGCTTGAACCTCATCATCAAACTTGATATCGACAGACGTAAGTTGATCAACAATCGTATTGAACTCACCGAGATGTGACATAAAGGAAACCCCTTTAGCCATAAACAGGTTGAACAGTTTTTTCATAAGATGTACCTTATTCGCAGCAGACGGTTGCTCGTACTTCTTTTTCAGCACTGCCATAAGTTCCTCCGTCGTTTTCTCCTTCAATATATTGTGTGTGACTGTCTTTGAAAGAGACAGGCGAATAACCCCTAACGCCTTTCTGTCAAGAACTTTCCAATCATCGTCGCTCTCTTCAGCTTTCTTCTCCTTTTCTTTACCCTCCAACGGCCGGTAAATATCCTTCTGATATAGATAGTCTTCTATCTGCGTTTTCCAGAACGCGAAGCCTGACCCATCAAACTTATCGATCTTTGATTTCCCTTTTTCGAACTCATAGCTCCCACTGAAACCCTAGCCTGCCCGAACAAGAATAAACCCTAACCTGTCGAACAAACCCTACCGCAACGATGGCTCTGATACCAGTTGTTAGGATTTTCGCAACCCCACAACACCCCTACGGATCTTGGAAACAATGAATCACAGAACAGAAAAAGTAGTAATCGTGCGTAATGGAAAAATGGAATAAAAAAGCGAGGCACAGATATACATGGAAAACCTCAACGCGAGGAAAAACCACGGGAGCCACACTAGTCCACTATGAAATCAAAATCAAGAGTAGAAGTCTTCTCGCAATCTCTCTGAGTTTTGTGTTTTCTCTCGCCTCTCTTTATCTGTTTTCACTAAAAACGTGTTTTCCTAATTACACACTAATAGCGAAATAATTAGGTCGTGTCCCTGGGAGCTCCCGCCTCCATACCCCCTGGTACTGCTGAAGGTTGTCTGCACCCCAACAGGAGAAGGGGTAACAACATAATAATCATGTGAGGAAGAGTCGAGAGTTGGAATCACTACTGGAGATGGGTCTCTTCAAAGTGTGGGTCTATTATAGGAGGTATGACTCCACCACCGTTCGGCCAAACTTCTTTTGAACATCTTTCGGAGTTTCAATCTGAAACATTCAATGGCAATCAGTATACTAGAAAGATGAGAAATTAGGGAGAGAGAGAATTCCAAATTTATGGATGAAACATCTCACCGCATTTAAAGCCTTTAAAAGAGCCTTAACTGTGTTATGAGGGTTCCTAGAGCCAACCACCTACAATATACAAGAGGTACGTCCAACATTAAGAAAGTGATCACCCAGATATTTTAGAAATTACCTTAGACTTCACATTTTTAAAACCAGCTAAATGTAAAATCGTTTGGACAGTTCTGTCTGCTTTCATCCCCGTCGTAGTAGGCGCATGCCAAAGATACACCTACAGAAACAACAGATATCTGAGTTGAATCATACACTAAAAACGGATGAAGAGACCACTTGTCTCAAACGAAATTAGAAGAAACCAGTAGAATGGTTGGGAACCTTGGTTTTCTTATATGAAGTCTGAACTTCATGTGCAATTGTATGCTCTTCATGTCACTCCACATAATGAAGATTCTGAAAGCATTTCTCATATGCCTGTTTGGATAAAATCGGTCAGTGAATGGGGAAATCTGAAAACTTCTGAGGTTTCAAACAAGAACCTAGCTACGGCATATGGCAACAATTTGAACTAGATTTCGGTGAAGAATCCATATCTATAGTACAACACTAAGCCCTTTGAAAATATGGTTAAGCTTTTCGAAAATAGGAAACTACAACCGAGTTGATATAAGAGACATTTATGAATAAATTTTCATCTGCTATTGATTTGTTTTTGAAATTTAATTCGCGGGAGAAGAAAAATTTAATGTCTCTAGTCTCTGCACACAACAAATTTGTAAACAGTTCTACATAACCTGTTAACATATACGAGCAGCGTACAAATGATAAGACGATGGGCAAAAACACTTGATAAGACGAAAATAATGAGTGGATGGACACTTATTGCGTGCTTGGTTCCTTTCTTAAAATACACTAGCAAAAATGATCCCACAACCAGAAAGGCCTTCATAGAGCCAGTCAATTATCTTGAAAGAACACTTCAAAAAGTCCACGATAAGATATCCCAATATACCTTTTGAAGGGCAATAGGAACTACTGGTCCTTTTGCTTTTGCAAATCCAACAATACCATGGTAGTTTCCACAAGCCAAAATGGCAGTGCACTTGACTACTTGTCCATCCTAAATCATATCAGATAATAATATTAGTATGAAGCAGTACAACTAAAAGGAAAAAGAAAGAATCCAAAGAAGAGGCTTACATACCTTCGTAACTTTACAAGTTCGATTAACATCAATTAGTTTCCCATCAAAACCCTGGCATTATATTTACAACAATAGTTAGGTACAGAAACATCTGAGGAAAGAGTCATCCGTCTTATATGCGAAAGATAAGCAACAAATGCAACTAGCCATCAGACTAGAATACGGGCAATCAAAATTATAACCATTATAGCTGACAGGACACGTATCTTGAAGAGTTGAAGTATTGAATGTTCATCAAACAACGCAAGTGGAGAGGGGTCCAGTGATTGGCACTATGTACACGCATGCATTTGAATGGTTCAAACCTCACTAGTGTAGTGTAGGTGTTGCGTGCAACATTAGGCCCACTTCAAATGAGAGTTTCAGATATTTATTTATGTTACATATGTGAAATGGACATAATTAAAATTGATTATTTGCAATCAGATGTCATAATGTAATTAAAAAAGGAAATTTTTGAATATAGTGTTTTTTTTTTTTCATCAGCCACCAAAAATTATTAAAACTTGACAAAGGGTACATCGAGGAAAAAAGACCATACCCAAGCCCATGTGCAATGATAAGGCAAGGCAACACATCTAGCGAGGGACTAATTGTACAGCGAAAATAAAAGAAAGGTAAGTCCAGTAGGAAACTTGTCCGAAAATGAGATCAGGACTATACTTGGACACAATCTTCCACATGGACAACACAAATACAATCAAATCATTATTGACATCATAGGCAACTTCCACCTTTGACAGCTCACAAAGCCTCCAGCATAGCACCCAAGTCAGCAATCAAAACAGACTCTAAACAGCTCAGACTCCAAACAGCAGTATTGGCATGTAACAAAAATACTAGCCTCCAAACAACGATCAAACAACAATCAAAACAAACTTGAAGCAAATCAAAGCAATTACAGCATTACCTCCAGTAGCAGCTGCAGCTACACTAGTCTTAAGCAGACACAAGTAATACCAATTCCAAAGATACATGTGCCGCCTTCAAAACTGAAGATGATAAACTACAAATACTGCAAGTATATGAAGAATATGGTGAACAAATTTAGGAGTTCCAAAAGAGCTGCAAAACACAAAAACAGTCAAATATCTATCAAACGATTAAAATTAGTAACAGATGAGAATTGATGCAAATTTAGTAAAGAAAGTATCACAGGATTGTCCAATTCCCAACAATCCTGATCTCCCAAAGTTCAAGAGCTTTCAGCTAGGCAGTTATCAAGGACATTCATGATAAGAAAAAATGCATTGTGTTCACCTCTGATTCAACACTGGGTTTTAACATCAAAACACAGTACCCTCAAACATGTAAAATGTTCACTTGCTAAACTTATTTATTTGCATAGAAATAAAACACTGTCAACATCCCTTTGGCGAGAACCAACCGTAAACAAAAAGAGAACCACAACTATCATCCTCCTCAACCCGATTGCGCCCAAAGCAAAGCTAATAACGGAACAAGAAGTGTTATCTATTTTTTTTCTTTTACCTATTCTTTTACTTTTTTGGCCAGATGGGAACTCATATAAAAACCACAGTATTTCAGGAGCTACCTCTTTAGAGCATTCATCATCGATAGTTTTTTCCTCTTCCATGTTAGATTTTCATCTACAAATAAACCAAAGTAAATGCGGTCACAAATGAGGCCTCTTTTCTGCATCTAGGATTTCATTTCTTCTTCCTAGTCTGCAGGGTTCTACAACAATACATGGTTGTCATTGAATGGCATGCAAAAGTTATATTTTTTTTCTGCAAAATTGAACAGGAATTGGTCCCCCATGACTTCATTTTCATCTATTTTTCTAAAAATTTTATTCCAATGCTATCGCCTAGGAGAAGATTTGAAGATTTTTTTTTTAAGGATTATATTGATAGCTGCAAACATTACAATTTTTGGAAGCATGGGATCATAGTTTTAACTCATATCAAAGTTCGAATATTGGATAGAAAAGACACAAAAGAAAGAAAGTCATTGATTTGGGCAATTAATCAAACACCTGACCTGTCACCTGATTGTTTGAGGCCACAACCCTACTAACGTACTTCCACAAGAGAATCTCAATGACAACCACAATCTTACATCAAACATTTAGATAGCCAAACAATGAAGAACCAAAGTATTCAAAAACTTTCCTCTCACGACTAACGACTGTCAAACTAAACAATGAAGTTGTTTCGCGCAATGTCACTGAGTCGCTAAAAATCATCAACATAAACCACCGTTGTTACAAGACTCTATTCTTCGTCTGCAATATTGGAACTATTAACAAATTTCTGTGTTTGGACCGTGGATTGTGAGATTAGTCAGGAACTATGGGCAAGAGAGAGGAGCCACAGGGGTGTAGTTGCTCTAGATGCTGATCAGAGACAATGACTGAGAGTCATTCTTACCCAAAAAATCCGAAGAGCAAGAGTTGTGAGGGTTCTATTGGGGAGGGAAGAATAGTACCAATAAACTATCAGAAGAACAAAGAGCCATGTGATTAGATTTGTTCAAGTTCAATCCTACCAGTTCAATTTGCTTGTTAAAAGAGAAAGAGCAAGGGAATGTTAAAGAACAAAACACCATAAGTAGGGTAATTCAAGCACATCCAATAGTAGCCAAAAAAAAAAAAAATAGTAGGCCATCAATTTTACAGCTAATTCCAAAACCAAAAATCCATAACCTGGCTAGGGTAAGATAGAAACCAAAAAAAATTAAGGGGATTGAAATAACATAGTGAGAGAGATCAGAGAACCAGAACCTAATGAGGAACCCAGTTTGGATTTATTTAATTTGTGCGGCCAAATAATTGTATTTGAGTGAAGCCTAGGACGAGGGTGAAAACCGTGGAATCGAAACAAATCACAAAATCGTCAACAAATATGAAGGAGATCGGTGAATATGTCAAACCTGATGAGGAAGCCAAACTGAATTTCTTCAATTCCAGCGTCCAAATCCAAATCTGAGAATAGAAGAGGAGGAGAGAGAGAGAGGAGAAGCTGCAGACAGATAGACAGAAGAAGGGGGGGGGGGGGGGTCGATGATGCGAGCTAAAAAGACCACACTATCCAACACGAAGGGGAGAGGACTTGCAATAATAGGGACAATAAGGTAATTTCACCAAGAACCACGGATGAATTTTCGTCCACCCTCTCACTCTTTATATATTGTAGTGGACAAACTACAACTACCAATATTGACTCTCACCAAAAAAAAAAAAATGTTCATCAAAGAACAAGCAAATTAAATAGAATAGCAAAATGTTATATCCACCATGGAAAGAAGTAAGAACCATTGGTTGATGCAAATTAGCAAGCCTAAGATGATATCCCCCACGAACATCAACAAAAACGGTGAAAGGAAAAGATGAAGATTTAAAAGGTGCAACTCAACCCAGTACACTCCTTATCCAGGAATTAGAGATCCAGGAATCGTATAAATCAATAACAGTAAGCTAGATTGGAAAAATATACACATTCTCAACAAT
Source organism: Vaccinium darrowii (assembly GCA_020921065.1). Classification (NCBI taxonomy): domain Eukaryota; kingdom Viridiplantae; phylum Streptophyta; class Magnoliopsida; order Ericales; family Ericaceae; genus Vaccinium; species Vaccinium darrowii. The sequence continues at coordinate 9,675,135 of CM037151.1, read as the reverse complement.
TACCCATCACCAAGTTTGGTCAAATTTGAGAAATACTAAGAATGGGGCATAGAACGGAAAAGAATCATTACAACAATGATAACAGTTGAAATGCATTTAGGACGTTTTCACGAGAAGATAAAGACAAAAACGACATGCCATGTGCTAAGTCAAGAAAGGAAAAACAAACACAAAAGCATGAAACATATACTTACTGATAGGCGCGCAATGTCATAGATATAAGCGCCTAAGTAGGGCAAATTAGCGCGTTAGAGGCGCGGTTTTATCCCATTTTCCACTTGATGCGGTGTGTCCTTGGTTTTTCTTGTCTTTGCTTGTTTTGTAGGTAACAGGGTGGAAGAAAACGTGCGATTGGACCTAAGGATGTGGGGCATGTTGAGATCCGGTGGGACCCAAGCAAGGACAACCAAAAGCTGAAAAGTCAACTTAAGAGGCTCGGTATCGATACAGGGATTGTCCTGTATCGATACCCAAGCACCCATCAGGAAACAGAACCCACGGGTATCGATACAGGACTTCTCCTGTATCGATACCGAGGGTCTTAAAAGCCAGCGTTTGACTTTGCCACGTGTGTTGACTTCGGGAGGGTATCTATACCTCGTTTTTACTCCGAATTAGGGTTCGAACTTGGCTAGATTTTTCTTAACTTTTCGCAGCCGCTTTCCTTTTGGAGTTTTCATCTTCCGGAGTTGTTTTTTCATCGAAGTTTTGGAGTTTTTTTCCGCTGTTTCGTACTTTGATTCGGTAACGTTTCTTGTTCTTTACTTTAATCTCAGTTCGCAGGAGTTTGTCCGCGTTCTGTGACTCGAATCGTTGTGTTAATTGATTTCTACGTTTAATAGCATGTTTATTTCCAGAATTTTTCCATTCGTTCAATTTATTATGTGTGAGTAGTCGTATAGGGTGTGGCCGCGGGACGAAGGTGTCCCGTGGCTAGGCTAATTTGCGTTCCACCTCGGTGCCGAATCATTCAAATTAATGCGCAGTTTTTCAATACGAAATCCTTTCTAACAAACAAACCCGGGCATTGCCAATTCCAAATGCGCGCAGTGATTGGTGACAAGTGGTGCGCATTTGTTGGGGATTCTTTTCATATTTTTAAACCTATTAATTAAATAATTGTGGCCCGAGTGAATGTGGATTAGGCTAGTTGCGGACACTGTAGTGCCCACGGCTGTGCTCTCCTGTTTTAATTAAGAGTCTAATAATTTAATCAGTTCAATTTAGTTAAGTAAATCAGTCATCTGAACAAGGGGTGGCTACCTGAGAGCCATTTGCAAACATAGAATCTAGCATTGTTTGGGTTAACACCGTAGACCGTCTCTGTGGTTCGACTCCGGTACTTCCGGATTTATTGTGCTACACCGGTCGATTGTCCTACGCTTGGGACGAAATTAGAGTTAATTATTAGTTACCCGAACAGTCAAGCACTTACTTTCCTGTAAAGAGGTCTTCTCTTCTTCTTTGTCAATTCGTTCCTCTCTTCAGCCATATCTCTAATCTCCTCTTCTAGAACTTTTCCCTTCTTTCCAAATGTATGGTCCAACTCTACAAGCTTCTCTTCAAGTATCTTGTCTATACCATTAAGCTTCTTTAACAACATATCATCCTTCTCTTTCATAACATCAAACTCATCATTATCATCCTCATCCAATCTCCCTTGTATGATTTGCTTTTCCTTTTTGAATCCAGCATGTTCAAGAAGATCAACAGAGGGTTCCACTTGTTCGTGCTGAATGACGCCATAATTGGCAGGATTATTAGGATCATAAGCTTCCTTCCACTCCACTAACCTAATGGCCCTATTTAATTTTTGTTGGAGAAGAAATCTGTTCTTGCCCGTGGATTCTTTCATTCGGTTCATCAACTCACCGATGACCCGATACTCTGGGCGTAGCTTGAAATGCTTTTGTTCAAATTTGTCAATTCTGTTCATCCACTTGTAAGCTTCATCAAGGGTCTCTGCCCAAAATCGGGATGTAACAAATTCATTACAGCAATGAAATACAAGATAACTACTAACAAAACAATGATTGAAATCAGATTGTTCGTGCATGTTTTTAAGAATTTTTCTCCTGATATCAAAATACGAATTAACCTTTGTTGAGATGATGCGGAAAACCAGTGAAGGAATTTAATGTTCAATTCCAACAACAGTTTGAGAGATTTTGTTATAGACGGCTTATGGACCTAGGGTAGAAGAGGAAATACATGAAAAAGATATAAGTATTTTTTATTCCGATCTTTCTACGGTTGCATTCCTTGAAATGGGGAAATTCACAAATCCCAAAACGTTATTTCAAATCCATAATCATATAGCTCTCAAACTGATTGTCCAAACCCATATATAAACTACTATCAAATCTAAATCCCATCTATCCAAACACAGCCTTGAGGTAAACATATACTTTGCAACTCCAATCCTACACAAAGACTTCCAATTACTTCTCCTATAAACTAATTCAAATCATCATGATATAGCTAACAAATTGATTGTCCAAATCCATATGCAACTATCAAATCCCCTTTGGATTGAAAGAAAAGGCGTGACAAGAAAAGGGAGCCCTTTTTGGTGAGAAAAGGGTAGTAGCGAATCAATAAGTATCATTTTTTACTTCCCTCTCCCTTTGTCACCAAAATACAAAATTGAAATGAGTGATTTGGCAAGAAACGCTAACCCTTTCTTTTCTTCCCTTATCAAATCCCTCAATCCAAAGGTAAATTTCAGCTAGAATGAAAATATCGTCCTCAGTCCACTATGTCAGTATCAGTCCATCTTTCTTCTTAATATCTCTTTCTCATTATCCGTTCGCTTAGAGCGGGAAATCCATCGGAGCTACTGTGTAGGTATGATTGATGAATTGAGAAATATGATAGTGGGAATGAAAACAAGACCGATATTTCGAATCTTTTAGGATTCGAAATTGTAGGCTACCAATCACTTGCTTCCAAATTCACTAATCCTCGAACTCTTAAGCAGTCCAATGATGACTAGACGCATATCTATTGGTGTGCTACTAATAATCTAATTTGACGTTCCTATCATATAATGCCATGCAAAGATTTCAAATTACTTGTAGTATAAAGTCATATCAAATCGTCATGATATAACTCCCAAAACTGATTGTCCATGTACAGTCCAGTATCATACACAACTATCAAATCTTAATTTTGAGCTTGAATGGTATTGCCAAATTCTTAAACAAGAACTGCATGAATACTGGCATCGGTGAAGTTCCTGAGGAGGTTCTGCACAAAGATATCCAATTACTTCTAGCATTAATTCATTTCAAATTCATATTCGAACAAATAGAGGAGGCGCCAGTCTTCCTAAATTCTTTCTTTCAAAGTCTTAATTTTGAAGATCAGCTCGAAAAGATGATTAGTTCAGATGGACATGAGATTCCTTCTGCAATGCATTGACTGGATCCATGATGTATATTTGAGAGAGGTTGACCCCCCTTGCTCATGAATCATGATATACCTCCCAAACTGATTGTCCAAATTCATATGCAACTACCAAATCTGAATTTACTCCGAACGAAAACGTGAGATCCCTAAATCAAAATTATATCCATCCAAACAGAGCCTAGAGGTAAATATATATCTCGGGAATACTTTTACATCTAAAATCCTGCACAAAGATTTCCAATTTACTTATAACACAAAGTCATTTCAAATCATCATGATATAGCTCTCAAATTGATTATCCAAATTCATATGCAATAAAAACTTCATTTTGGGCTTGATTGAAAATGTCAAATCCCTAAATTAATTACCAGCATCGGTGAAGTTCTTGAGGAGTTCCTTGTGCCTCGTAAACTTCTTCTCAAACAATTCAGCTCGTTTCTTCACAGCATCAGGAGCAAACCTCTCGTCATCCTCACTCTCCGAATCTGTAGGCTCCTCGTACATATTAAGATCACCTGTATCCTTCTTCTCTTTCTCCTTCTCCTTTTCAAGCTTCTCGATAAATGGGCCCACACCCAAGTAATCCTCTTCGTCCTCTGCGTCAATGTCGGCAGTATCTAACCCTTCCTTTTTCCTCTCCTCTCTCTCCTTATTCTTTTCTCTCTCCAACTCGGCTAGTAGCTCCTGGATTCTAGCCGTAGAGAAGGAGCGGTTTTTGAATTGGAAATGGAAGAGGAAAAAAGACTTGTGGGTATGGGAGGGTTTGGGGAAGGGAGGTGTTTAATGGTGGAGATTAGGGTGGTTTGTAATTGGCTGTGAATGAGACGGGAAAGTTGGTATTTTCTCATCATTGTGGGTTGTGATGAAGAATGAAGTCACATTCAGTGCTGATGCTTCTGAGCAGTGATCTAAATAATCTAAGTCTTTCGTAGAATTACTAATTGGGTAACCATTGTGAGAGAGAGAGAGAGAGAGAGAGAGAGAGAGAGAGAGAGAGAGAGCTCTTGGAAGCAGAAGCAGGGAAGACTAGGGTTTTCCGGGGGGTTTACGATGAAGCGTGTTTTTTTTTTTTTTTTTTCAAAGGTGAAAGCGTGTTTTCAATACACGTTTTCAGAAGGCGTGTTTTGCAAACATGCTTTTAGGATTAACTTAATTTTTTGATTAATTCGTCTTAACCAAAGTAGAAAGCGTATTTCTCAAACATATTTTTAAGAAAACGTGATTTCTAAACACCACGTAGGTTTGGAATAAAGTTAAAAAATGTGCGTTTTAATTAATAAAGTTATAAAAAAAAAACGGAAAACAGTTAATCAGCCCCTATCAACATACATTTTGTCATTTGAAGTGAACCGGAGTGCAACCCTTTGATACTGATCGGAAAATATAAAATGGTATAGAAATTTGGTACAGAAAATGTACAAATTTGTTTATTTCAGCCTATTCCAGGTCCCACACAGATTCATATTGATGTGATATTTATGAACGAGATTAAATAGTATACTTGGTTTAGAAGATTTTGACAGCAAGGTGATAAAAATAGTGTATTTTATTTGTTTTGTAATTGGAATCGGAATAGTGGTAATGCTTGACACCTAGCTTTGTGTTAGCTAGCGTCGCCCCAAGCGTAGGGCTAGGTCGGTCATAGCATAATAACTCGGAAGTCCGAGGTCGAATCCACAGGGAGGGGTCGGAGCTAGTGAGAGGTTTACTTTACGGTAGGGGTTTCGGCGTTAGGACGGCCAACCTTTTCGTTTGGTTTGTTTGTGGGATTCTCTCTACCTCTAATGCGATTGAAAATGAAATTTTCAATCTATAAATTAAAGGCGGCAAGGTCTAGAGGATCATACCACCCATGACTAGGGATATTCAATGGCTCTCGACTATAACTCAAGTGAGAGACAAAGTCACTTGCTCTCACTCGGAAGATTTGACAATGAAAATCATTTTGACTCTAGAAAATTGGTTTAACAATGGGATAAGTTCTTTGAGGCATTTTTACAAACACTTGGAGTGACATAGCTCTAAGCATCATGTGTGGCAAGTAGTCAAGCCCTTGCCTACACAAGATCAAAAAGGTTAACAACTCCTAGTTTTGGTACATGAAATTGAACTCACCCAATGAAAACCAATCTTTACCACAAGAATGAGGTTTGTAAATGGAAAGAAACTCTCTTAGACATTTTATCGAACACCTAAAGTGACATAGCTCAAAGCATTGTGTGTGCCAAGTAATTTGTCTACACCCAATCAAGGAGGTTAACAACTCTAAGTTTAGACCGAAAATAGAGTGATTAATCCATTCACAAACCCACAATAAGCATAAAAACGTGAGAAGCCATTGAAACACCGAAGTCATGGGGTGATATTCACCCCATAACCAAGCCTAAACCACTACTCAATCATGCTTAAAGTACACACAAAGGAGGAAAAACGTGATTAAAGAAAACATAACGAAAATGAAAATAAACACAAGATTTAGATAGATAAGAGAAATACTTACAACATTTGTGAAGGCAAAAGCCTTGAATCCAAAGAGAAAATCCTAAAATCTAGAGAGAAGGTGGAGCTCAAGTGAGCAAAACAAAAATGGAGGTAGAGAGAGAAGGTGGAAGATGAAGAATACCTAATAATCTGATGTTAGGTGGCTTTTATAGCCCCCAAAAACGTGTACAAAAGGTCCAAAATGCCCCTAAGATAAAAGGGAAGTCGGGCCAAAAATCTGTCTGAAGCGTCTGGGTATAGATACCCCCGCGTCGGGGTATTGATACCCAGAGGGTCTGTGATTTTCTGCATTTGCTGAGGGCGCTGGGTATAGATACCCCGTTTTGGGGTATTGATACCCAGAGAGTCTGAGTTTTCTTTGCATTTGCTGAAGAGGCTGGGTATTGATACCCAATTTTGGGGTATTGATACCCAGTGTGTTCGACTCATGATTGACTTGGGCCTTTGCTCGGGCGTACTTGGCCTTCTTCCATGACTTTTCTCGTGAATTTCTCGGCACCGTAGCGGTGTGCCACGTGTCCTTGGACCTTGGGTCACGGATTGACTCGTGTTCAAGCCATGGCACCAAAGAGATGCCTTATTCTTCCGAAAAACCTGCGAACGACAAAAACACAACCTACGCGCAATATCAATCAAATAAAACAAGTTATGCGCGTGTGTGTGACAAAAACGAGGTAGATAAGCCCCTTTATTTACACTTTCGGGGGCTTATCAGGTAAATAAAAAAGTTTGGGGTAGATTGGCTGGATTTGGGAGGAGTCATCCACCCGAATTAAATATAAGTAGGGTCTACCATGTCCATATTTAATCCGGTCTAAGCCGGAATAATTATTAAATGATAAGGTTGTGGATGCCCCTCTGGAGATCGATTAGGAGTCGCCACCCAGGTTTTAGCGGATTGTCCCTGAGGAACCGAACTCGATTGACTCGTGCCTCATTCAATGGATAAGGATTACTGGTCTATCATCATCATACTATCTTAGGTTCAGGAGCTCAGTTATGAGAGGGGAAAGGTTTTATGGCACCCACCTCGCCCGGTTCGAAAACCGATCTCTACTTGACTTTTGTGGGATTACGTAAAATGGATACAATTCAACCATGAACAAATACGGGGAATAAGGGATGGGATGCCGCATAATGATAACAAACATAACAACAAGCTACAAGGTATGCATGTGACACGTGGACTACATGAGTGATGATAATGGTGAACAAATGTAAACTACGAATGATAATAAACAGTAAGAGGACAACATTAGTACATGTTAGACAGAAACTGAAAACTGGAAGTAGCATGAACGATACACAAAACAGGCTAAACCAATCTGACCAACTTTCAGTGGTTTGAGCGCTCAAACTGAGGATTTAAGCTCTCAAACTCACACACACTCACACATGCTGATGATATTTCTGATGATTCTGATCTGATGAAAACATGACTTGACCTTTGCTGTTTACTCAGAAACAGTACTGGACTGATTAAATAGAATCACATGGCCATGCATGCATGATTTAAAACCCATTTATAACCCAAATGAAGTAAGTAATACATATGGAATGAAGACTCAAGATTAAAAGATAGTATTTCAGAGTATTCAATGCTCATAAACCAAGCTTGGATAAGAATAACATTTGAAGGACCAGAAGACAGTTTGAGCGCTCAAAGGGATACATTGAGTGCTCAACCCATCTCCTAGATTTGAGTGTTTTTGCTCCATTCTTCCTGCATTTGGATCATGGGTGAGTTAAAAAATGATGCATGATGATCCACCTGTGCTTGAAACTTCACGAACATGGATAAAATAAACTTGAGGTGTCCACACAAGTGGCAAATGAGTATTGGGCTACGCATAAGCATGATTAGAGTGAAAGGGAGAGAGGATTAGGTTGGCTTAAGCCAAACAGCAACACACACACACACACACACACACACACACACACACACACACACTGTAATGAACTTACTTCATGATATGGGACTGAAATAAACCAGAATCTAACATAAATCATAATAGAGTTCGAGCGCTCAAAGACTATGGTTTGAGCGCTCAAATCTCATTCTAGCTCTTAAGCTTTTGTGACTTTCAACTCATTTTCTGATGTTCATATGAATCTCAAACTTCTGATCATTGTTAAAAAGAGTGAGATGGACCCATTCATCTCATAAACAAAGCTCATTCATTACTCGATGATGATAAAACATCATTTCCATGGCTTTTGGCTCATCAATCAATGATCAAGAGTGAAGTAAACTGATGTAAGAGTATCTAAACCAACCAAAAGCCATCAAATGATGATATCAACATGAGAAAGCATCAGAAACCACAAAAACAACAAAGTGGCCGAAACAGTTTGAGCGCTCAAACCCTTTTGGCTTGATATTTTCAAAAACTGTTTTTCTTCATTTCTTGGACCTTGTAAGCTCATAGAAGGTATATAGAACCTCCATGAACTCCCTGGTCTCCCTCAGATTAACCAGCCCGTAGCATTTCACATGATTTTTCTACCTTTTGACTTTGATCAAAGCTTGAACTTGTGGTTTTGATGGATGATTGAATAGTGGCTTAGAATATTGGCTTGAGTTGAGGTATTTTGGATGGAGGAGTGTGAGTGTAGGGCTGATTGGATGATTGATTGAGTGGATGGAGGTGTGTTGGAGGTTAGATGACCATTTTTGGCATGATCAAGTGGGTTTACTTGATTTTGGATGATGGAGCTGCAATTGATGGATGATTACAGTAGAGAGGGATTGACTATGGAGTTTTAGAGTGAGAAAGAGGTCAGGATCAGTTGGTATCTTAAAGACCCATGTGTATTTGATCTTAAAGATGAGATTTTTGAGTGTTTGAGCAGTTAAAATGGGATGATCAGTGATCAATAAGGACTGATTGAAGTGAGTTTAAGGATTTGAGGAAGGTTTGAGGGCAGTAGGCTTGGTGAGAAGTGGTTTCTTCAAAGACCCATGAGATTTAGGCCTTTAAAAGAAGGTTTTTGTGTGTTTTGGAGGTTGAAGATAATGGAAATGGATGAGAGAGAGTGTAAAACGTGATTGAAGGATGAGAGAGAGTGGTTTTGGTGTGATGAAGGGTGTGAGAGTGTAAGAGATCAGTCAAGAGTCCTTAAACAAAGGGTGGAGGGTGGTTTATATACAGAGAGAGTGAGAGGGAAAGTTGGATTTTGAATTTGAATTCAAATTGGAGAGTTGGAGGGATTTTGGACATGAAAATGAAGCTTAAAAACCAGGGGGAGCCCATAGATTAGCTAGAAAACCAGCTGAAAGATGCCTTGAAAAGTTTCTGGTGCGCGCAAGGTTTGAGCCCTCAAAGTGTGGTTTGAGCGCTCGAAGGGCCCGCAGACCAAACTTCATAGGGTTGCCCCGGGTGCTACCGAACTCCATTTTGTGTGTGGTTTGAAGCGTTGGAAAGATTATCGAGTCTACTTTCTAATCCAAGTGGTTTGAATCGAAGATAATTTTTACATCCAAGTGTGTGACCATTTTACCTTCAAAAGGTCGGGAAAACAAGTCATTTTGGTAAAACGTGCACATCTCCCTCATTTCAAAATGGATTGAGACGTATTATATATCAATAAAGAGGGTTTTGAATGTACTAGAAGATGGTGTAGACCTTGGTTTATTTGGAGAGCGTTTTTGGATGATTTGAAGGGTATTTTGGTCCTTTCGGTTAGTTTAAGGTTGTTCTAGGAGGGTTTAGAATGGTTTAGGGTGGTTTGGTGAGTTCAAGCCTTGTTCTTAGCCTCAAGGTATGCACGGTTGGTCTATTTCATTATCGGAAATGCTTGATAAGTTTCTCGGATCAAAATCGGAGTGTCTACAACAGTATTAAATAATTTGGGTTCAAATGGGCTATCGAACAAAGTCATCCCTATCTAGGATTTGATTTGGATGATGATGTTTTGTTAGAATGAATTTCAATTACGTTGGCAAAATTGTTAATGTCAATTTGATTGTGTTTAAGTTCAATGTAATTTTTATTGGGCATATGGTGGAGTTGTTGGGCAAACATAATTTGAAGGTGCATGTTTATTAAATCAAGTTGGGCCATAAGCTTACATGGAATTTTTAATTGGGCCTTACAAATCTAATTTGGGCTTGCTAAACCCATTACATTGTTTGATCCAAGTCCAACAGTGGCCTGGAATACTATGCGGCTGAAATGTGACTTTGAAGTACCCAACTGGGTACACTTTGATTGAGACACTTCACGATCTCTTTGCAACAAGGCTTGCAAGCAGAGTGGTAGATTAGTGTTAGGCACCGTGTTATCTCATGCATTTGATTGGATTTCAAATCTCACTAGTCACAACTAATGATAGTGACCATGGATGACACGTGCCACCCCCTTTTCCAAAATAGCCACACACAAAAAAAAATTACGCACAGAAAGATTAATGTGTTCTACAAATTATTTTGAAATTATTGAGACGGTTCAGATCATTAGTGTAGGACCCAAAAGTGAGCCCCGCACTCTGATTTGTACAATTTCAGTATTGTGGAGTCGGGACTCATATCTTTACGACTTGGATCCGTTTTTGGGGAGGACATAGTAAAAGGGTCTTTACTGCCATAAGGACATCCACTTTTTTTTTAATGCCAAGAGAACAAATCACCTACACATTCCAAAAATACCCCCACTAGCCAATGAAAGTGCCTAAACCCCCAAACCTAATGAAAGTGCCTAAACCTAAACTCCAGGGTACCCTATGAAAGTGCCTAAAACCGTAGGGTACCCTAAGAAAGTGCCTAAACCACTAAAACCCTATAATTGGAAAGTGCACTCTAAACCTAAACACTAGGGTACCCTATGAAAGTGCCTAAAACACTAGGGTACCCTATGAAAGTGCCTAAACAACTAAAACCCTATAATTGGAAAGTGCACCCTAAGTGTCTAAACCCTAGGGTACCCTATGAAAGTGCCTAAAACACTAGGGTACCCTATGAAAGTGCCTAAACAACTAAAACCCTATAATTGGAAAGTGCACCCTAAGTGCCTAAACCCAAAATACCTAACTCATTATACCCTACCCCAAAGAGCCTAAAATTGAATCTCAAAATTGAACCCAATTAATTTTGTCCCACACATAAGAGAGAGAGTCCCAAAATTGAAATAAATTAATTTGTCTCATGCATGAAGAGAGAGAGTGAGAGTGAGAGAGAGAGAGAGAGAGAGAGAGAGAGAGAGAGAGACAGGAAATGAAAGTGACGCATGAGTGCATGACCCGTCACTTTTAAAGAGTTAGTCAGTGTCAACAGTCACGTGTCAGGAAATGGAAAAGTTATGGGACTCCATATGCGCGACTTTTTGTGTGGCTTTATTACTCAAATTCATTAAGGGTATTTTTATCTAGTGTTGTCCTTGAGCCATCAAATATTTCCCATCAATGTATTGGATGCCTTAAAATAAGTTAAGCTGGACTAAACACCATTTAAAAGTCCTAAACTTGTCCTTTACACCAATTTTCTATTATGACGACTTTACCGCATGCTCTAGTGTAGTGGTAAAGTGCCTCTTTTGAGGTACTAGCGTCATTACGCCAGCAGCCAGGGTACGAATCCCTAGCAGGCTATGTATGTTTTTATGTTTTCCAAACTCCTCTCTAATTTTTGGGCAAATTACACTGACCTCCCCTGACGTTTCTGACTAATACGCTGGCTCCCCTCAGGTTCTGAAAATTACAGCCACCTCCCTTGCTTTACAAACTAACATACAAATGCCCCCTTACCGTTAAAATCACACTAACGGCGTTAGCTTTGAGAACAAAAAGACCCTTATACCCTCCTCACAAGTAGTTTAAAGTGCAATTAACGCTACTACTTTTAATTAACACATATTTTTTTTAGTATTAACATATTAAAAGTATAATTTATTTTTCTAATGCAAAATAAAATAACTAATACTAGAAAATTTTAAACTTTTTGGATTTTTTTTTAATAACTAATGTATCTTTTATATATAGTCAAAATATTTACTTTTGAATGTCTCTCGCCTATACAAATCTAAAAATAAGAAAATTTGTAGGAAGATAAAAAAAGAGTAAGTGACAATCAAATCAAAATTCTTAGTTTTTTTTTTCTTAATTTTTTGGTAGTTTGTTTCATCAAATCTATACAGATATACCAAAAAATTAAAAAGAAAACAATGAATCTTAATTTGTCCATCTTTTGACAAAGTTTAATGTTTATTCGTTTTTCCCAAAAAAGAGTAATCATAAAATTAAATTAAAAATAAATTAATTTTGGTAAAGATAATGCATTTTGGATTTTTCGACAAATTTTATGATTTTTTTATTTGTACAAACAATAGAAATCCAAAAAGTAAATATTTGATTATATATAAGAAAATGAATAAATAATAAAAAAGTCTTAAATTTTTTTTAAAATTTTCTATTGGTTATTTTATTTAGGATTCAAAAAATAAATCTGTCTTTATACTTTTAATATGTCAATACTAAAAAATATGTGTTAATTTAAAGTGTGAAAGGTTAATTGCCACTTAAACTACATACGAGGAGGGTATAATAGTCTTTATGTTCTCAAACTTGACGCCGTTAGTGTAATTTTAACGGTAAGGGGGTATTTGTATGTTAGTTTGTAAAGCAAGGGAGGTGGCTGTAATTTTCAGAACTTGAGGGGGGCCAGTGTATTAGTCAGAAACGTTAGGGGAGGTCAGTGTAATTTGCCCCTAATTTTTTTGCATAAG